>NJFT01000021.1:0-304321 GCA_002221725.1 Scedosporium boydii
GAACCAATCAAGCCTGCCGGACACAACCATCAACATACTCGAGGGGCTCCTTCGGGACGAGAACTGGGATGTCCGATCTAGCGCTGCTCGGGCCCTTGCGAACCAATCAAGCCTGCCAGACACAACCATCAACGCGCTCGAGGGGCTCCTTCAGGACGAGGATGACTATGTCCGATCTAGCACTGCCAAGGCCCTTACAAACCAATCGAGCCTGCCAGACACAACCATCAACGCGCTCGAGGGGCTCCTTCAGGATGAGAACTGGCATATCCGATCCAGCGCTGCTCAGGCCCTTGCGAACCAATCAAGCCTGCCGGACACAACCATCAACATACTCGAGGGGCTCCTTCGGGACGAGAACTGGGATGTCCGATCTAGCGCTGCCGAGGCCCTTGCGAACCAATCAAGCCTGCCAGACACAACCATCAACGCCCTCGAGGGGCTCCTTCAGGACGAGAACTGGGATGTCCGATCTAGCGCTGCCGAGGCCCTTGTGAACCAATCTAACAAGATGGTCGAGTCGATAGGATTCGTCTATCCTAAGAGGTCGGCAACAAATGAATTTATTAAAACCCTCTATCAGGTGTTGCTATGGCGGAGTTTTAGGGAACAGTTAAGTTGGTCTATTATACCTGATACTAACAACTGCGTTCTTGACATGCAGGGTGGATCGAAAGAAGCGGCCTTTGAAAATCAAGCAGAGTGTAACTTTTTTTTAGACATCGTCGCCAACACGCGCGAAGCTCTCGATATTAGTGGCTACAAGCTGTGGGATCGTGTTGCGGGGACGTAGCGGACGATGAAAAGTCTCAATGATATGAACTGTACTCTATTTTCTTGTGTCTTTGTGGGAAGAAGGGTTCTAGGGATGTAGCTCAATAAATATTCTTCATGGTCTTTTTCTACTTAATTCGAGAATATTCGAGTGCGATGCCGAAACCTGCTTAGATCCTAGAGTTCCACTACTTCCGACGTAGGCCACGAACAAGATGATAGCCGCTGCATAACGGCGGACGACACGCACACAAGCGAAAGAGCCATGGAAATCTGAACGACCTAATCTATCGCAAGTGGCCACGGGCAAGCACAACCTCAGACATCTCGCCTCTAGTGACGCAACCCATCGCGCCTCGCGGAAATGCTCCCTAATCGCTCGCACGCAGTGGTTCTGTGTGAAGCAGCCCAGTTGGCACTTAGGAACCTTGACGATACTTCTAACGGCGGAGAGACGCCGATGGGATCTGGACGGCCCGGCCCACCTAGTGACTCGGGCCATGCGTTCGGTCGGACGCGCTCTCGGTTAGACGCTAGGGGGGCTCGAGGCAGCCCGACTCGAGGCTCCGTTCTACTCCATGGGGGATCTTCTGCAACATGCTGAAAGCGACCGCTGCGATGAGGATTGTACGGACAAAAGGAGCCCCTTGTAATCCTCTTCCACTCCATGTAGCGCTCCTTTCCTGAGTAATCGGGTATGCCCTACGAGAGAACTTGACATCAAGCATCGAAGAACTATACGTCGTGCTCGGGTGCTTTCGGCCGCAACGAAAGAGAAGAAGTCGAGGTGTTACATAATTGACGCCGGGCTTCCGTATGAATCACTGTAGGTGAGTGATGGGGTTGAACGCTTTCCACCAGTAGTAGAAGGGAGTGAGAGGGCGCTTTTTACTGGTAGGACTGGTAAGTCGAGTGCTACTGGTAGTAGGCCTAGTAACAGGCTATGGGACATTTACTGGTAGGCTGGGTGCTACCAGTAGAGGCCCAACCAGTAACGGGGCGCCTTGCCACATCATTTTACTACCGGTAGAGGCCTGCTACCAGTGAACAGGCGCCTTGCTACGTCATTTTACTACCAGTAGAGGCCCACCCACCAGTAACGGGTGCCTTGTTGCGTCATTTCTGCTGCCAGTAGAAGATCTATTCCACCTGAGGGTGTAGCAACTGGTAGATAATCCACTCCCTATGAGCTCCAGTCTACCAGTAGCTCGACGAGAGGACTCTGTTGTTGCAAGCCAAGTGATCGGATCACTCCCCCGCCTGAATTTTGGTCGGCCCGCCTGGAGCGGACAAACTACGTCCAGATGAGGCGCGTGAGCATTCCTGGATGATGTAATACAGGGCGATCACTACCAACTCCAGTTGCCGGCTTGATGCTGCCTGTCCAGTAGGGAATGGGTCTTCCTAAATAGGTAATTGGCAGCCTCGTCATGTGATCTGGCATCTGTGCTCTGAAACAGAACTAATCGCACTGAAACTATCAGAGCTGCTTTCAGGAGTCCGAACATATAACTTAGTGATTATGCCTCATCCGCACTTAGTACTTTTTTGAAAGGATTTGATTGCTTAATGCCGCTCAGCTAAGGCTAATCATACACTCTAAAATCAATCATACACTCTAAAATCTCTACTTCTTTGCCCATCACCCCTGGACTGATACGATGGTCTCCTTTCTTTCCTTCACCTGGCGGTGCTTGGCCTTTTTCAATCGCCTTTGCTTAGCCTGCTCGGATGACCTAAGTGGCACCCCGTGGACTGACTGGACATGGTTCCGGAAGTGGTCCAAGTGCTCAAACTTAATGTCCCTGCACTTCGGGTGGTAGCATTTGATAGGCTCACCGCGCTGTTCGGCACGCTCCCGCTCTTCCAGGTGGCTGTCGTCGAAGTGGTCATTTCTGACAGTAGGCCGACAGTACGAGAACGTGCGTTCCTCAAGCGTAAGCCGGTCATCGCCGATGCAATCCGGACACTGGTTCGGATCCATGAGGAGCGGGAAGGGATCTGGAGAAGACCGGAAAGACAGCTCAGGAGCAGGCTCTAGACTCTCTTCTTGTTTGACTTTGGCAAGGAGTGCAGTAGCTCGAGTTTCACGTATACGAATAGACCTAGCCGTCTCTCGCTTACCGCATAGAGTTACCATCAGATCGACAACCTCGATTCTCAGCTCGGAAATTTGATCGGCCGTTAGGTCCGGAGGTTGGAAGCAGACCTTCTCAGCTAGCTGAGCCCGCTCGGGAATCTGAAGGTCGATCTTTGGTTCTTCGTACTCCTCTGGCATCTCACCTCTCGCATGTTTCTCGATGTCCCAGGTCGAGCGGTTGTAGAAGTAATATTTGCGGTACTCCTTCACCACCCCACCCTCCCACTTCGCCTCCATCGTTCGGATTTTTTCCGTAAGATATCGGATCTCGGCTTCGTGTTCGTGGCCTTCGATTCGGTATCGGCCATTCTTAAGCCGAGCCCGCTCTTCCTTAAGCTCTACGATATCCGGAGGCAGGGTCGCATTGTCCCACACTTCTTTAGGCACCATATCTCTCGTCGCACGAGGATCGCGAGTAAGGCTGACGTGCGCGAAGAGTTTGTAGAGTTCATCGTCCGGTTCTTCTTCGAGAACGGCGCTTTGGATGTCGAACCGAACCATCTCATTAAGATAGGCTACAGCAAAAGTAAAGAATCTGGAGTCGTGGCGTAGAATCTGATCTCGGACGGCATCTGGTGCGTTTCCTGAAAGCACGGTTAGTTAGTACTGCAAGATCCTAACCTTGAGACAAGGATAGAGGTGGCATACCGTCTACACAGTTAGCTACCATCCTGCGGAAAACCCTTGGCGTCCAGTGATTCTCGAACCCCGCATCGAGGCTCTGGTCCTTCATATCGTCTTTTAGATGATCATAACGCTCCGGGTCGTTAGAGACGGTCCCATCGCGGTTAACACGGCGAAAGATTGGCTTATTCAGCCACGACTTCTTCCACCGTAACGTGGTGCACTGGGTGGGACCCCAGATCGGGACCCGGAGTACCTCTGCCGCGCAAATCAGATTCTGAGAGTCGAACGCATTGTCACATAACGCAAGGCAGAGGACGATGTTGACAGGACAAAATATTAACTTCGGGCGAGATGTAAACCAAAAGACAGTCCTGCTACCTGGTTAGCTTCCAGCCATCTGCATATCCATATAAAAGCGAGAACAAACGGTTTGGGCCGATTATCCGCTCCCTTGTGGTGTGTGAACCGAACTGCCATTGCGAGCGTGTTACGGCCCGTTACCGGGTGGCGAACCATCATCATGATTATGTCCTCGTAGCAGAGAGCCTTCGGGCGCCTGCGCTCTCTGACCTCTTGAACAAGAAGCTCAACGATCTCTTTCGAATGTTTGTCAGGTGGTGGCGGCTCGCCGTCGTCATTGCCGTCCCCGCCCTCGCCGGATGTAACAACTTTCACGCCGAAAAGCACGGTACGAGAGCCGTCTTTCGGATCTTTCCTTTCGGCATCTACCAGTTCCGCGGGGCGGGCTCCAGTATACATGAAGAAGGCGTAGCAACCCCATCGATTTATGCGGCGCCGTTCGCTAAAGAAGATTTTGCGATCGTAGGCGAGATTGTGGGTCATAAGAACCCGTACTCCCGCTGTGTTGCAGACGGGCTTGCCATCAATGTTAGGCGCTCGGAGTTCGAAGCGAGGAATTAGGACCTGGGCGTGGTACTAGAAGAAGAGGGTTAGAGGAATAATGCTCAACCTAGCTGGGAACGTAGTAAAAATTCAGATAATGCAGTACCTTGTAGAGCTCCTTCGCGTGGTTTCGGTCTACATAACGACCAGTAATCGTAGTATACAGGTTCTGAAATTGTCGTATGTATACCTCCGACGTACCCCATGATGTGATTCTGGAGACTTCGCAAACAAAGAGGAAGAAATCTAGCATCGTTTCCTTCGTGAGGTTCTCGAGAGTGGGCCTCCATTCTCCCACCTTTTGATCCTCGCAATACCTGTCATGACAAATCAGCTTCGTGGGAGCCGCCATAGGTGCTCATTCCGCCACCAAACCTACCGCATCCATTTCTTGAATATACCTGTTACGTTAATCTCTGTTGCGTCGGAATACTTAGGCTTGATGAAGGAGACACTCTTCAGGTGCTCCCGGTGTGCGGCGTGCTCCTCTACCGACAGTGCAGCCGGTCGTACCAAGCTTTGTTTCTCAGACTCACGGGTGGCAAGGTGGGCGAGGAAGTCTCTGCCGCCATCAGGAGGGAGAATCCTTTTGGAGGAACGGGATATCACTGCTGTGTCGGACGCCATCATCGAGCTCTTCGTTATTCAGGGTGGACGACGTGGACGACCATGGGGAGAGTTTGGGTGAAGAGACAAGATGGACGAGGACGAGGACGAGAGGCAGCAACGAGGGCGGGGGCATGGCCGCCATTTACGGCGGAGATGGGACCCCATCTTTCTCGGCGTCACCAATTTGGGGGCCAGAATTGGGTCCCTGAAATGTGAAGACAAGAATCGGGTTTCTGGATGTTGGTTTCCAAAAATAAAAAGAACGTCGCTCATCATGTTGGGGACCATGGATGGTGGGGCTGTGCTGTGGGCGATTAAGTATTCGGTACCTGGCTGTGTACCTGTGCCCCTCACTGCTTGTGCCCTCAAAATTGGTGGCAGAATCCGCATGATCTAGCGGCACCAGCAGCGTAATCCCGCTTTTAAGAGTAAAAAAAACTATTCTTCTTCTATTTCCTTTTATAACCTTAAGAATACCCTATTATACTAGAGATCCTATAACTATAAACGAGAAACCTATAGATTAATTAAGTAACTAATTAGCTTACTTAAAATAAAACTAAGTAAAGCCTAAAAGATAACTTAGCTACTAAGTAGTATTAATTAGAAAAGTTGCCCTTAAGTAAGTTAAAAGCCTTTAGAATAATAATCTACTTTAAAATACTTACTATAAAAGATTTAAACTACCTACTAAACGAAAGAAAGTATAAATAAGTATATATAATAAGAGCTATAATAGCCTTTAAAACCCTACTATTAGTAGAAAAGATACTATAGCTTATACCTAAAAAATACTAGAAGTATAGTAGAGTATTTACTAAAGAACTAGAAACTAGTCTACTAGAATATAGCTAGTAAGATTATAAGATACTCTTAAAAAAAGATATATAACCTAGGTTTATACTTATCTATAACCTTAATAAAGTATAGCTCTAGGTACTTAGAGAATATATTAAAGAGATATTAAAGAAGGGATATATCTAGCTATTAATATTATTAGCTAAATACCCTATTCTTTTTATATTAAAGAAGAATAGAAGATTATAGATATATATAGACTATTAGTAACTTAATAATATTATAATAAAGAACTAGTATCTACTACTTTTAATCTCTAAGCTATAAGATAGGCTCTAAGGAGCTTAGTAGTTTATAATATTAGACCTAAAGGGAGTATATAACCTAATCTATATTAAGGAAGGTAATAAGTAGAAGATAACCTTTTAAACCTGTTATAGCTACTTTAAGTACTTAGTTATATCTTTTAGATTAACTAACACTCTAATAAGTTTCTAAATAATAATTAATTATATACTATATAAATATCTAGACTAGTTTGTTATTATATACCTTAATAATATCCTTATTTACTTAGAAATACTAGAAGAATATAAGAAATATATATATAAAGTCTTCTAGAAGTTAGAAGAAGCTAATTTACTAGTTAAAGTTACTAAATGTAAATTTTATAAGTAAGAAGTAGATTTCCTTAGCTATATAATCTGACTAGGCGAAATCTGAATATAAGAATTAAAGGTTAAGGCTATCTTAGACTAGCTAGTACTAATTAATATTATAGAAGTTAGAGGATTTTTTAGATTCCTCAACTTCTACTATAGGTTTCTAAAAAACTATAGTAAAAAGGTAAAGGTACTTACTAACCTTATAAAAAAAGATATTTCTTTTAAATAAAGGTCTAAGAAATAAGAAATATTTTAAGAAGCTAAGTAGGTAGTAAGTAAATAACTAGTACTTATTAAAGCTAACCCTATAAAGCTATTTAAAGTTAAAATAAATATTTAGACTATAGTATTAATACCTAGCTCAGGTAATAAGATAAAAATAATAAAATCCGACTAAGCGCTTTTATATCTAAAAAGCTTAGTAGACTAGTATTATAATATACTATATCTAATAAGGAACTTATAGTCATCATTAAAGCCTTTAAAGAATAAAGATACTATTTAGTTAGTACTAAATATTTTATTATAGTCTACTTAGACTATAAGAACCTTATAGGGTTTATAATAACTAAGGAATTAAACTAATGATAAGTCTAATAAGTAGAAGAATTATTAGAGTATAACTTTCGAATTATATATATTAAAAGAAAGGAAAATAGAAGAGTAGATACCTTTAGTTGACGCCCTAACTATTTTTAGAAGATATCTAAAGAAGTATAGACTATTCTATATTAAGATAATAAAGGTAACCTATAATAAGTTATAGCTAGCTATAGAATTAAGTAAAATTAAGAACTATTTAAAGAGATAAAGAAATAATAAAAAGGCTATAAGACCTTATATTATAAGGACCCCTTAAACTATCTTAATATAAGAAAACAAAATAGCTTATAATATTAAAATAGAAAACTAATAATTACTAGTAACCTTACTAGTTATATTTTCTAGAAAATATATAAGTTACCTTTATATAGTTACCTAAGCTTTAGAAGAATACTTAAGATCTTTAAAAGGGACTATTAGATAAACTATAGCTTAGAAAACTTTAAATACTTAATTAAGATATATAAGCACTATATATAAAATAAGATATTATAATATAAGCTATATAGAAAACTTTAACTTATATTAGTACTAAAAGTACTATAGTAAAAGGTTATTATTAATTTTATTATTAAGCTACCTAAGTTTAAAGACTTAGCTACTAAGATAAAGTATAATAGTATTATAGTAGTAATTAATAGACTAATAAAATATACCTATTTTATACTCTATAATAAAACTATAAAGGCGCTATAGTTTATAGAACTATTTTTATAAACTGTAGCAGCTAACTATAATCTACTAGAAGAGATCAACTTAGATAGAGGTATAGTATTTGTCTTATATTTCTAGTAGAGCCTATTAGATAGAATAGGAATTAACTATAAGCTCTCTACTACCTACTACCTAGAAATATAAGGGTAGGTTAAGTAGATAAACTAAATACTTAAGGTATATCTATAATACTATATTAACTAAAAATAAAATAACTAGGTATCTCTACTACCTTTAATATAAAGAGCTTATAATACTAATATATCTAAAAGTATAAAATTATTACTATTTTATATAAACTATAATATTAAACCCTAAATAGGATTTAAACTAATAAAAATAAAAACATAGGTAGAACAAGCTATTATTACTACTAATAAAATAAAGGAACTATATAAATAACTTATAAAAGAATTCTAGTTTATATAATAATAAATAAAATACTATATAAACTAAAAATAGATTAAGAGACTAACTTTTAAAAGGGGGAGTAAGGTTTAGCTACTCTAAAAGAAGCTAGGAATAAGAGATCCCTAAATTAAAATAATATAACTAAATAATAAACTTAATTATTAGAAACTAGGACCCTTCCTAGTAAAATAAAAGGTCTTAGAAGTTAACTATAAACTTAAGCTACTAGAAGGTATAGATAACTACCTAGTATTCTATATAGCTCTACTTAAACTAGTATATAAAGATATACTACTTAGAGAATTAATATAGATTAAGACTTAGGAAGAGGGAATCTTTAAAGTAGAAAAGATCCTCAACTTCTAGTACTATAGGGGAATTGTAAAGTACTTAATTAAGTAGAAAAACTATAATAAAAGCAAAAATACTTAGAAGCCTATTAAGCATTTAATAGGAAGCTAGTAGCTTCTTACTAAGTTCTACTAAAGGAACTTAGAAGTACCCTAGGATCTATTAGTTATAGATCTAGTATAGAACTCTAATTAATTATATCTATAACGCCAAAAGACTATACAGCAATAACTACCTCCAACTCTTAATACTTTACCTCCTCTAACTTATCTAAGGAGTAAAGACCCTATTTTACTATCTCTACCCCTTTCCTAGATAATATCTTCTTTTACTTCTAAATATATAATAACCTAGTAAGGGCTTTAGAGGCCCTCTATTAAAATTCGACCAAGGCCTATTTAGCCTCCTCCTCCTCTTACTTAAAATAACATTTCTCTAAGATAAAGTAAAATACTAAGAATATTAGCTAAAGTACGAGGACTAAGTAATACTAGACTTACTAATACCTATAGGGGTACCTATAGTATTATAAGAATACCTAGAACGAATATACTTACTATAGTAGGATGTACTCTCTACTATTTTATAGGTAAGAGACTACTAATTATAAAAAGAATAAGGTATTATAATAAAGCTGATTTTATTAATTATATTAGTAAGTTGCAGGGTGCGAAGATAAGAAGAAGACAGGTTCCTATTAGAGCCTAGTATAGTAAAAAACGATAGAGAACTAGGAAAGAGAGGACTAGAATATATAAAGATAGAGCTAATAGGTAGGATAGTCTATTTATAGGTCTTTAGGGATAAAGACTAAGGGAGGGGAAGTATTATATCATAGGCCGACCTTTATATAAGCCTAGAAGTAGTGATGCGCGGTAGAATGAAAAGCGCGGGCGGCTGGCAACATGTGCCTGGCGTCCAGGAAAAGCGATTAGAGGAGAAGATTAATGATCGGCAGCGATCGCGGTCGCGATCACTGCGATCACCTAGTGATTACTTCCGATCACTAGATAGACAACCTTGATTACCTTAGAAAGCTTGAAAAGGAAATAGCTATATAAACTATAGGTTCCGCCATATATCTAGTTTATCTTTTAAGACTCTCTAGTAGTTAATTTAAGTAATAACTATACCCTATACTTAAATATATACTTCTTACTATATTATTATAAATACTATTTAACTACCTTACTTATCTATAAATAGGTACCTACTTTCCCGACGCTGCTCTATTCTATTGATTAACTCGAATCCTGAGTGTTAGGATTATAATAAATATCTCTTTAGAGCTAAGTTTAGTTAAAGTTTATTTAGTAATACTTATTCTAGTATAAGATATATTTTCTAGATCTAGAAGAAAAAGATTAATATTAAAATTACTTAATATCTTAATTTTATCTTTTAGATTAATTTTATAACTTTTTAAAATAGTTTTTATCTTTAAATTAATTAAAGTCTTAATAGTATTTCTTTTTTTAATTATAAACTTTATTTTACTTCTTCTTCTATTTTTTATATTCTTATTTATAGAAAGTATAAAAACTTATTAGTAGCTAACTTTAGTAAAAAATTTAATAAGCTTATATAAAGTTAATATTAAGCTTTAGAAATTATAAAAATAATATATTATTATACTTTTAAATACTAAATTAAAAAATCTTTTTACTTTTATTAAATATAACTACTAATATTTTAAGCTATAATAGTAGAAGATATATTAAGAGCTTAGTAAGCTTAAGTAGAAGAACTAAACTTTAGATAAGCTTTATAGAAAATAATATAATTTTAAATTTTATTTTAGTAAAGTATTATTAACTAAAGATAATAAAGCTACTATTTAAGATTTCTTTTAATAATTTAATAAAAAGTTATAGAGAGAGCTTAAAAAGAATTATATAGAGATTTAGAATTACTAGAAGGTTTTTACTCTTAAAAGCGAGAACACGCTGCTGGTCCCGCCAGATCGTGCGGATTCTACTACTAATTTCGGAGGCACAAGCAGTGAGGCGCACAGGTACACAGCCAGGTACCGAATACTTAACCGCTTACAGTCCTACCATGCGCCAACAGAACGAGCGACAGTTCTTTTTGTTTAGAAAACCAATATCTAGGAACCTGATTCTCGTCTTCGCATTCAATGAGCCAATTTCTACCCCTAAATCTATTACGCCGATAGAACGGGCCCCTTTCTCCTGTATATGGCGGCGACTTCTAACTAGGCACAGCGGCGCGTAGCTGCCTGTGACAGATTTTGTCGCCCCGCCTATTGACCTCTGACATACTAAGTTGAATGGTCGGATATTTTGTATATAGAACTAAGTAATATGAATGTTGACTCATGCTTTGAGTCGGCCATTTCCCACGGGTGGGTTAGCATTCCATGTACGCCTTTAGTGGGAGAATTTGGTTCCTCGGATTTGTCCTCCTGTTTTCCGTTTTACAATCCCGTTCACAGCCCAGCACGTGAAATCGCAATCTCGCTTCTAGAGTACAGATGGCAAATAGGCCTAGTTTCAGCGCCCATAGCGATCGGTCGCGGGGCCCATTTCTAGATCCAAGCAAAGGAGACCGGCCGAAATTCGCTCCATTCAATCTTCAACCCTCCCTCTACGGCATATCAAAATATTCGTACAGGCAACAAAAGCAGGAGGCCCGCAGATGTGGCAGCTGATATCAGACCAGTCGGAATATAGTCGGGCGTTCCCGCTGTCGGACTGAGATGGTAGAGCATTTGAAGTCTGCTTCTCAGGGAAAACCATCGCGAAGTCGCTCCAGTACCCAGGGAATTACAATCCTCCTGGTAGGAGTCCGCGAGCCCCAAGGAACCGGGGTCATCTTCATCTGCAATGCACCGCCGACAGCTACAGAGTCGCCTTAAACCCGGTACAGTACACATGCATTCAGCAACGGTTCGATTTAGAAGAAGGCCCCCGTGGTAGCCTGTGGTGTCGACCTCTCATCCAATGAAGAATCCGTGTCGAGAGATGCTCTCCGAAATTAGACGGATATGGGCTAGGTTGCTTGATGTAAACACCGACGGTGAGCACTTCTGGGGCTTTAGTGAATTTGATATCGGAGGACGGCCATTCTAGGTAGATATCCTCGTCGGGAATTGGGTTTTAGCGCGGACGTGAGTTCGTTAGAAAGAAATCTTAAGTCTTAGCATTTCATCCGGATGATGGCCCTTTCTCGTATTCGAATGTCAAATTCATCTAAGGTATCTTCTGCTCTTGCTGTTTAGGGCAATCTGCCACTGAAAGCGGCAGTCGTGACGAAGTGGACCTGCCCGAACTTCAGTATACAACCATCGTAGTTGCCGTCACCTAAATCCATCTAACATAACTAGTTGTGCTCTCGAACTGTCCTCCCTCTCTTTCTCCTTATCATTTCGCCTCCATATCCTGCTTCGACTATTCCTCGTCCGTCAGTTACTATTTTTCCAATTAGGAATTTGAAATTAAGGAAAGATTGAAGTCAGTAACCATGCGCTACCAATCGCTCTTGGCTATTGCCCTCTTACCTGCCTCTATTGAGGCGCAACCTGCGACGGGAGTATGTTACACTAACCATTCCACGAAATCAACCCCCCTTCTATGCTAGTACCGACTTTATACTTACACGACTAATAGCAACTCGGAGATGCTGTCCCCGTGAAGGATAACCCCGTCGGCGCCACTTACGTCGCCAGGCTTCCCGACACCCCTTTCAGCCCCATTGATATCGAGGGCAACGTTAAGGGATTCGTAATTGCCACAAGTGGCGCCGACAGCAAGGGCGTAGACTTCAACGTCCAGCTCTCCAACCTCCCTACAGAAGGCGGCCCGTTCCGTAGGTTCCTCGACATAACCCCCCGTACCAGCACAACTAACACGGATGTTACCAGTCTACCACATCCACGTCGATCCCGTCCCCAAGGACGGCAACTGCACGCAGACCCTCGCCCACCTCGACCCCTTCATCCGCGGCGAGGATCCCCCCTGCGACCCCAAAGCCCCGGAGACCTGCGAAGTCGGCGACCTGAGTGGCAAGTACGGCAATGCGGAGTCGGACCCCTTCGAGATAACCTTCAACGATCCCTACGCCACGCTCAAGGAGGGGCTCGGCGCCTTCTTCGGGAACAGGAGTCTCGTAGTGCACTTTGCCAACAAGACGAGGATTACCTGCGCCAACTTCGAGCTCGTTACCAAGGGTGGTTAGGGTGGTGATGCTGCCTTTGCCGCCGTCTTCTTTGCGCTATGACTCTAGGGCGTTCTGGAGCTTCTATCATTTATTTTTCCAACACTTTACTAAGCCAGCCTTGCCTCTATCGTATGCTCGTGGTGTTATTTCTTACCCTCTTTACCCCTACAGCGCTTAATTCATGTACACATTAAAATATTCATATGCTTGGTCTCGGAGGAAACAACTTACACGGAAAGCGGGAGGAGCAAAAAATGGCTACAGAAATCCAATCGATAAGATTATGATTTACAAATCAAGCCCTATCACTTATGAGCGATTGTGACCATAACAACATCCTAGACTTTATAGACGCCGGTTAATGGATGAACGCTCTAACAGCATATGTGGACCCATATTATTCAAGTACTTTAAATCATGCTAAGGCTCTTTAGGTAAATCGCTTGCGGTTTGCGTCACCTGTTCGTTCCGGATGTGGACCTACCAATAGGGGTGAATTTTCACCTCTCTTAGTGGGTCCGAGTACATAATAATGCAATTAGGAGGTACATCTCTCACGGTCCAGGTTTATGATCTCAAAGTCTTCGATAAATGCATAGCCATCCACCTAATATTCTCTTGATGGGAGGAGATCCGGACCCTCTGATATGGGTTGGAAGGCTGTTCCGGCGACGATCAAGTAATCATCCATCCCTATAGTGTTACAACTCTACCCTAGGACAATATTGATTCCTGAAGCGTATACTTCATACATCCCCTTCTAAAGCCGCCATTGGTGCCTTCCAGCTCTGATTTCTTTTCTCCATCTAACTCCAAAATACGGTCCTATCTATTCTTAGCTCCTACGGACAACTCTCTCGAGAATTAACTCACAAGCGTGGTCTCAAAGTCCTCACGGAAATATTTCCAGCTGAGGCTCGTTTCTAGGGCTCTGAAAGCCAGGTCCCTGCCGGATGTGCTCTTGAGTTCACGGAGAATCCCTTCTCTTAGGGGCAGGGGGTGTCTAAGTATAATATGGCAAGTACGTCCGGGCAATTGTTTTTTGGTCATCCGTTAGTAACTTGGGGAGCTGTCTCCCATGGCTCGGGCAGAGTCGCTCAAAGAGCCAGGTGGCTACCAGGCTAATACTCGTCACGAAATCGAGGTTCTCTATATCAATAGTTGAAGCCATTGTCGTATGGAAGTGAATTGTTGGCAAGCCCAATAAAATCCCCGTTCTCCACCGACTGTGTACTCATTTGGGATGGAACGACTAGGAGGGATGTATTATACCGGTCGACCCTGGCTCCACATGGCAGCCAACGAGAGGTAGCCCCCGCCCAGTATAAACCAGAGTCAGCTTCATCAAACCGCTAGATCAAACTCCATAGCTTTCGCCCCATATGTGCAAGGAATACGTGATCAAGACCATGTGGAGTGGTGGAAGCTGCCAAATAAGCAAGTGCGACAGAATCGAATACCAAGCCGACCACTGACTACCCTGATAAGCCTGCGGAGGGCATTCGACACTGCCATCGTTACCAAATGATTCACTCTGCCTCAAGTCGAAAGAAATGACCCTGGCCTGGACACAATCATGAGCAGAATACATATGTCACACAAACGGAACTGCCAGCTGCAACACTCGCAAGCTAACAGCTGGCAGAACTGGCCATGGAAGAACTGGCGGAGCCAGTTCTGGCATGGGTAGAACCCAAGGTATAAGAAGTGGCTCTGCCACTTCTTCCACATACAAGATAGATCAGAGAAGCAATCCATTATCTATCTTCACATCTCTCTAGTACACTTCTTACAGTAACACGACTGCCGCCGTCACAAGTGACGACGTGACCCTTAGCATTCTGCCAGCACTCCCAAGGACTTCTAGCGTAATAAAAATCCTTATAGCTTCTATTAATATCTATTATATTTATCTAGTATAGCTATCCTAAGCCTAGGTTCTACTAATATAAAAATTAAAATAGTCTCTTAAACTATTCTACTAGTATTTATTTACTAGATTAATTATTTTAGCTTAATAAGTTACTACTTAAGTTTTTTATTCTTTTTATATTAATAGTTAGTAGCTCTTATAGAATTTATTAAAAAGAATAAACTATTTTAATAAGGACTAAAAGAATAGAAAGTATTTTAAAAAGTTAAATAATTAGTATATAAGTAACTTATATTTTACTAAATAGAACTCTTAAAAATCTTTAAATTAAAAATATATATATAAGATTATAGCCTAAGTATATAGCTAAGATAAGAAAATAAAAATAGTAAAGTTTATTTAATAATATTTAACTCTATTATAAAAGAAATTAAAAACTACTTTATAAACTTTAAACTATAAAATTAAGTATAAGCTTAAGAGTAAACCTAGGTAATAGTATCTTTAAATTTTATAGAAAAGTTTATCTAAGCTATTTATAAAGTACTATCTAGTAATTACCTTAAAATTATAAAAACTATAAAGAAAATATTAAAAAATATTATATTTTATATTTTAAAAAGGTAATTACTAAAGTTATAGTTAAGTACTCTTAATATAATAAAAATAAAAGTTAACTTTATAAACTATATAGATAATTATAATTAATACTAGTACTTAAAGTATTATAGTAGAAGATTATAATTAACTTTATTATTAAATTACTATTATTAAAAGATCTAGTTATAGAAATAAAATATAATAGTATTATAATAGTAATTAATAAATTAATAAAATATATTTATTTTATATTTTATAATAAAGTAATAAAAGTATTATAATTTACTAAGTTATTTCTATAAATAATTATAATAAATTATAATTTACTAGAAAAGATTTACTAAACTATTAAAATAGAGTAGTATAGCCTATCTATATATACTATAAAAAATAAGAAAGAAGAAAGAAGTAGTTAAATAGTTAAGAATAGTTCCTATAAGAAGTACTATATTATATTCCCAATACTAGGGAACCGGTTAATTAATAGATATCAGGTAGGTATAGTAAGTATTAGGGTCGTAGGAGCTTATTAGTAGTAAATAAGGCGATCAAGTAGTATTTATAATAATATAGTAAAAGTATATATATAAGTATAGGTTATAGTTATTACTTATATTAACTACTAAAGAGTCTAGAAGAGTATATTAGATATAGAGAACTATTATAGCTTTATATAGACTCCTCTCTTCTATTTATCTTTAGTTCTAGGCTAGTTTTTTTTATTAGTTAGTTAGTCTTTAATTAACTAGTTAATTAGATTTCTTTTATTTAACTATTAATTAGTTAGTCTTTAATTATCTAATTGCTCTTCCTATGGTTATATACCTTATATTATTTCTACTATTCCTTACTACTCTTCCTATAGTCTTTATTATAGCCTAGTTATAATACGACTTCCCCTCTCCCTTAGTCTTTATCCCTAAAGACCTATTAGTTTACTTTTTCTATCCTCCTTCTTTAAGTAAGTAGTTTTTTCCTTCTTTTTTATATTTTTTTCTAACTCTTAATATATTAGGTTATATTATTAGATTATAGTCTAGGTTCTTCTAAGTTAACTGTAATTATCTTGCTTAGGCTATTAATAACCTTCTTATTAGATAATATCCTTTTAAGATACTTAAGTATATTTTTTATTTTAATATAAAGATTCTTTAAGACTATATAGTTTATAAAGAATAATCTTATTATAATAGTTATATTTACTTTAAATATTTAAATTATAATACTAGTAGTATAACTAATTTAGCTTATAAGCTCTAGTTTTTCTTAGTTTTTAATAGGTCCTTTATCCTTTTAATATATCTATAGTTAACTACTTTAAATAGAAATAATCTTATCTTAATTATAAGAAGTAGGAAGTAGAGGCTAAAGTGGCCTATTACTTTGCTGCTCTTAATGTAGCTATGTCCTAAGCTAGTTATTTTAAGAGGGAGAAGGAGCTTTATAAAAAGAGGGTATTAGAGATTGTTAGGTTAGAGATGGAATAAGTAGTAGAGGAGGATACTGTAGAGAATGCTATTTCTTCTGTCCCTAAGTTAGAGATTAACTAGAGCCTGCTAATAGATCTAGTACTACTAGATCCCTTAGTTTTACTAGGTTCCTCTAGTAGTAGTCTATAAGAAGTTGTAGGCTTTCTATTAAGTACTTAATAAGTTCCTATATATTTTTACTTTTATTATAATTTTTCTATTTAATTAAGTACTTTATAGTTCCTTTATAGTATAAGGAGTTAAGAATTTTTTCTACTTTAAAGATTCCTTCTTCCTAAGCTTTAACTTATACTAATTTTCTAAGTAGTATATTTTTATATATTAGCTTAAGTAGAGCTATATAGAATACTAGGTAGTTATCTATATCTTCTAGTAGCTTAAGTTTATAGTTAACTTCTAAGACCTTATATTTAACTAGGAAGGGCCCTAGTTTTTAATAATTAAGTTTATTACTTAGTTATATTATCTTAATTTAAGAGTTTCTTATTTCTAACTTCTTTTAGAGTAGCTAGACCTTGCTTTCTTTTTTAAAGGTTAGTCCCTTAATCTATCTTTAGTTTATATAGTACTTTATATATTATTATATAAACTAGAGTTCTTCTATAAGCTATTTATATAGCTTTTTTATTTTATTAGTAGTAATAATTACTTATTCTACTTATATTTTATTTTTACTAGCTTAAATCCTACTTAGGATTTAATACTATAGTTTATATAGAATAGTAATAGCTTTATACTTTCTAATATATTAATATTATAAGCTCTTTATACTAAGAGTAATAGAGATATTTAGTTATTTTATTTTTAGTTAATATAGTACTATAGGTATACCTTAAGTATCTAGTTTGTCTACTTAATCTACTCCTATATTTCTAAGTAGTATATAGTAGAAAGCTTATAATTAATTCCTATTCTATTTAATAGACTTTATTAAAAGTATAAAATAAATATATTATCTCTATCTAAGTTAATTTCTTCTAGTAGGTTATAGTTAGCTACTACTATTTATAAAAATAGTTTAATAAACTATAGTATCTTTATAGCTTTATTATAGAATATAAAATAAATATATTTTATTAATTTATTAACTATTACTATAATACTATTATACTTTATTCTAATAGCTAAGTTTTTAAACTTAGGTAGCTTAATAATAAAATTAATAGTAATCTTTTACAATAGTACTTCTAGTACTAGTATAGGTTATAGCTTTTTATATAGCTTATACTATAATATCTTATTTTATATATAATACTTATATATCTTAATTAAGTATTTAAGGCTTTTAAAGCTATAGTCTATTTAATAGTTTCTTTTAAAGATTTTAAGTATTCTTCTAAAGCTTAGATAATTATATAGTAGTAACTTATATATTTCTTAGAAGATATAGCTAGTAAGTTTACTAGTAACTATTAGTTTCTATTTTAATACTATAGGCTATTTTATTTTCTTATATCTAGGTAGTTTAAAGGGTCCTTATAGTATAGGATCCTATAACCTTTCTACTATTTCCTTATTTCTTTAAGTAGTTTCTAGTTTTACTTAACTTAATAGCTTACTATAACTTATTATAAGTTACTTTTATTATTTTAGTATAGTATAGTTTATATTTTCTTAGATATCTTTTAGAAGTAGTTAAAATATTAGCTAAGAGTATCTACTTTTCTATTTTTTTTCCCTTTAATATATATAATCTAAAAGTTATATTCTAATAGTTCTTCTACTTATTAAACTTATTATTAATTAAACTCTTTAGTTATTATAAACCTTATAAGATTTTTATAATCTAAGTAGACTATAATAGGGTATTTAGTACTAACTAGATAGTATTTCTATTCCTTAAAGGCTTTAATAATAGCTATAAGTTTCTTATTAAATATAGTATATTATAATACTAGTCTACTAAGCTTTTTAGATATAAAAGCTATTAGTTAGACTTTATTTTTATTTTATTACTTAAGTTAAGTTCTAATATTATCGTCTAAGGTATTTATTTTAATTTAAATAATTTTATAAAATTAGCTTTAATAAGTACTAGTTACTTATTTACTACTTACTTAGCTTCCTAGAATACTTTTTATTTTCTAAGTCTCTATTTAAAAAAAATATCTTTCTTTATTAGATTAGTAAGTACTTTAACTTTTTTACTATAGTCTCTTAGAAATCTTTAGTAAAAGTTAAAGAATTTAAGGAATCCTCTAACTTCTATAATATTAGTTAGTATTAGTTAGTCTAAAATAGCCTTAACCTTTGATTTCTATATCTAGATCTTGTCTAGTTAGATAGTATAGCTAAGAAAGTCTACTTCTTATTTATAAAATTTATATTTAGTAATTTTAATTAGTAAGTTTACTTTTTTTTAGCTTTTAGAGGACCTTATATATATACTCCTTATATTTTTCTAGTATTTTAAAATAGATGAGGATGTTATTAAGGTATACTATTATAAACTAGTTTAAATATTTTTATAGTATATAGTTAATTATTATCTAGAAACTTACTAAAATATTAGTTAATCTAAAAGGTATAACTAAGTATTTAAGGTAACTATAATAGGTTTAAAAAGCTATCTTCTACTTATTACTTTCCTTAATATAGATTAGGTTATATACTCCTTTTAAGTTTAATATTATAAACTACTAGGCTCCTTAGAGCTTATTTTATAATTTAAAGATTAAAGGTAGTAGGTATTAGTTTTTTATTATAATAAGTACTTAGAATTATACTTTATTAAAGTTATAAATAAATATAAACCTTGATTATATATCTTTTTTTAAGGGTATCTTATAGTTCTACTAGCTATATTCTAATAGTCTAATTTTTAATTCTTTATTAAATACTTTACTATATTTCTAGTATTTTTTAGATATAAGCTATAGTATTTCTTCTACTATTAGTAGGATTTTAAAGGCTATTATAGCCTTTATTATATATACTTATTTATACTTTTTTTCTTTTAGTAAGTAATTTAAATCTTTTATAGTAAGTACTTTAAAGTAGATTATTATCTTAAAGGCTCTTAGCTTACTTAAGGATAACCTTCTTAGTTAATATTACTTCGTAGCTAAGTTATTTTCTAGGCCTTACTTAGTCTTATTCTAAGTAAGCTAATTAGTTATTTAATTAATTTATAGGTTTCTTATTTATAGCTATAAGGTCCTTAATATAATAAGATATCTAGTAATCTTAGTAATATTAAAAGAAATATAGTTAACTTATCTAATAATAGTAATATAAAGGTATATAGTCTCTATACTAACTACTTTACTTTTATAGTCTACTAGTATTTTATTATATATATTTAAAGTATATAGCTAGTATTTTTCTATCTATAATAGTTCTAATTTATTAATAATTATAGGTAAGAGAAAATTTTCTTATATTATATTATTTACTAAAACTATAAACTCTTAGCTAGCTAGGATAATAGGCACTTTTAGGTAGTAGATTTATTGTCCTTCTATGATATTTATTTTCTATATTTCTTTTAGTCCTAGTCCTATTTTTTTAGGTAACCTTTTTAGTAACTAGTTATTATTTTATTTTAAATTATTTTTAAAGTTTTAAAATATCTTTTTATAGTTAACTAATAGATTACTTATACTTAAATATTTCTTATTTGTAGGTAAGCTATTATTTTACTAGTTCTATTTTTAGTTATTAACTTCTAAAATCTACTATTATAGACTATTAGTAGTTTCCTTAATTTCCTCTTATAGCTTCTAAAGTTTAAGGAAATTCTTTTACTTTATTTCTACTATCCTAGTAGTAGGTTTTTACTAGGTTTTGAGGAGGTAGACTTAATATTAAAGATCTTCTAGGAAGCTTTCTATAGTAATCTTAAGCTTAACTACCTTGCCTCCTATTTTAAGTTCTACTTTTTCTATAAAGTTAATTTATTCTCCTAGGTTGTTAATCTACTACTAGAATTTAACTTTTAGGTCTTTACTATAGAGAATATATTATAACTAATTAACCTATATTTAGAAGTTAATAAGATCTAATATAATATCTTCTAACTTTTTATTATAGTACTAGTTTAACTTTTTATAGGGTATCTAGCTTTTATCTATTTCCTTATACTAGGTAAAGGGAGCTTATTCTTTTATAGCCTTTTTTTAGTTAGCTTATTATTCTTTTTAGATTGTTTCTATTCTTTCTAGGTTTTATCTTTAGGGTCTTAGATATTAAAAAGGGTATCTAAGTCTTTAACTAGTATCTTATCCTTCTCCTTTTCTTTAGCTATTAAAGGTTCCTCTTTAGATCCTTTATTAGTTTCTAGCAGTCTTAATATATCTTTATATATTTATATTTAAAGTTGCTTCTTAGTTTTCCTCTAAGCCTAGTTAAGGCTTTTTAAAATACTTAAGTATATAACCTAGAATAAAAATTGCCCTCTTAACTTCTTTACTCTCTAGACTGCTTCCTTATATACTTATATAACTTTTAAGTCTTTCTCTAATAAGTATAAGTACTAGTTAAGTGCTTCTTTTTCTAGTTCTTTCTTAACTTAGTAGACTTTTTCCTATTTCTAGTATAGTTCTTTTATATTTTATAAGTATTTATACTACTGTAAGGTTTTAGAGATCTAGTAGTATTACTAGTAGGCTTTACTATAGTACTTTTTATATAATAAGTTACCTCTATATAGTATTCTATATTTCTCTAATAGCTTTACCTTAGTTTCTTTAATCCTTCTTTAGACTTTAAGAAGGTAGGATATTTCTTTTTATATTATTAACTTAAGTATTTAGAGCTTCTTTAGATACTATCCTGCTCCCTCTTTTTCGCTATAGTAGGTGCTGTAGTTATTATTATAATATACTATCTAGGATAGGGTCTTGTAGTTGATAATACTAGCTTCTAGTTACTAAGTCTTTCCTTTAAGTATAAGTTTAAAATTATATTTCTTTTTATTAAGTTTCTTATATCTTAGCTTTAGTTTATATCTTATTTAGTATTTTCTAGTATAATGTCTTATTTATCTATATTTATAATATTTTCTAATTTTAGCTTTTAAAGCTTTAGTAATAATACTTTTATTATTAGCTTCTAACTTTATAGGTCTTAAATAAGTTCTTTATAAAGTATTGCTATTACTTTATTTATACTTAGTATTAGTAGTAGCTTATAGCTTATAGGTTCTAATTATAGTTGAGCTTTACTTCTATTATTATTATTTATATAAGTAGTTATTAATCTTTATAATACTTTCTATATATTCTATAAGTTATATTAACTTCTTAAGCTTATAAAGTTTATCTTTAACTTCTTTTTTAAGCTTATTATAAAAGTAGGTTATAAGAAACTTATCTTCCTAGTTAAGGTATATAGTAATTTATTTAAATTCTATAGTATACTTAGTAGTAGATTCTTTTTAGCTTAGCTCTTCTAATTATTAGATTATAGCTTACTATTTATCTAGTTTACTAAAAGCTCTCTTAAGAGCTTCCTTAAACTCTTTATAGTCCTTAAAGATCTTAATAGTCTTAGCCTTTTATATAATTTTATTATTTTTAAAGTAGTCTTAAAGAGTAAGCTTAAATTATATAAGTATATTATCTATAAGGTACTAGGCTATAGTAGTTACCTTATTAGCTTTAATATAGAATTAGTCCTTATAGTATTTATTACTATATTTAAATAAAATAATATTATAAAGAAATATTATAAAATATAAAATAAAAAGAAGTTATTCTAAAAAAACTAGTTTTTAAAAAAAACTAAAATAAAGGCCTGAAAGAACTGGAATAGAAACCTAGCCTCTAAAAGAACTGGAAGAACTAGAACAGAAACTTAGCTTCTAAAAGAACCGAAATAGAAACGTAGCTTCTAGAAGAACTAGAACAAGAAACCTAAAAATAACTTTCCGAGAACTAAGAAATAAAAATAAAAATATAATATGTTCGATGACGTAAGTACTTGAACGATGTATTCGATGGCGTGTTTGAGCTCTAGGGTATCTAAGAAGTAACGAAGTTACTTTTCGATCTTTTTATAGGAAGAAATCGTCTATATATAGACCCGTTTCCTCCCCCTTTCCTTCTAGCTTTAGAAATAGAAGAAAGAAGGACTATATAGATACTATTCTAATATAATCATTTCTTTATACCTTTATTTTCTCTTTTTTTTACCTCTTTCTTCTTTAAGAATTCCTAATAGTAAAAAACTATTTCTCTTTTATTTCTTTATATAACCTTAAGATAATAAAATACTAGTAGACTATAAAAGCAAAATAATTAGTATAAAGATTATATACTTCTATATTATTATTATTAGAAAAGTTAACTATATCTTTTTTATTATTACTAAGATTACTAGTTACTCTATTATATTAAAAATATTATAATTATAAATAAGAAACTTATAGATTAATTAAATAACTAATTAGCTTATCTAAAAGAAAACTAAATAAAGCTTAGAAACTAACTTAGCTACGAAGTAATACTAACTAGAAAATTTACCTTTAAAAACTTTTAAAATAATAATCTATTTTAAAGTACTTACTATAAAAAATTTAAATTATTTACTAAAAAAAAAAGAAAACATAAATAAATATATATAATAAAAGCTATAATAAGTTTTAAGACCCTATTAATAGTAAAAGAAATATTATAATATATATTAAAAAAATACTAAAAATATAGTAAAGTATTTACTAAAGAATTAGAAACTAGACTACTAAAATATAACTAATAAGATTATAAAATACTCTTAAAGGAAGATATATAACTAAGGTTTATATCTATCTATAATTTTAATAATATATAGCTTAGAGTACTTTAAAAATTGTTACTATATTTAAGTAAAATAACTTTATAAAGAAATATTATAAAATTAAAAATATAAAATAAAAAGAAGTTATTTTAAAACCTAGTTTTTAAAAAAAAACTAAAATATAGGCCTAGAAGAACTAAAATAGAAACCTAGCCTCTAGAAAAACTAGAATAGAAACTTAGTCTTTAAAAGAACTAAAATAGAAATACAGCTTCTAGAAGAACTAGAATAAGAAACCTAAAAATAACTTTCCGAGAACTGAAAATAAAAATAGAAATAAAGTTTATAAGTAAACTTAAAATCCTATTTTTAATATAACTAAGAAATAAAAATAAAAATATAATATATTTAATAATAAAAACTTTTAAAATAATATATTTAATAACGTAGGTACTTGAACGATATATTTGATAGCGTGTTCGAGTTCTAGGATATCTAAGAAGTAACGAAGTTACTTTTTAATTTTTTATAGGAAGAAATCGTTTATATATAGACCTATATCCTCCCCCTTTTTTTCTAGCTTTAAAAATAGAAGAAATAGAAGAATAAGGACTATATAAATACTATTCTAATATAATTACTTTTTTATACCTTTTTTTCTACTTCTTTCTTTTCCTAAGAATTCTTAATAGTAAAAACCTATTCTTTTTACTTCTCTTTATAATCTTAAGAAGTTATAAGCCCATTTTACTCTACTCCTTCTAAGTTATAATACTTTGCTCTTTATCTTTCTTTCTTTATGAAGAAAACTTTTTTATTTCTTTCTTTTATTATAAGAAAAACCTTTTTATTTCTTTTTATCTTTTTTTAACTTTTTTCTTTTCTTTTATAAAAAAAAGTAACGCTTTAAAAAAACTCTTCGAAAAATTCTTTAAAAAACCCTTTAAAATCCTTTAAAAATAGCTACTAAGTCGATTTTTCAACTTCCTAAACTTAAAAGAACTAAAAATTATTAGACTTAGAAGATTTAAGTTACTATATATACTTTATAAAAGAAAGATTATTTTTAACAATTAAAAACCTACCTATTAAAAGCTAATTAAGTAAAGATAATATAAAATATAAACAAGCTTTAGCTAAAATTTAAGTACTATATAATAATAGTCTACTTATATATATATAAAGTTTTAAGAATTTCTATATAGTATAAGAAAAATTAGAAAAACTTTATAATCTAAAAAGGTTTTTATTAAAATTTTTTATAATAAAAGAATTTTTTGATTTTACTATTAATTCTTTTAATAATATAGAAGAGTTTTTAAGTAAAGTTAAAGAAATCGATTTTAAATTAAAATTTAAAGAAATTAAATTACTTAAAAAAGTTATTATAACTTAAGTTTTATATAACTTAGATAATTCTTTTAAAGGATTTACTTCTAATATTACTTAGAGTCTATGAAAAGACCTAAAACTATATACTTTTAAAACTCTTTTATCTAATATTATAGATAAAATAAAAAGAAAAGAAAATAATAAAAAAACTTTTTTTAATTAAAGAATATAAAGAAAAAAAAACTTAGAAATAAACTAAGGGAACTTTTTATAAAAACTATAAAAAAACAGGCTATATAGAGCCTAATTGCTAGTTTTTATTTCCTGTAAAAGCCCTAGCTTTATAAAATAAAACAAGAATTAAAAAAAATAAAAAGTAAAATAAAAAACCTTTTAAAAAGAAAGAGAAATAAGAAAAAGAAGAAAAAGAAGTCTTTAATTTTAATATAGAAAAAACTTCTAATTTTTTAGAAAATAAAGATTCTTCTATAGAAGAAATCCTGGTTTTTATAACTAACTGAAAGAAAAATAGTTCTTTTAAAGCTATAAACTATAAAGAAATCTAAGAAACTAAAGAGTTAGCTATAGATATAGAGTAGAAAAACTGTTTAGAGGTAAAAATCTCTAAAAATATATCTATAAAATAAAAAACTAATAAAAACCTAGATAAAAACTAGTTTTATTCTAGATATAGTAGCTATAAGGTATATATTTTCAAATATAAAGGCTTTCTCTAATACAAGGCGCTGCTCTAAAAGGGTTATATAGAGTAATGCTAAAAAAAGAAATATTTTATTATATAGAGATATCTTAGTTTAGTGTTTAGATACTAAATATATAATATTATTAAAAAACTATTATTATATACCTAAATTAGGTATTAATCTAATTTTATAATTATAACTAAAAGAAACTACTTTTATATTTAAAGAAGATATAGTTCTATTAGTTAATAATAAAAAAAAACTAACTATTAGAAATAAAATAGATAACTTATATTATCTAAAATTAAAAGTTTTTAAAAAACAAGATCAAAAAGATTATATATATATAACTAATATTAAAGAACTTATATATAGACGATTTGCCTATTGTAGAAATTATAGTCTAAACTAATTAAAAAATAATACTATTGGTCTAAATAATATAGACTTAAGAAATATAGATATTTGCGAAATATATTTAAAAGCAAATCTAAAAAATAAAATATATAAAAAATCCGAAAATAAAAATAAATATAATATACTAGAAAAAGTTTATAGTAATATTATAGGCCCTATAAGACCTATAGCTATATATAGACATAAGTATATAATTACCTTTTTAGATAAAAAGTCGAAATTTTTAGAAATCGAACTTTTAAAAACAAAATTAGAAGTAGAGAGCTAACTTAGATAAGTTATTTAAACTTAATTTTAACTTTTAAAAGGAAGAAGTAAAATCTAGTTAGATAAAAGAAGAGAAATTATTTAGAGTAAGTTAAATATTAGTAGTCTTAGCTTAAAGTATATTTTACTAAAAAATAGAAAGAGACTAGCTATAATAAGTTTTAGAAAAGCTTATCTTAGCTATAATAAGATCTATAAAATATAAAGAAACTAAATAGACTTTAATCTTTAATAAAGTTAAATATTAAAAATATAAAAAGTTTTTTATAGAAAAATATTAAATAAAAAAGAGTTATATCTCCTTACTTATTAAATTTATATTATTAAAAGCTATAGTATAAAGATAAGTTACCTTTTAATATAAGGCTAAATGTTACGTTCCTAATACTAGGGAACTAGTTAATTAATAGATACTAGGTAGATATAGCTAGTATTAGGGTTATAGGAGCCTATTAGTAGTAAACAAGGTAATTAAGTAGTATTTACAATAATATAATATATATATAAGTATAAATTATAGCTATTACTTATATTAACTACTAGAAAGTCTTAAAAGATAAACTAGATATATAGTAGAACCTATAGTTTATATAGACATTTTCCTTTTAAGCTCTTTTAGGTAATTACTATTAAGAGGCTATAATTACTACCTTTAATTATAATACTTACTATTATAATTTGTTACTATATTTAAGTAAAATATTATTATAAAAAATATTATTATAAAATTAAAAGATATAAAATAAAAAGAAGTTATTTTAAAAAAACTAGTTCTTAAAAGAACTGGAATAAAAAGGCCTGGAAGAACTAGAACGGAAACCCAGCCTCTAAAAGAACTGGAAGAACTAGAATAGAAACCTCTAGAAGAACTAGAATAGAAACCCAGCCTGTAGAAGAACTAGAATAAAAACTTGGCCTCCGAAAGAACTAAAATAGAAACGTGGCTTCTAGAAGAACCGGAACAAGAAACCTAAAAATAACTTTCCGAGAACTAAGAAATAAAAATAAAAATATAACTGGAATAAGAAACTTAAAAATAACTTTCCGAGAACTAAGAAATAAAAATAAAAACATAATACGTTCAATGACGTAAGTACTTGAACGATGTGTTCGATGACGTGTTCGAGTTCTGGGGCATCTGAGAAGTAACGAAGTCACTTTTCGATCTTTCTATAGGAAGAAATCATCTATATATAAACCTATTTCCTCCCCCTTTCCTTCCAGCTTTAGAAATAGAGAAATAAGGACTATATAGATACTATTCTAATATAATTACTTCTTTATACCTTTATTTTCCCTTTCGTTTACTCCTTTTCCCCCTTAAGAATTCCTAATAGTAAAAAAACTATTCTTCCTTTATTTCCTTTTATAACTTTAAGATAATTACTATAATTACTATTAGCAATTACTAAGTAGCTTAGCGATTACTTTTATAAGTTATATATTTATATAGTAAGTATACCTACTTACTATATTCTATTATCTATTATTACTCTAGGCCTATATAAGGTTAGCTTATAATATAATATCTTTCCTCCTTTAATCTTTATTTTTAAAGATTTATAAATAGACTACCTACTTATTAGTTACTTTCTTCTCTTATTTCTTCCTCCTCTATTTAATTATAGCTAACTATATTAATTAGTAATAAAACTTTATTTACTTCTTATCTCTATACTTTTTACTATACTAAAGTAATTAAATAAGAGAGCTTTAAAATTATATTATATTCTTTCTATAAGAGGAAGGAGTTAACTTATAAAATAGTTAAAGAGATATCTTATTATAGGGAGTATATCTATTACTAGTATTTATATAATACCTCTAAGGTAATAGTTTTATTTAGTATATTAGTTCTACTCTCCTAATCTATTACCTACTAACTTATAAGCTCTAGTATCTTAGATTAATATAAAGTAGTACTACTTTAATAAAGAGGAGAAGGAGATTAAAAATCCCTCTATTAATTATAAAAAGCTCTTTTTAAAAAGCTAGTCTACTTATTTTATATCTAAAAATAAAAATAAATACTTTTAAAAAAGAAATTAAAAATAGTTTACTAAAGTATTAAGTTACTAGATAAACTAGAGGAGGTAGGGTACTAAGAGTCTAAGGCTATTATAGCTATATAGTCTTCTAGTACTATAAATATAATCAATTAAAATTTAGTTAGACTATCTTTAGATCTTTAACTACTAGATCCTAAAATGCCTCTAGATTCTTCTAGTAGAATATAGTAAGAAGTTACTAGCTTTCTATTAAATATTTAATAGGCTCCTAAGTATTTTTATTTTTATTATAGTTTTTTTATTTAATTAAGTATTTTATAACTCTCTTATAGTACTAAGAGTTAAGGATCCTTTCTACTTTAAAGATTTCTTCTTCTTAGGCCTTCATTTATATTAACTTTCTAAGGAGTATATCTTTATATACTAATTTAAGTAAGGCTATATAGAATACTAAGTAGTTATCTATACCTTCTAGTAGCTTAAGTTTATAGTTAACTTCTAAGACCTTATATTTAACTAGGAAGGAGCCTAGTTTCTAGTAGTTAAGTTTATTACTTAATTATATAGTCTTAATTTAAGGGTCCCTTATTTCTAGCTTCTTCTAAAGTAGCTAAACCTTACTTTCCCTTTTAAAAGTTAGTTCCTCAATCTACGAAGTATTTCTAGTCTATATAATATTTTATATATTATTATATAAACTAGAGCTCTTCTATAAGCTACTTATATAGCTTTTTTATTTTATTAGTAATAATAATTACTTATTTTACCTATATTTTTACTCCTACTAGCTTAAATCTTACCTAGAGTTTAATACTATAGTTTATATAAAATAATAATAGCTTTATACTTTCTAATATATTAATATTATAAGCTCTTTATACTAAAAATAATAAGGATACCTAGTTATTTTATTTCTAGTTAATATAATATTATAAATATAGCTTAAATATCTAGTTTATTTACTTAACTTACTTTTATATTTTTAAGTAGTATATAATAGAAAACTTATAATAAATTTCTATTTTATCTAATAGGCTCTACTAGAAGTATAAGATAAATACTCTACTTCTATCTAAGTTAATTTCTTTTAGTAAGTTATAGTTAACTACTACTATTTATAAAAATAGCTTAGTAAATTATAATACTTTTATAGCTTTATTATAAGATATAAAATAAGTATATTTTATAAGTTTATTAATTATTACTATAATACTATTATATTTTATTTTAGTAGCTAACTTTTTAAACTTAAGTAGCTTAATAATAAAGTTAATAGTAATCTTTTACTATAATATTTCTAATATTAATATAGGCTATAGTTTCTTATATAGTTTATATTATAATACTTTATTTTATATATAATACTTATATATTTTAATTAAGTATTTGAAGCTTTTAAGACTATAGTTTATTTAATAGTTTCTTTTAAAGATCTTAAGTATTTTTTTAAAGCTTAAGTAACTATATAGTAAGGATTTATATATTTCTTAAAAGATATAGCTAGTAAGGTCGCTAGTAACTATTAGTCTTCTATTTTAGTATTATAGGTGTCACGGGCCGACCTTTATACAGGCCCAGAAGCGGTGACGCGCGGCAGAACGAAAAAGCGTGGGCGGCCGGCGACACGTGCCCGGCGCCCAGGAAAGCGATCGGAGGAGAAGATCGATGATCGGCAGCGATCGCGGCCGCGATCACTACGATCATCTAGTGATCACTTCCGATCATTAGACAGACAACTCCGATCACCTTAGAGAACTTAGAAGAGGAAACAGCTATATAAGCTACAGGTTCCGCCATGTATCCAGTTTATCTTTCAAGACTCTCCAGTAGTCAATACAAGTAACATCTATACCCTACACTTGTATACGCACTCTCGATACCCATCATTGTAAATACTGCTCGACTGCCTCGCTTATCCTTAAATAGGTACCTGCTATCCCAGCACTCACCTATTCTATTGATTAGCCGGAATCCGAAGTGTTAGGATCATAATAATAGGCTATTTTATTTTCTTATATTAGAATAGTTTAAAGAATTTTTATATTATAGGATTTTATAGCCTTCCTATTATTTCCTTATTTCCTTAAGTAGCTTCTAGTTCTACTTAATTTAATAACTTATTATAACTTATTATAGGTTATCTTTATTATCTTAATATAGTACTATCTATACTTCTTTATATATTTTTTAGAAGTAGTTAGAGTATTAGCTAAAAGTATCTATTTTTCTATTTTCTTTTCCTTTAATATATATAATTTAGAAGTTATATTTTAATAATTCTTCTACTTATTAAACTTATTATTAGTTAAGTTTTTTAGTTATTATAAACCCTATAAGGTTCTTATAGTTTAAGTAGGCTATAATAGAATATTTAATATTAACTAGGTAGTATCTCTATTCTTTAAAGACTTTAATAATAGCTATAAATTCTTTATTAAATATAGTATATTATAATATTAGTTTATTAAGCTTTTTAAATATAAAAGCTATAAGTTAAATCTTATTATTTTTATTTTATTATTTAAGCTAGGCTCTAATATTATAATCTAAAATATCTATTTTAATTTTAAATAATTTTATAAGATTAGCTTTAATAAATACTAGTTACTTACTTGTAGCTTACTTAGCTTCCTAAAATACTTTTTATTTTTTAAGTTCTTATTTAAAAGGTCTTAAAGTTATAAAGGAAAATAAAAGAGAAATAGTTTTTTACTATTAGAAATTCTTAAAAAAAGAAAGAAGTAAAAAAAAAGAAAATAAAGGTATAAAGAAGTAATTATATTAGAATAGTACTTATATAGTCCCTATTCTTCTATTTCTAAAGCTAAAAGGAAAGGGGGAGGAAACAGGTCTATATATAGACGATTTCTTCCTATAAAAGAATCGAAAAGTAACTTTGTTACTTTTCAGATGCCCCAGAACTCGAACACGTTATTAAACACATCGTTCGAGTACCTACGTCATCAAACATATTATATTTTTGTTTTTATTTCTTAGTTCTCGGAAAGTTATTTTTAGGTTTCTTATTCTAGTTCTTCTAGAAGCTACGTTTCTATTTCGGTTCTTTCAGAGGCCAAGTTTCTATTCTAGTTCTTCTAGAGGCTGGGTTTCTATTTTAGTTCTTCTAAAGGTTTCTGTTCTAGTTCTTCTAGTTCTTTTAAAGGCTAGGTTTCTATTTTAAGTCTTTTAAGCCTTTATTTTAATTCTTTTTTTTTTAAAAAACTAGTTTTTAGAATAACTTCTTTTTATTTTATATTTTTTAATTTTATAATATTTCTTTATAATATTATTTTACTTAAATATAGTAATATTATCGAATATATTATATTTTTATTTTTATTTCTTAGTTATATTAAAAATAAGTTTTTAAGTTTACTAGTAAACTTTATTTCTATTTTTATTTTTAGTTCTCGGAAAGTTATTTTTAGGTTTCTTATTCTAGTTCTTCTGGAAGCTATATTTTTATTTCCGTTCTTTTAGAGACTAAGTTTTTATTTTAGTTTTTTTAAAGGCTAAGTTTTTATTCTAGTTCTTTTAGGCTTATATTCTAGTTCTTTTAAGAACTAGTTTTTAAAATAACTTCTTTTTATTTATATTTTTAATTTTATAATAATTTTTTATAAAGTTATTTTACTTAAATATAATAATAATATATAAATATAAGTTATAGTTATTACTTATATTAACTATTAAAGAGTTTAAAGAAATATATTAGATATAAAAAGATATTTATAGCTTATATAGACCTTTCCTCTATCTATTTTTAATACTAGATTTCTCATTCTACTAATTAGTCGGTCCCTAACTAACTAGCTAGTTAGATTCTTTCTATTTAATTATTAATTAGTCGGTCTGCGTCTGTCTGATCACGGTTCCTATATTATATATCTTTCTACTATTTTTACTATTCCTCACCGCCTCTCCTATAGCTTATATAGCGGCCAGGTCGTGACAAGAGATAACTATCTTCTTAAGTAGTATATATACTAGTTATTTTTAAAATAAAGAAAATATCTTTATTAAAGTAGAAGCTAAAAAATTATAATAATATTATTTATAAATAATAAGAAAACTTAGTTAAAGATAGGCTTTTTTATATAATTATAAGTTAAAGAATATTTAAAGTCTAGTTATAAAAGTAATAAATTTTAATTATAGAATTACTAGTAAGACTTAAGCTTAGAAAATAATTTTAAATTATTTTTAAGCTTCTTTTTTTTTATTTCTTAAAAGCTTTACTAGTTCTTTAGCTATCTATAGCCTATTTTCAGGTTATATAATTACTTTATACTTAGCTCTTAGCTAAACTAATCGCTTTTATTACTTCTTCTATAAAGCTAATAATACTTTTAATCTAGTTATAGTATATTTAGAGTTCTTACTAAACTTTTTTATAACCTATTCTATAATACCCTTTAGCAGCTATAGAGCTTACCTTTAAGTATATTTCGAGTCCTCTCTAGTAGCACTCTTTATATTTTATATATTTCTTATACTATAAAATATATATATATATATAGAATAGTTTTTATAATATATATAATAATTAAGTACTTTACTTTTTAGCTAAAAAATATACTTATAAAAAATTAAATAAAATAAATAAAATAAAAAAGAAGATTTAATAATAAAAGTAATTAAAACTATTATTAAAAAAAGTAAAGTAAAGTAATTGAAAAGTAATTAGTTTAATTAAAAATAGAAAGTAAAGTAATTATATAACTAGTAAGTATAATAAATATAAAAAAGTTTTAATTAATTACTAAAAACTAACTAAGATTTTAAAATCTAATTACTAATCTTATAATTAGTAATATAAAGTAAAAAGTATTTATTATATTAATTTAATAATTAAAATAATAAAAAAAAATTCTTTTTTATAAAATTTAATAACTTTTAAAGTAATATATTTATATAATATAATTAAATTTATAAAAGAGAAAAAAAATTTTTTTTATTATTTTAATTATTAAATTAATATAATAGATACTTTTTACTTTATATTACTAATAATAGAATTAGTAATTAGAATTTAAAATCTTAGTTAGTTTTTAATAAGTAATTAAAACTTTTTTTTATTTAATTATAGATTATAGATAACTAAAGAAATAATAAAACTTTAAAAAAAAAAAAAAAAAGCTTAAATATAAATTAAGCTTATTTTCTAAGCTAAAGTCTTACTAGTAATTTTATAATTAAAATTTATTACCTTTATAATTAGACTTTAATAATTTTTTAACTTATAATTATATAAAGAAGTTTATTTTTAATTAAGTTTTCTTATTACTTATAAGTAATATTATTATAAGAGGTAAACTAAGAAAAAAGTATTATTATTAAAATATTATTATTTAATAAAATTATTTTATTTTTAGTTTATTATTTTATAAGAGATTTATAAAAATAGAAAAAAAATATAATAAAAATTAAAAAAATAAAAGTATTAAAAATAATATAAAATATATATAATAATTAATAATAAAGACTATATTATAATTAATATTAGAAATTTTAAAAAGAAAAATAAATTTAAAAGTAATATAATAAGTTATTAATAATAATAGTTTATAAGAAAAAGAAAAGTATATATTATATAAATAATAAAAATAAATAATAATATTAATAATTATTAAAATTAATTATTATTAATTTTTACTAAAATTAAAACTTTTATAGTTATAATTAACTTTTTTTAATTATAATTTACTAAAACTTAATTTTATAAATATTAATATAATTAATATTTACTATAATTAATAAAATATATTTTTAGCTTTAATAAAATTATAATTATAAAATATTTATTATAATATAAAACTTAAGACTATATATTTTATTAAAACCTTTTAAAGAAAAAGATAAATTACTATTACTATATTTAAGTAAAATAATATTATAAAGAAAAAGATATAAAATAAAAAAAAGTTACTTTAAAAACTAGTTCTTAAAAGAACTAGAATAAAGGCCTAGAAGAACTAGAATAGAAACCTAGCCTCTAGAAGAACTAGAAGAACTAGAATAAAAACCTCTAGAAGAACTGGAATAGAAACTCAGCCTCTGGAAGAACTAGAATAGAAACTTAGCTTCTAAAAGAACCGAAATAGAAACGTGGCTTCTAGAAGAACCGAAACAAGAAACCAAAAAATAACTTTTCGAGAACTAAGAAATAAAAATAAAAATATAATATATTCGATAACGTAAGTACTCGAACGATGTATTCGATAATGTATTCAAGCTCTAGAGCATCTAAGAAGTAACGAAGTCACTTTTCGATCTTTTTATAGAAAGAAATCGTTTATATATAGACCTCTTTCCTCCCTCTCCTTTCCTTCTAGCTTTAGAAATAGAAGAATAAAGACTATATAGATACTTTTCTAATATAATTACTTCTTTATATCTTTATTTTCTTTTTTTTTTACTTTTTTCTTTCCTTAAAAAGTTTTTAATAATAAAAAACTATTTTTTTTATTTTCCTTTATAACCTTAAGAACTACTATATTATTATAATAATATTATTATATTTAAAAAATATATATTCTATAATTATATAAAAGATATTTTTACTATAATATATAATAGTAAATAATATATAAAATAAATTTAAATATTAAAAGAATTATATAAATTTTATATAATATATAAAGTTAATAAAATTTAAAAATATATTATATAATATATTAATTACTATATTAATAAACTAAATAGAAGTTTATTAAATAGTAAAATAAGATATATATAAATTATTTTTATTTTATTTTTTAATATTATTATAAATTTTATTACTAATATATTAAATATTTTTATTAAAAGAATATATTAAATATTATTAAACTATTATATATTTAATTTAATATTAATAGTAAATTATATTTTTAATAAAAAAATAATATTAAGTTTATATAATAAAAAATATAAAGTTAAAAATTAAACTTTTATATTATTAAAAATAATTCTATTATATAATTAAAAATTATAAAAAAAATAATTAATAATAACATTTAAAATTTAAAATTAAAATTTAATAATTATTATCTAACTTTACTTAAATAAACTTTTTTTATAATAATAAATTAATAAAATATTTAAAAAGAAGATCTAAATAATAAAGATAATATTATACTATTTTTTTTTAAATACTTTTAAAGAATTAGATAAATATTTTATTAATCTTATAATTTAATATAAATAATATATATTTTACTTTAATTAAATATAGTTTAAATAAACTAATATATAAATTTAAACTATTATTATTATTTATAGTTATTATAATAATAATAAAAATTTTAAAAATTAAAATTTAAAAATATTAGATTTTATTTATAGAACTTATTAAAGAAAGTATAAATATTAATTAATATTATTAAATTATTTTTAAATTATAATAAAATAAAAATCTAAATTAGTAAAATTTAAAAAGAAAATATAATTTATTTAAAATTATAAAATAAATATTATTTATTAAAAAAACTAAAGAAAAAAAAAATAATTTCTAATAAAAGCTATTTTTTTTAAAAAAGAATATTACTAAAGTATAAGAGCTTATAATAAAACTAAATTTTCTAATAAAATAAAAGTTTACTTTATAATAAATATTTTTTATATTTAAAAATAAAGAAAAAATATAAACTTATATTAATAAAAAGAACTATTATTAATACTTATTATAATAAAAATAATTATTAACTATTAAATATTTTATTAAATATATTTATTTAAGAAAAAGTATTTAATTAAATAAAAAGAATATATAATAAAAGATAATTAATAAATTAAAATAATTAACTTAAAAATTTTTATTAATAAATTTATTAAAGATTATAAAAAGTTAATAAAAAAATATATTAATAATTTTTATAAGTTAATAAAATTAATATAAAAAAATAATAAATACTATCTTTAACTAAAAAATAGTTTCCTTTATAAAATTTATAAAACTATATTTATTAGTTTTTTTCTTTATTATATTTATTAAAATTAAAAATAATATTTATTTATATTACTATCTTTACTTATATTTAATATAAAAAAAAGTTCTAATATTAAATAAATTAAATAATTAATTATTATAATAACTTATAAGAAATTATCTTTTAAAAGCTTAAAAAGTTTTAAAAGTTATTATAACTATTATAACTTTCTAATAATATTTTTTTTAATTAAATAATAATTTTTATATTTTTTTAAATAAGTACTATTAAATAAAATATATTATTATATTTAAGTAAAATAACTTTATAAAGAAATATTATTAAAAAATAAAATAAAAATTAAAATAAAAATTAAAATAAAATAAAAAAATAAAAAATAAAAAAAGTTTTTTTAAAAACTAGTTTTTAAAAAAATTAAAATAAAAGTCTAGCTTTTAAAAGAATTAAAATAGAAACCTAGCTTTTAAAAAAGCTAAAAGAAAAACCTAGCTTCTAAAAAAATTAAAATAAAAACCTAGTTTCTAAAAAACTTAAAATAGAAATATAGTTTTTAAAAAAACTAAAATAAAAAATTTAAAAATAAAATTTACTTTTTTAAAACTTTTAATAATAAAAAATTATTTTTTTATTATTTCTATATAACCTTTTAAAAAACTTTAAATATATTATAATTAAATTAAAATTATATTAATTTTAAAGAAAAAGTAATAAAAAGAATTAAATTAGCTAAAAATAAAAAGTAAAATAATTATATAATTAGAAAGTAAGTTATAAATAACTAAAAAAATAATAAAGCTTTTAAAAAATAAAAAAGAAGTTTAAAAATAATTTAAGTTTATTTTTAAATTAAAGTCGTACTAGTAATTTTATAATTAAAATTTATTACTTTTATAATTAGACTTTAAATTATCTTTTAACTTATAATTATATAAAGAAGTATATTATGACGAGGAAAAAGGTGATGCTGGTAGAGTGGAGTATAGTAGAGGCGGAGAAATAATATTCCGGTCCGCGGCCCCGGGGAGCGGATACTTTTTCACTATTCCTAGGTTAAAGAAGATAAGTTTTCAAAGTTTTTTTTATAACAAGTTTTTCAGTCTTATTTTATAAGGCATATTTATAGTTTTTCAAGGGCGCTTAATTCCTCTTTAATTATATCTCTTTTTAGTCTAGCTTACTAATTATTGTAAATAGTGAAGGCAGATAGTTCTTCTACTATTTTGTATAGTATAGAGTTCCCTATTTAACACCTCCACAATCCCCAGACCTCTCTCTATTTAGAGGTTTTCTCCTCATTTCTTGGTGAGCTGTATTTCCTACTAATTATCTTTGGGGTTGTATTTCCCCATCCTTTCTTTCTTTATTTCTTGGGGGCCATATTGTCACGGGCCGACCTTTATGCAGGCCCAGGGCGGTGACAGACGGCAGAATGTGGCAGGTGGACGCACCCGCCAGGCAGATGCACAACCCACGAGAGCGATCGCCAGGCTACCCGGCGATCGCCTAAGGTGATCACGATGATCGTGACGACGAGCGTCACGATCGAGGGCAGTGATCGCGGCCCCATGCCGGCGATCACCTTGGAGAGCTTAGAAGGGAAACGGCTATATAAACTACAGGTTCCGCCATGTATCTAGTTTATCTTCGAAGACTCTCCAGTAGTCAATACAAGTACAACTACGACCTACACTTGTATACGCACTTCTACCCTATCATTGTGAATACTGCTTGATCGCCTCGTTTACCACTAACAGGCTCCCACGATCTTAACACTCGCCGTACTCACCCGATATCCGTTGATCAACCGGTTCCCCAGTGTTAGGAACGTAACACATATTTCTCCTTCCACTCTGCGGGCCGTATTTCCCGCCAACAACTTCATTCCCTTCTCGTGGGCAGTATTTCCCACTGATCAGTTACAATCCGACGTTCCAGGAATTTCTATGAGGGCTTTGCAGCAGTCCTTGCAAAGATTCCTTTTTCTTTACGACTATTAGACTACTTTTTTTCTTATTTCTTATTTTTTTTTCTTTTATTTCCTTCTCTTCAGGGTAGGCTACACTGCTCCACTATAATATCTTTAATTAAGTTCTCTTATTATTTATAAGTAATATTATTTTAAATTTATAAATTATTTTAATATATAAATTATTTTATTTTAATATAAAATCTAATTTATATATTATTATTTTTATATTATATATTATATTATTTAAATTATATTATTTAAATTATATTATTTAAATTATATTATTTAAATTATATTATTTAAATTATATTATTAAAATTATATTAATAAATTATATTATTAAAATTATATTATTAAAATTATATTATTAAAATTATATTATTAAAATTATATTATTAAAATTATACTTTAATTATTAACTTTTAATTTTAATTTTTTATTTTAAATTTTTAAGTTTTTTTAATTTCTTTATTTTTTAAATTTAATTATAAATAATTTATTAATTTAATATTTTAAAATATTATTTTTATTTATTTTAATTAAATATAATTAAATTAAATTAATTATTATTTTTATATAAAATATTAAATATTATTTAAAAAGTTTATTTATTAAAATTTTAATAAAAATTAAAATATTAATTAAGATTATTATTTTAAAAATAATAAAGTTTACTAAAGATTAATATTTATTAGTTAATAATAATTAAAATAATAATTAAAAAAAATTTTTTATTAATATAAGTTTTTAATAAATTATTAAAGTTTTTTATTATTTTATTATTTTTTATTTTTATAAGTTTATTATTTTTAAATATTTTAATAGTTTATAAAAAATATTAATTTATAATTTAAAATTTTATTATTAGATTTATTTATTTTATATTAAAAATAATATTATATTAATAATTATTTATTATTAATTTTATTAATATTAATATTATATTAATTATTAAATTTATATAAATTATTAATTTAATTTTTATAATTTAATTTTTAATTTTATATAATAATATTATAATTAAATAAATAAGTTAATTTAATAATATAAATTATAAAATCTTTTTAAAAAATTAAATAATAATATTATTTTTATAATAGATATTTTATAATTATAATTTTATTAAAATTAAAAATAATTTTTATTAATTATAATAAATCTTACTTATATTAATATTTATAAATTTAAATTTAATAAGTTATAGTTAAAAAAAAATTATAAAAAAAATTTATATATATATATATTTAAAATATTTTTTATATATATATTAATAATAATTATATAAAATTTTAATTTAAAAAAATTAATAATAATTAATTTTAATAATTACTAGTTTTATTATTTATTATTTATTATTTATATTATAAAATTATTATTTAAAAAAAATTATATAATGTATATTAAATTAAAATAAATAATAAAATTATATTAATAATAATTATTAATAAAATTTAAATATAAAAAATTAATAATATTAAAAACTTTATTAAAAATATAATTATATTTTAATATTTTTAAATAAAAAATTATTTTTATTATTATTTTTTTTATTTTATATAAAAATTATATTTTTATTATATTAATTATTTTATTTTTTATTTGAATAATAATATATAATTATAAATAAATATAAATTTTTTTAAAATTAAAATTTATTAATAAATTACTTTTAAAATTAATAATTATTTATATTTTAAATATATTATTATTAATAAATTTATAAATTAAAATTTTTAATTAAGTAAATAAATTATTTTAAAAAAAAATAAATTTATTATCTTTTAAATAAATAAAAAATTATTTACTATTTTTATATTTTATTATATTAAATAATAATAATTTATAATTACTTATTATCTAAAATAATATAATAATAATATTTAATAGTTTATTTATATTATTTAATAATTTTATATTATTAATTTATAATAAAAATTAAAAATCAAATTATTTTAAATTATATAATTTTAAAATATTAAATTATTATTATATTAATTAAACTTATTTATATTACTATTTTATAAAATTTATTATATCTAATAATACTTTATATTATCTGTGAGCGTCTAATTATGCCCGAGTTAAGTATTGCCGTTCTAAATTATCTAACATCAGGCCTTCTTTCCTTGAATCGTGTTAGTATCTACTGGAAACGCCTCCCCCTACTCCAATTGTCTTCGATTGTTAATTCGTCACCATGTGCATCACCATAGTGGGTCCCTCCACCGGCGTGTACACCGAAACCCTCGAGTCAATTCCCCAGATTGAAGAATGGGATGCGAGCCGAGAGAAACTGGGTTGGACTATCCTGAACATGCAGAAGACAGGGTTTCACCATTGGGGCTTCGTCATCTACCGTGGTGCCTATGGCGACGATGCTAAATGGCAGCGATATCTCGACTCGATGAGAAACCAAATTCAATTGGCTTTGGAATACGACGGAAGGGACGTCCTACTTCCCCAGTACCTCGAATGGACAGTAATCGAAGATAAGGAAAAGCTTGAAGGGGCAACGAAGGCCCAAGTTCGATCGCTCCACGCCGCCTGGGCTGCTGCAATTGATCTTACGAGATATGCCCCTCCCGTGGATGATGTTCCGCGACTATACCGACCAGTTGAAAGATTCCCCCGATTCAAATACTGCATCTACGTGGACCAAGACTGTCTCGATACACTCGACGCATGGGAAGAGTGGGATAGAATCCCTGTTGAGCCTGGTCTGACGAAGATAGCTGTATCTGTCGTCAAGGGTCCGCACCCATCGGTTGTCTGTGCTCTTATCGACGTCGCCTGTCCACCGGAGGGTAAAGGCAAAGACGGGTATGCTTCCCTAGAGGGCTACACCAAAGAGTACCCAGGCTGGATTTACACTGATGTTGACACTATACCTGGTCACTATGATGAGCTTCATAATCAGAGCCTATATAGAAATCTGGGCGGATATGGCCGACCACCACTAGTGTATCCGAGGCACAACCGTGGCTCATCCATGCCACACCCTCAATAGAGCCCAACAAGGCTTATACTATATTCAACGGGCTGTGAAGAGTCGATCGGGCCCCCGGGGGGTATTTTCGCGACATCGCTTTCTTATCTCTTATCTCTTATGGCACAGCCGCCCTTTTTGCCCTTCTCCGACGACCTACGGAAGTCCATGGCGAAATTGTAACTTTTGAAGTTTTTGGTCCTCGACGCCTCCGTACACACCATCCGTACAAGTACTTCTACTCCTAGTTAAATAAAATTCAGTATTATTTAATAAACCTTAATTATTCTAGTATCCAATATCTCAACCTGCACTATAATGAGATGAATCAGTGCAGCCGTGATCGAAACATTACATAAAAGAAAGAGGAGTAAGGAAGGAAATGGGGAGGGAAACTAGGAATGGAATGGGAAAGGGGAATATAGAAGGGAAACTGGAAATGGGAAGGGGAATTGGGAATGGAATGGGAAACTGGAAATGCAATGGGAAAGGAAATAGATGTATGGCCGATAGTTTGGAATAGTTCTTGAAATAAGGGCTGTTCTAATTGAGGAAGAGGGCGAAGAAGCATACGGTACTTATCTGGCGTGGTACACGGAATCTCGAGCTCAGTCGTGGTACGGTCGAGTCCTGGCAGAAGGTTGCTTCTGATTCCTGCCACCCACGGACTGAGAACGAAGGGTATAGGGTGTTATCAACTCTCATGATGATGCTGTTTACCATCTGCGCTTGCCAGGTGGAGTCATTGATCCAGTATCAGTACCACCAGATACGTCATGAGGGTAGAATGCAAAGAATGGCCTGACTAGCTAGTGGTTCTGCCTCTTTGATCAATCAATTTCCCACTAGGGACGGAATGCTGTCCGACAATCTCGACGTGCGAGTGATGGAAAGGACCTGAAGACATGGTCGGGTTACTCAAGACGGCTTAGGAGGTGAAAACCGTAAGGTCATGAGTGCCGACCTATTTGTCCTTAAGATGGGGCGAAAGAAGACGTTAAGCGTACAGAATCTGACTTAATTGTACACCCCATGGAATACTTGTTATAACTTCTACCTCCGCGAAGCAGTGAGGATACACCACTTTTAGGGCACAACGGAATGGACTAGATGGCGTTCGTTAAACCATGTCCTCTGACATACCACTTCCCAGGCCTAGGATCATCCTGAGCCCACCGGATACTCTCTCCGCCCATTTGGGTTCTGGTACCTGATCCTAATTGGGGAGTACAAGTTGAAAATACAAGCTGAAGATGCCAAGCACCTTGATGATAGCACCCAGACCAAAGCTAAGAAGGCGGGATTGCTCTCGGGCCACGCGGGAGTGAATTCCCGATCAGTCTCCCGAGGAGGATCCGCTAAATTCTCATGGCGAGAAGCTGTTTGGTCGATGGCGGTATGAAGCGTAAGAAATTCGGGTTAAGAAGATAGGGGCAGTGAGGCCATCTCCGTGAATTGGGCTATGGCGAGGCTTCGATCATCACCCACACTGAGTTGCTCGTCTCGTGCTTGAGATTGGTTGCAACCCGTGGTCTCCCCTGTATCAGGCGCAGTAGTAGAAGACGCCGAGGGTTCGTTGGCATCACGTTCCAGGGCGGCAAGCCGTGCTGCACGTCCCTCTTTCTTCCGTGGAATCGGTGCTAATATAATGGCAACTCAAGTTAGATGACGGCAACTTCTTCAGATGACGACGTTGGGCCGGTTCCTTACCTCTGCCGTTCTCTTGAACATAAAATCGGCGGAGGAGGCCAACAGCTTCATCACGACCCCAACCTCCCTCCACCTCAAACCCATCCTCAACATTGCCGCCATCCCCTTGAGGACTGGCCTGGCCTAAACTCGTCGGAACACTGTTGTTGTGAATGCTGAAGACCCCGCCAGTGCCTCCAAACTTATCATTGACCGCGCCGAAGAATACCTTGTTGATTCTTAGCTGCCTGAGCAGGGAGGCGCACATGACACATGGCTCCACGGTTACATAGAGGATACACTCCTGCACGATTGATTTATCGACTTCTCGAGAAGGGTGTAGTTTCTGGCCGTACGGGTAAAGATATCCCTGCTCTGGGGACATGCCATGATCTACTGACATCTCGGTCTTGGCGTTGCCTTGCTCCTCTGTCGAGCATTCTGAACTGTTAGCATCGCCGACGTGGGCAAAAGCCGCACCCGGTAATCTTGGACGGGCTAAAAGGGCGGCGAGGGCCATGAACTCTGCGTGACGAGTGCCGTTTCGTGTTATGTTTGTGGCGTTCATGCCCTTTGCGATGATAGTGCCGTTGTGGACGAGGACACAGCCCACAGGTGTTTCGTTGGTGCGAAGGGCTAGGCGCGCCTACTCATGGGGATTAGTGATAAGAAATGGAGGCGCAGACGGTCATTCGGGGAAGTGATAGATGGCGCCTAAGCAGCGGCGGCGGCCGGGTGATACACACCATCTCAAGGGCCTCATTGGTGAAGTTCTGGTGAGCCTGTCTCTCCTCTTCAGTCCTTCCAGGGGGGTTGGGAGGCTGTATGGCCAGATTTTTGGCAGGTAGTGCAGATTCCGAGAGAGATAGGAGGGGGACAGCGGCGGAAAGACTGTCGACCGAAGGCGTACTCTCCTTGAGTCCAGCTGGTTGCGGCATGGCGACAACTGTCTGGCCCGTCTGCTTCGTTTGATCGGGATGATGTCTAGCTGGTAAGGTGAGGGATGTTTGGCTGCCAATTGGATGCGTTGGGACATCAGAGCTGCCAGAAGATGCTCCTATGGAGGGTTTTGATCGGAGGGACGAAGATATGAGCCGCAGTTTCCTCGGGACGTGGGCGAGGAATAGAGTAGCGGATGCTAGGACACTTCTCACCTTGAGGTGTGCAGGTCGTAGTTGCTGCTGCCCGGGCCCCTTGGGCTCCACGCTCCTTCTTTTTTTGGCCATGCCTTATAATGAATATTGTATTCCGGCTGGCAGCTATGAGAGCTCTTGTAGGGGATAGAATAAAATAGCCTTGAGGAGGAGCTTTGAAGGTGAAACTGAGAGACTAAGAGCCAGAACGCCACCGAACCTACGAGAACAATGGGTATTCCCTTCGGCTTCCTTGTCTTTGCTCAAAGCGATCTTGCTCCAAGCCTGCGGCTTTTAGCTGGCTCTAGGTATGCTCCAGACCCCCAAAATTCCAAGACACCCCCGGATCCAAATCCACAGCAGCGTTTGGCGGGCAGATTCTGAGATGGGGTTGTTGTTGCTAATGAAAATAGTTTCCCGATAGCTGATGCCTTCCTGGTATAGAGTTATAACCCATAACAAACAAAGCAGCCCTGGACGAAGAGATTTCTGCTACAATTAAAACCAGGGACTTCTATTTCTGTCCCATCGGCAGATTCTATTGAGAGTATAGGGGGAATGAATGATAAAACCAAACGTCGTCGGCTTATAGCTTGGAGACGAAGTCACTCAGCAGAATTTCCCGCCACCTGCTTCAGTCGTTAGCTAATAATCCAAATCTAGTTTGGTATCCTGAGGTAAAACTACAGACAATAATGTCCAAAGTGCCGTCTTATCTGACTGAAGTTAGAAATGAGAGCCCTGTGTTCTTGTAACTTACACTGGGGCCATTCCAAAAAAAGAGAAAAAAAAAAGAAAATAGCAATGAAGAAGGGGCTGTGAAAGATTGTGGAGTTACTAGATACTCCAGTTCACCCATTAAGCTCAATACCCCCCTCAAATCCTCTGGAAAAACAGACAACTTATTATTACTGGAGCATCTGTCAGGTACGAAAATGGGCATATAGAGCTTGTGGTAAATATTGAAGCATTGTAAATGAAGGCTGAAAGGCTAGAATAAAAATACATAAAGAAAAAAGAATCTGCTTTATGGTGACACAAGCCGGCCATGACTCAGCACTGTCTCCGCTGTCGGCAACGGATTAGGTAAGCCACATGTTAATGCAATATAAATCCTGTATTAGAATAACCTCATTAATCCAATATCCTCACACCCAGACTGTACAGAACACTAATCTCGTTCATGAAGTGAGACGGTGGGCACAATTTGCCGGTCTTAACTATCTCGTGAAGAGATTCGAGATTCGAGAAACAAAAGCGTAAGACATGGGTTGTTGACACATCATACCCCACATGACGTACCCGGTACTAGAACAGACGACCTGAAGACCCTGCCACAACTGGTGCCCATGATGATGGGACAAGACATCTCATTCGAGGGTTGGCGGCCTTGACAGCCTTGTTTTCCTGAATAATACTTCGGGACGTGCGTGAGAATGTAGGGGTGAGAAGCAATGGTAACAGTCGAAACAACTGTGAGACACCTGAAGGAACAATCAGGCTAGACCAAGACGAGACGAATATGAGGATGGCGAGAATTCCCATAGTGACCACCGAAAGGGTGATCGACCGAAGTAGGGAACTACTCTTTTCCTGGGCCGGTATTATTGCGCTCGCCGCAACAACAGCAGATGCCTTGCGCAGACGGTCTCGGGAGTCGACCCTTTCTGATATGTAAATATCCTGCACGTCATTCGGAGATTCGAGTGTGGGTGCGGAAGAGGAAGCTGCGATCTTGGCAGAATCCGCAGCCCGAACAGGTATGGAAAGGAGGTCGGACGTCAGTTCTAGACGGCAACTGTCTTCACTGGTTTCCAGGGCCGTTGGCCAATGGGTAAGATGCTGCACGCCGGCGGTTATGTCACACTCATCTAGGTAGGTACCAGAGTCAAGTGGATCACCCAGAATAGAGTGGGCCGGGTTGGAGACATCTGCTGCTGAGCAGTAGTTGACGCCTGCGTTGGTTCCCGTTGTGGCCGCCCCTCTCGATGATCGGACCAGGTGAATGGGGGCCATGTCATCAGGCTGGGCATGAGGTGCGGGTTGTTGATGGTAGAGGTCGGTATCCAAAGCTCGCTCCGTGAGAGTTAAGGGGCCAACTTGGCTGCCATATGTCTCACGCAAAATCTGGACAACGTTCGCCTGGGGAGGTGTAGGGGGGCATTGTGCGTCGGGAATATTGGCCGAAGTTCCTCCTGAAACCAGAGATGAAGTCGACCATGATGCGTCTCTCAGGACCCATGAGCGGACACGAGTGGTGACCTGATCCCCATCGCGATCAATATAACGATCGCTCGAACGAGGAACCAAGCTAGGTGGTGGTTGGGTACTGAGGGCGTCGGATGTTTCGCCTTCAGTCTGTTGGAATTCTAGCGGGGAAGTCTGAGGGAAATTAGTAGCGAATACAGGTTCGACATCTGACACGCTCGACCTGGGGGAGTAGAGATCGAAGTCCGTGTAGTAATGAGGAGTGTCGTTCTTGTCGAGGTATGGGAGCGTCGGTGAAGGCAGTGTCGTCTTCGCCGCTAGCTCGCTGGGATCTTCCAATGGGACCGCGGTAAGCGATGGCTGCGAGCCAGTGAATGGAATGAACGCCTCGGGGTCGGGGAGAACATCAAAGCTGTCCAGAACAGCTGGATCAAGGAGAGGATCGCCAAACGAAGCAAACTCATTCCAGGCGGGATCGAAGACGTCGATTGGCGTGGAAGAGTCGGCGCTGGGGCTGACACTTGGCGGCGGAACCGAAGGAGGGAGCGGGGAAGGTGAGGCTACCGAAACCAAGGTTTCAGGCCTAGAGATGATGTGTGAAGCTTCGGGGACAGTAGTATTGTTCCCCGCCCTTAATTTCTTGGTTTGCCTCAGGGACGATGATGTTGGCCGAAGACTGACACCACCCGCACTTCGGTGGCTCGGATCGCAGCGAACCTTCTTCCGCCTGCACGAGTCGCACGCCTTGATGATGCGCATCAAATGCGCGTGATCACGTTGCTCCTTGGTCTTACACCCGCGCGGTGCACTGTTCGTGACATCCCGGCCGTCCCTGGTAAGAATTTTCATCCCAGGAAGATGGGAGAAGTCACCGAGTTGATGCTGAGAAGACGCCGGGCTCCGGTGAGTTGTTGACTGCGGATGCCTGCGAGAGGAGGTCTGGGATGTTGTGGAAATCAAGGATGGGGAGGTGTTAGAGGCGCTAGTTGAGCAGATAGTCGGGCCCCAGGACCAAGTGGGCGCAATCGGCGAGGCTGTGAAGCTCGAGCCGTACCCAGAATCCTGAAGACTGCTGGGAGAGCTCGCAGAGGATGGCAGCGGGCAGTCAGGAACCTGATAGAACTTGATGCTCTGGCCAGTGCACCTATAGTTCTCCAAGAAGTCCACGGATACGGCGGCTCGCTTCTCCTGCATGGATGCGGGACAAGGCAGATAGGCATCCATCAGGCTGTCCAGTTCGGGAGTACCTAGGCTGGGGTGGAATTGCAGCGGGCACCCGAGGGCTGTCTGGAAGACGTAGAAGCCTTGAGGGCTAGGAGATTGACCGAAGTGAGCCATGCTAAGCAGGGGTGTTGGAAATTCAAGGCCTAAGAAACATGGTAAGAGTGAGATAGATCTGATGGGCCATTGATCTATATCGGCATACCTAGATACGAAGTGAAGGGATGAGGTAGATCGGCTGCTGCCACTGAATGTTTAATGGACTCGCGGGAGTTGCGGAAGGGGGGCCGTGAAAAATAAATTTTAAAGATGATGGAGGATCAAAGGTTGTCGATTCCCTTTCACAGAAGACGCAAAATGGAGCGGGTCCGTGACTGGATATGGAAGACTTTGGCTAAGAGCAATGCTCTCTGAGTAGGGCATATATGATGCCGGCGGAATGATACACGCAAAGAACTTCCCAAAAATGAAGATGGGGAGAGTCGTTTCGAGGGAGGACGGATCAGAGAAAAGGTTGGTGGATTATGACCAACGGGATGACGGACGATGCCTGGTATTTCAGTGCTTTCGATGTCCAGCCTGTTCTTGATCGATTACACGAGATCCCCTGGAACTTGGGGAGGGCTTGCAGCGCTTGGCATGGCTGAGCACAAGTGCGGGACGATGAACCACGCTAATCCATTTCCGGCTCGCCGAGATTGAGTGCATCCTATTGGGCCGCGCCTTTTTCGACTTTATCCTGTTACTGGCCAGAGCTTTTTTCTCGCCGGGTGACTCAATGCTGCATCAGATCTGGTTCAAGAAGGACGAATGTCGTAAAACTGCGAAGTCGTATACAAAGTACCTGTCAAGGTCTGAAGTACTCCTCAATCGGTCTTCATCGAAGTTTGGGATGGGACAAGCGTTTCCCTGGCACCCCCATGCAGGTCTACGACGAAGAGATGAGAATGCGGGGACAAATTAGGTACAAAATCGTTTAATAGAATCCGTTGATACCTACAAGAAGCCTTGAATTGCTGGCGATTTGGAGGTGAGGCGATGCGAGACTTGAACAAGGTGTCCCCTGTTATGAGCTGACATTCTACGAAGTAAACTAATGTAATCCATGAAGTACAAAGTATTTCATGTAATCCTACTTCATACTCCTGAGACAATAGCGCATGCTTTGAAGGTGTAATGCGAACAAAGTACCCTAAACTCCTAGATTCAGTCTGGGGGTACCTTCGTATACTCTTACCTGCTACGCAAGTAATCTAGTATTACCCATCAGATCCTTTTCTGGGCCAATAAAGTGAAGAGGTGCAGATGATCAATTTGATCCAACCTCATCACTCCCTCCCAGTGTGTGGCTGGTTTGTGGGAGTGAGGCTTTACTCCTAACCTAAAATGTATTGGCCCAAGGTGGCAGTGCTGTTGTTTTCATCGATCCATTCCCTCTGGGCAATGCTGGAGCAATTGCATTGGATGGTGTCAAGCAACTTTTTAAAACCAAACCAAATTCCACAGTTAGGACGAGAAGCATCGCTCTCCAGCTCTTAGCATATTAATTGACCATGTGTCTTGTTCAATCCGTGATCACTCCTTCTTACGTGAATGCACTGGCGCGCGCCACGGCTACTGCGACGTTGGATTCCCAGTTCGCCTGGTGGCGGGGACTACTAACAAGTGACACGACAGATGACAGATGATCCAACAAACACGCTTGTCGAGAACTTCAACAACATCGAAACTTTTCTCACCATCATAACTTCTTGCCATTGGTGCTTTGAAGAAGGTGAGGACCTGCCAAGGGCAGACCCGTAAGGTCCTTCGCTGATACGTTTAGAAGTACCCCTTTTCGCTACTCGTTAATTCTATACTAATCTTAATCCCATGGCCTTTAAAGACAACATCTGCCTCTCCAATGTGACTAACAGTCCGGGCCTAGGTTCTCCATTGGCCCCTACCAGAGGAAGCTACCAAGTTGCAAGCCTGTTCACGTGTACTCCGAGTCATATCTTGTTCCTCATACCCTTCCCTATGGACTTCCAACCTCGAATGTTTATGCGCGGCTTCGCAACTGTGCCGATCGACTGACCTGAAAATTGGGTAGGCTACAGACGTGCGGAATAAAACGACTCCGAGTTAGGTCGCGCGGCTATTCCCGACTCTCAATCTCAGTGAAAGCTAAGAGTTCACAAGTGCTGCTTGTGGGGGCCTGTAGAACCGGAAAGGTAAGGTGTTGACAGCCCGGGGATCGGTGCCGTCCACAATTGGAGACTGAATTTTAGGATGATTTGGCTCCGAGCGTAGGATATTAGTGAGACTAATCATCAGACTATCGAGTCTAGTATGTATGAAGAAGCTATCTCAGAGAACATGGATGCTGAGCTATGCCGGAAGCCGAATGTCTGCCGCCAATCGAGTCTCTTATGATTTGCTACCTCCCTTGGCCTGTTGATAATGGAACCAATCAGGCAGACAAGGTAGCGTATCGAAGAGAAGCCGAGGATAAGAGAAGGAACTCTCGTGCTCGGACTGAGGACTGCGCCGATCCGTGAAATTATTCCGAACTTTGGTCAAGACGCCCCAAGGACCGGATTGTCTCCTGCTAGGATAAGTAACACATAACGGTACAGGCGTCGTCACGTTTCTTGCGTTGGTCGTCCCTGGTCTAGAAGGTCGTGTGCCTCGCGGCTCCACGGCCCGCCTTTGGGACCAAGCCGATCACTTCTTATCAAATTCGAGCTTTCGGTGGGGCCACTCGAGAGGGGATTTCTTTCCAACCCACCGATTCCGGGTTGCACGGCCCCTGTACAGCTCAATTTTGGTGAGGCCTTCTGAAAGTCGAGTTGCTCTGATCGGGACGGTTGATTGCGGCTCTGGATGTCCGCTCTAGACGGGGCCTGCTCGTCGTGCGTATCCTTATTTGGGACGCTAGATACAGGATCTTCCGCGGTTGCGATAGGGCGTTGCGTTACGGCTTGCGAGCGTTTTTTATGCATCGCCACCTTAGACACGGGGGCTTTGGAAATTAGAAGTCCGCGCTTCTGGAAGGACCCAAGCCGCAGCTCTGCCGTCGGCGCCTTTGAAGGGCCGGAGCGGACAGTCGATATCGTTTGACGGTCGCTGTGGGCGATCCCCAGTCCTGGAGTACGTCTCGGTTGATTCCCCCTCCAGCCGGCCTTGGCTGGAATTGTTCTGCCTACATGATTCGCTCCTGATCCCCCAGCCGGCTCGGATGGGAGAATTTCGCCTCTCGGGGGGGTGCCACTGTGGACGCAATCCGGCGCTACCGACATTACCTGGTCACTGTGTTGTAGGCCCACTGGTTCCTGTCGTACAGGCTCTTTTTCGTTCTCGCACTTCTTGGCGCCGCGCCCATCCGTTCGGGAAGATTTCAAAGATGACATTGGAGCTTCGCTTGGCACCGAACCGAACCCTTTAGAATGAAGATCTGTCGATGACGGCGCGGCCAGTGATCTGAGTTCCGCTGGTCGAACCTGGACCATACTCGAAGACGACTCTCCAGACGGCCCCTGGTGTACCAAGACAACAGAACTGCTCGGCTGACTTGAGAGGTTAAGCGGGGCGCCAAATAGGCTTGTGGCGTAAGAGCTCTTTCGGAGTTGGGCAGAATTGAGTCTCAACCGCTTGTGGGGAGGGGTTTCAGGGTCTCGAATAGGCTCTCGCTGGAGAGCTTGGCGTTTCTCGAAGGGAGAAATGGCCGAGATAACAGCCCGCCCAAGTTGCCGACCGGGGGTAGACAGGATTTTCTGCAGAGAGGAGCCCCTGGATCGTGAGAGAGGCGTCGAATCATGAGCTGGATCGTTCTCAAAGACTAGCGTATGCGCTTCGGGGGCCTGCACCACAGGTCTCGTCCGCTTCGCAAATATCTCAGAGAGATCTTGCTCCTTTTTCCCCATTAATTCAGAGACCTGAACAATAACACCTCCTCTGTCCAATTGCATCTCATCTCCATCGTAAATGGCATCGGCCCCACGCCAATGGGTATCGCCGATGAAGTTTCCATCTTGGTCGTACACCATGACGCGCTGATTAAATGTGTGAAATGTGAGGCGACCATCCTGCCACCGTTTCCGTTTTCGCTTGAGGTCATGGGTAAAAAGGCATCTGAAATCAAGTACTGTGGCAGTCTTGGGCGTCCCCGGGCCTGGGGTAGCCGGAGTCATTTGAAGGGTCGCAGCCGCATGACCTTAGTGGCAAGAAGATTAGACGAGTTTAGCGGGAGATTTGGAAGTAGATAGAGATTGTGGGAGGAAGCCGTTGTAATGCGTGGTCTTTGCAAGTTACTCGAGAGCATCATGACGAAGGGGACGTATCATCGATGCAAATGAGATGTTTGGGGAAAAAGAAGCGCGTCTTCAAGAGTGGTGCAATGTGGGGCACACGGTCCCATCGCAAGAAGCAAGAGGCAATTAACGAGACAGTCTGAACGCCAAACCACGTGATCTGCACTGCTCGAGCGTTGGCTGTGAAGGCAGCACACAGCTGCAGTCATTTTCAGGCCGTTGGGGCCACGTTCGAAGCACTGATTAGTTTACTTTGTAATACAAAGCAGTTTCGCTCAGTACTCTACTAAATTAGTTAGTTTAGATCTTGCTCATGACGTCAATGGATCTCGCTCGACATTAATGACTACGAAGTACGCCAGTTGGTTAACTTTGCTGGTGAGTTATTTGACACTTGACAGCACGGTCTATCTGTCTGCTACGTACACAGGTAGTGTACATCACTGTTCTGAGGTAGTGCTAGTACTTCTGTTGGTGTGAATGTTGGGCAGTGGCGCCACTATTATTACGAAGTACTTGTTTCAAGTCTAGACAGAGGGTCAAAAAGACACCAACAAATGAGCCTTGCTGGGTTTGGGAGGGGCGAGCCAGGCTCAATATGAGTTTACTTCCGCTTTCCTTCGTCCTTGAACTCGTTCGAGGTGACGTCCAATTCCAATGCTGCATGCAATCAATTCAAATTGACAGCCACCTTGCTTCTTAGATCCCGCCCATCTTCCCTCCTGTTGATGGACCATCTCCCTCCTGTGCCTCTTCTGCAGTTGCTCCAAGCTCCAGGGCAAGACCCGAGTTACCGGTGCATTATAAATAGTCCCGCCGTTGCAGTGCCGGATTCCTTCTTCTCATCATTCCCTCATTTGATTTAATCCTTTTCCAGTCCACACTCGAATTTGAGGAGCCAGGGGGGAAAAAAAGTGCATTGCTCAGTTTCTGTCGAGCACTTCAATACAGGTTTTGCTTCGAATCTTTCTCTTCGGAGCCAAGCGGCTTCTTCCTGCCTCCATCACAATGAATTCCATGACAAGAACATTTGGAAAATTCATGCATCGGAGCCCTGGCGATAACGCCCGCGTTTCTGTTTTGCTCAAGGACTACGAGGACGTCGACAAGCTCCTAGCCAAGGTACGCGCGTACAACTCCCCATCACATAACTTACTTCGGAGACGGGACACGCCGGCTCATGCTTTTAGAATTACGCTAATGCTTCCATCTCCTACCTATCTTGGAATAGTTGGTCGAAGAGGCAAGATCTCTCCGAGATGCTTGGCATGGAATGGTCATGACCCAATTGGGGGCAGCATCCGAATATGTCACTCTCTACGATCCAATTGTCGGGGCGTCAGACGGCCACGGTCGCCGCGCCGAGCCTACACCAGAGCCGCTGCTGATTCGATCGTTCAATCTACGACAAGCGTATGCGGATATCAAAGATGATATGGTAGCAGAGTTGTCGGCATTCGAGGCCGGAGTTGTCAAGCCCGGAAGCGACGCCCGTGATGCTATACAACCGATCCGCCGGACGATCAAGAAGCGGGAAAATAAACGGCTAGAGTATGAGAAGCAACAAGAGAGGGTCAAAAAGCTGCAGCGCAAGCCCGGAAAGTCGGCCAAGGAAGATGCCCTAATGCATAAGGCTGAAGAGGACCTCGATCGTTTTTCAGAGGTACGACGCCCCGTGCGAGGTGTGGCATGTTAATCGATGCAAGGCTAATCCCAAGATGCACCATCCACAGGAGTTTACCATCGTTGACACCCATCTCAGGGAGTCTCTTCCGCCAGTTATAGAAGCCTCGTTTAGGATTGTACCTCCTCTCCTGGCCACCATAATCTCCATACAGAATCGTCTACTTGGTCTGGCCTACACCGCAATACATCACTACTGCTTAGAAAACAACTTCCAGTCCCCATCACCGCCGATGGATATTGTCATATCTGACTGGGAAACGGGATTTCGGCCTATCCAAAAGGAAATTGAATCCCTTGCAATAATCAGAAGTGGTCGTGTGATCCTGCAGCCCATGAAGGTCGGAGACGAGCGAAGCAGAAACGCCCCAGTATCCGCAACGAAAGCAGACACAAGGAACGGCGTTACTCGTTCCGCACCAGGAGCTATACCGGCCAGCGGGACGCCACGGCCGAGGCTAATCCCCCACTCGCCTTCAGGGTATCATGGCCCTCCCCGTCAACGCAGCCCAGCCCCGACCAGCACAGTCGTTGGGTCCGGCGTGGCTACAGATTTCACTGTCGCAACGGGATTGAGCGATTCCTCTGCCGTTAGTTCGCCGGGGCCGAGAGCTGCCGCTGACTACTTTGGGCATGCTACGGCACGTACGTCTTCCACGATTGCGAATGTCGCGGCCAGAAAAAAGCCTCCGCCTCCCCCTCCGCCCAAGAAGGTTACCTTAGTAGAAGAGTTCGTCGTTGCCTTGTACGACTTCTCCGGGCAAGGTTCCGGCGATTTGTCATTCCGTGAAGGTGACTTGATTAAGGTCATCAAGAAGACAAAGACAGACCAGGACTGGTGGGTTGGGGAACTAGGAGGAGTCCGGGGGAGCTTTCCAGCAAACTATTGCAGGCCTACGTAGCTGGAAATTTCATATAGGCCTTTTTTTTTTTTGGCCGTGCGTGTAGAGTTTAAACCCCATTATGGACGATGAACTCGACTCCGAGGAAACCCTTGGCATGATGTAGCTACTAATCAGGTACCTCGGTTGTTTATCGTGGCCGGAGAATGATGTTGAGTCAAGATGCCCGTGAAGCCTAGACCCAAATGAGTTGACCCATGAACATGTTTCTGGGTTTGCATGTTCATTCTGATTCATGCATGCTCCATCAATCCTCTCCCTCCCATCGATCACGAAGAAATGAAGACAGCCCCCCGCATTCAACGCACTCCAATATGGGAGGTAGATATTCCTTACACTACATCCCCAAATGCAGGCAAACGTCAGGTATTGTAGGGCGTGTGAGAAGAATCAAACGAGCAAGCACGAGGAGACACAAGTCATATACAATCGTTGTCTATTTCATGAGTACGTTATAAATCTACACGTATGGCCTGTAATGCATTGGCTATAATATCAGTTCCCGGAGAGTGTTTGTGTGTGGCCAATCGTCGAAAAAGGAAGAAGGGTTTTAAGACAAGGAACCGAATAAATAAAAAAGGGAAAAAAGACGAGGACACAACCCATCTTCACCACAAACTGCATTTTGCTATCCCATAGGTTACAGCCAAATGCCGACCAGTCTTTGAAGGCCGCGAGACGCTAGCAGGCCGGAGAAGCCATATATGACCCCGGTGCCGACCGTATTCGCTCTTCGGAGGCCATCGCACGAGAGCAGTCTGCATCCCGACTTGTACCTCCGACTGCACGCGGATCCCGTCCTTTATCAAGGTATGAGCCATCCGTTGCCTCTAGATCCATGGGTGTAACGGGGCCAGGACTTCCCAGGGGTCTTAGGCGAGGGGAGAGTGGGTTTGTGGCAGGTGCGCCGGCCGGCAATCCGGGAACAGAAAAGCCTGGGAGCTTTAGAGTTGAGTTCTCGCCGCTTCCCAACACTTTCCTCGCCGCTAAGGTGGCCTGAGCAATCATGTCGCGCTGGTACTGCTGAAGCTTCCTTTTTACATCTCCCTCGTCCCGCACTCTCGGCGACTCGCTAGCTGAGCTAAGTGTGGGGACTTGGGACACGGACTTGGTGGCAATCCCGGATGTGATGGGGACAGCAGGTCCGTGGTGGTGACGCATTCTATTTTCGTAGTTTGACGGGTAATATTTTCCCATAGGTAACGAGCTGCCGTGGATGCCGCTCGGGACGCAAGAGGTAACTAAAGAGCTAGTTGGCGGTGCTGTGCCATGCTTAGGGGCATCGCCGGTCAGCACGAAGGTCGGATTTCCAGAAGCCTGGGTCCCTTGCCCCTGGTTCTCAGGAGACGGAGATCTAGGTTGGGACTTGTGGGGATGAAAGGGATGTGGGCGGTGAAGACGCGAGGCTGGGTCTTCGTGAAAGGGAAAATATCCGCTATGTTAGACGCGTTAGTCTTTGAGCTGTATGGTTGGGGTCGCCAGACAGGGAAGTGATTTACCCAGGAACATCCCCCCTTGCTGAGAGAGGAGCAGGCGGTGTGGCTGCGATCGTGCGGCGCCCTTTGGAGGAAAGAATTGGCAGCCCGAAAGACACTTGACCCGCATCATCGGATCTGGGAGGCTGTGACGTTCCACTGGCAGTGAGGCTGCGAGAACTGCTGCTTTGCCTAGGTCTATCCTCTCGGCCAGGGGTGTCCGCCCCAGAGAGGACAAATGGTTCGGGGTGGTCCCCGTCTTGGTCACCGATATCCAGGTCCGGGGAGCTGGATGATGTGCGTGAACCGTCGAAGAGTTTCAAAAGTGGACGATGGGGCCCGGCTACACGAGGGGTCGAGATGTCGTGGGATCGCGGGTAGTTAGACATTGTCGTAGGCAGAGGCCGGCTCTCCTAGGATTTGGTGCGTCACGGCTTGTGGTGGGCTTAATACTCCCCAATGAAAATTGGGAAGTTCGGGCAGCATTGAAAAATCCCCGGATCCCGAACACTAGGCAAATACACTCGAGTTGAAGGCGCTTGTTCTATATGTGACCATTTGAAGCTGCGGCGAGTAAGACGAGACAAGTCCTCTCTTGCGGGGCACACGAAAAGGTCCCAAATATAGTTCCTTAGGAGGGACAAACCTTGCTGTTCTTCAAGGGACTAGAAGAAAGGAGGGGAGATTGCCTGCGGGTTTCATCAAAGAAAGGGACGGATGAAGTGTGAAGAAGAAGAAAAAGAAGACAAAAAAAAAGGGTTCACAATGGTCGCACGGAATATCCCAGCAGTGCTCAGTTTGGGGCAGAAGTCGCCGTTTCTGGTTGGTTGGTATGAGGTGCCTTCAAGGTTGAGTTCGTTGTTTGGAGATTGAAGACAGCTAGGAGTCGGAACTGAGGTCAAAGCAGAAGATGCAAGGAGAATGATGGTATTGTTGTTGAGTAGCCCATCTGTTTCCTACAAGTACATACGTACTTGAAAGTGCCGTTGCCAAGTGTGGTGGGCGGGGGTGGGTCTTTGCCTCAGGGTGCCGTCTTTGAATGGCCCTTTGAATTGCATTGATACTGTATCGAAATCCAAGTTTCCCGAAAAGACACATCACAGATGACAAGGTGCGCCACCAGTGTTTACATTCCATCAATGTACATGAACGGGTTGCTCGCAGACAACGGAGGGTTTACAAGTGGACGTTGAAATGGCCCCACACGGACTGTGCAGGCTCGGCGCCGGTGGAAACAAGATTGATTTGAGAGGGTGGTGGGGCGTCCAGAAGGCTAGCCAACGATTGAATGAACGGTTCACTTGTGTGGCGCGAGAGAGAGAGAGTGAGAGAGTGAGAGAGAGTACGGAAATGATAATTACTTGATGAACCTCCCAACCCCCCAAAAAGAAGAAAGCAAAAGCATCGGTCGTCTCCCTTCGCATCTTAATGAAGAAGAGTCGAGTCCTCTACATAGAGCATCCGATCCATTACCTTGTTCAAGTAAACTAGTTTAGTTCTCAAACCCCCGTTCAACCATTGCGTCATAGTCATTAGAATAGGTGGGTCCTTCGACAGGTACAATCAAAATTGTACCCGATTTCCTGGCAAAGGGACCAGCAAACGTCGCCTGGTCTTTCCACATCAATTGATCTAAAGCACCACCTGCAAGTACGAATGTACTTCGTACTTATTATACCAAGACGAGTCGAGTCGTTTAAATTGTTGTCTTGGTAGGACCACTTATGCCTTGCGAAGTAGAACAAACGTTAGCAATTAAGTACGAAGTCCAGCATGAAGAAAGGGGTCTGATCCTAAACCTCCGGCGCCTGGGTTTTTTAACCACCGTCAACGTTCTCAACGCTCTCAACGCTCTCTGGCTTGCCTGGGAATGCACGAGTCATACAGGCGATGTCTCGTCACAGTCTAGTAATCCACATGAAATTTACACTGAGAGGAAATGACGCCAAGTCTATTATTCCGTTCTATTCCGTATGACATGTCAATCAATTAATAAATACCTTTGCTTACTTCGTGATGCAAAGGTTATATGAGAGACCATGCCCACCAATCATACCAAATACACTCCTTAGGTATCGGCCAGCTTTGTCCCAAGGTCTCCTGTTGTTAGTAGAGCTTGGCTCGTCCGGTGAAACGGCTCCTGCGCTCTCTATGACCCAACCAGTACCCTAGAGCTGCCAGCGTTGCCACGAGCCAGAGCAGAGCACTGACCAAGTCAATCCATACAGCCACTTTCATGCGACGGACAACATCGTCATTGTCGGCGGCCTTGTTGATATACATCTGCAGGAGACAAGTAATCAGCTTCAGTCCCAGGTGGGGATGCGGCCACCGTATGCAGATATCAAAGGAAGAGGACCCTATCCCCGAGACGAGGATAGCTACTAGCCCCGCGTCGACATAGAAACGAATCGTCAAGAAGAGGGAGGCTTCCGAACCTTGCCAAAGACACCAAATAATGATATCCAGAGGATAAAGAGTATCAAATTCCATATCCAAATGGCCATGAAGCGCAGGAAGAAGGGAAGGAGATAGAGCAGAGCTGTCAAGGCCGACAGGCCAGCAACAACTTCTGCGAAAATCCATCGACTGTCTCCTGCCCCATCCGCCAGGTCTGTGCCATATAAAGCTGCCACTACAATCGCGAGGATGAAGAGGATGATGTGGAGGACCGAGAACGCAATGTAGCTTGCGCCGAGGCTGAAGACGCTCATCTCGAAAAGGGAGGGTGGAAATGCACAAAGATCGCTCGGGTAGTTTCTGCTACTGTTCTGGAATAGGTCGAGAGGCAAATGAGCTCGTGGGATCGAGCTTGGGAGAGAGCTTAACTTTGTCACTGAGAAAAAGAGAAACGCGACTGGCACAAGGGGGGCCTTCTGCACTCGAACGCCCAGTCTTTGTGGCTCAATACCTGCGCAATACTACAAGTAGGTAGAACGTAGAAAATAAGGACAGAGCTTTGCGTGAGCAGGTTGGGGCATTGAACGAAATTGACGAATTCATCCCAAGAAATCCCAAGACATTAGCGTATGATGCCCAATTTGCCCGCTTGAATTGAACATTGACTTAATTATTGAATACTGGTACATTCAATTGCTGGCCACCAATAGGGCCGGTTTAGTGCATAAACCTGTCTGAAGCAGTAGTAAATATGAATATCACCTTGGGATGCACAATCTCAACAATCCGTTTTGTACGAAGTACAGGAGTTGTATTTGTACACGGCGATTAAAAGAAACGCCAGACATGCTTTCGTTCTACAGACAGCTGATGAGGGTCTAAAAAGTGCTAAGAGTACAGGTCGATAATACATATATACTGCCGAGAATACGGGCAACCCTCCAAAGTTCTTCCTCATGGCCAAGCTGGCCCGCACCGGCGACCAGCAGGGCATCATCCGCTCTTCAGACGACGTCCTCGATCACGGTACTTGTGTAGGGATCTTGACCTTACCCCTCTTTCTGTCATCCAATGGAGCACCATATCTCCAGCCCACAGCATGTCGAGCCCGGCCTGTCGTCCCTACCCGCTCCGAGTCAAAAGACTGAATGCGAAATTCAAACCGGTCCGAGTTTATCTTCATGGTCCTGGCGGCCTCACGCCTAGCATTCTCTTCCGCTTGCCTTACCAACTCCTGCTCGGACTGCTTTGCAGCCTTGATGAACTTATCTGCGCTGCGCGCCCTGTTCCCACCAGCTAATACATCCTTTACCATCTCAATGAGCTCAGGATGCTGCGATCTCTCTTCGGCTGGGAGCATGGTCCTGTGGAAAGCCTTCGCTGCGTCTTTTCGTGTGAAATGCCGCGACTCCGATGTGGGGAGAAATACTTGTTGCATCGTATAACCGTGAACGTGGATGTCGTTAATCGGTTCGTGCGTTGGCTTTGGACCGCTCGCCGGGTACGACGTCTTCGGCAGCATATTCAAAATCGCTTTGGAGTACGGCTTGGCCAGGCGTTTTCCCTATAGGTGCCAGAGAGACGGGTTAGCTTTATAGCTACTACTGCTTGCTGTAACGAGGGGATCTGGCATTGAAGGGGTCTCGGTCGGAGAGTATCAGAGAGGCTCGCAACTTGTTTGTAACCATGCATACAGCGTATAGTCTTCAAGACTAATCGAAAAATATTGAAGCAGTTCATCATTGGATTGGAAATGAGAAACCCAAAGAATTCGAAATGGGACTGAAAGAAAATGGGGAATTCTTTTTACCTCAGATATCCACCGCTTTTCCACCTCTTTTAGTCGTACAACTGCGGCAACGCGCCTGACGTCGACGCCGAGATCCGCCGATACCACCTTCAACGCCTCGCCATTTTTCTTCACCCTCCGCCATATTAATTCCCTTGCGTCTTCATCTAGAACGGGCTGGCTTCGGAAGAGAGGATTTTGGGGGAACGGCTGATCATTGCCGCCGAGATAGTGAGGGTTGTTCGGCTTTTTGGTCAAGTCTCGCTCTAGCGTCTTGAGCCATTCGAACATTTCCCTACGTTGCCGGCTCACTTCATTATGGCACGGACTGGTCGAGAAAGGGCGAGTCCTTGCCAATGCCCTCGGAAGACATCCAGCGGCATGCTGAAATACCCTCCCTGTCGGGTTCGGCGACATCTTGAAGAGGCAACTTCGGGGTTTCGAAAGGTAGGCGACCAACCCTTTCAGCCGGAGTGAAATAATGCCACCCGACGAGGCATTCAGGGGGGAAGGATGATGATATGATGGCAGAAACCCGAGAGACTCGGTAGAGTTCAAGGAATGCTCTCAGAAAGCCAGAGGGAAAGAGCAAGAGCTGGGAGATGAGAAAAAAAATCTTAACAAGGACAGTACTTCCAATCGTATGATTGGTTGAGTGAAAAGAGAATCAGCTGCACGGACCATATCGGCACGTGATAACATTGTTATTGCAGTCTGCACCCTGATCCGTGGGTGACTAATCTCCTACGTCAAGGAGACCTACAAAGTACATCTTTGATGCGAACCGTTCAAATATTTGTTAGGAGGTGCGATGTGGAGCTCGTGGTCGACATGGACGAAGGGGGCACTCCTCTTTGTGATTTGTTTCGCGTTTGCGGTCATGATCTTGGAAAGGTGTTCGTTTCAATTCCAACATGAACGCAGCTGGTTGCGAATCAAAATAGCATCGAGTATTCTCTCCAGTCGGATCTTCGGCAATATGGTCACTTCAAAGGTGTCAAGTGTATCGCCTCCGTCCAGACTCTTCAGTAAAAATTCCGTACCTCTATGACTACAATCGGAGCTCAACCACACCGACCTAGTATGTGGTTAGTTATTAATAGCCTGGCCCCAAATTTCAAAGATTCCAAAACCCGTCATTCATTATATAGTAATACATATAATATAAGGAGCAATCCGGCATAAAGGAAAGAGCCACGCAATGCGAGGGAAGCGGCGGGGGAGAGAGATCCAATCCTTCTAGAAGAACTAGAAGATGAAGACCGTATTCGGGTAGCGTCTGTTCCTCTGCGGGACGCACTCGAGGTTAAGTTGCAGATGCCGTGTATGGAGGGCGATTCTTCTTCGTCTTGGATTTCGTACTCGCGGCTTTCTTTGCTGCCTCATTTCTCTCAGTTTCCAGAGAAAAATCTTTCCACTTTCTCCATCCGTCGAAGTCAATGAGTGCCTGCATACATCCCCATTCCCTAACCTTAGTCTCGAGCCATGGAAAACTGACCGGCTAAGGTGACGGACTAGAAGTAAGCAACGTGAAAAGAAATATACTGGACATGTATCTGGCAGGGATAACTAGTGCGTCACATACCTTGGTAATGAAATCATTACATCCGGCTGCTAGTGCCTCATGCCTGTCGCTCTGCAACGAGCTAGCCGTCAAAGCAACAATGATGACAGGGCTCTTGAACATCTCTATGTTCGCAAGACGATCATCTTCTACGATGCCGCCCTCCTCACCAGGCTCTTTCCCGACCGGCGAGGAAAATACGCCAATAGAATTCACGCGCTCCAGACGCCGAATTTCGCGCGTGGCTTCTAGGCCGTTCATGACGGGAAGCTGAATATCCATCAGGACAAGATGAAAACCGCCACTCCGCCATTTGGTGACAGCATCGCGTCCGTTCATAGCACTCTGCCATCTCACCTTCAAGCCCTTGGCGAAGGCTTCGAGAAGCTTAAGGTTAATAGGATTATCCTCCACTAGGAGCACGTTGATAGGCGGAACGGGAAGTTTCTGCTTTTCTATCACTTTCTTAATTTTCTTTTTGATGGGGCGCGGCGAGTTCGCCCTTGCGGGTGGCGTGGAAACCTGAGTGGTGGGCGCGGGGTCGGATGGAACGGACGTCGATGGATGAGGGCTGACAGTCGATATCACAGTGGATTGGTCTACCAGACCCAGGGAATTAGCTACTTGACACAAGTCAATAACATCGAACGTGAGACGAGCCTACCTGTGCCCATCGCGACGGATTTGACCCCGGAATTCGCTTGAATGGTAGGGGAGGAAGTGTGCGACCTCCCCAAACGAGGACGTTCTGAACGGTCTCTAAAGGCGCGAGGACGACCGCTGCCGGGAGACGGTAGCGACGGCGCCTGGCCGGAGCCAATTGTAGGGACGCCGTGAGCGGCTTGGTCATTGCCGCCCCCAATGGGTGGAACAAGAGAAGAGGCGGTCGTGACAACAGGCGGAAAATAGCCTTCTCCCGCTTCAGACGGTCGCCCGCTATCCACGGCAAAGTGGGATATACCGGGAGCGTAAGGCGCTGCGGGTCGAGGTGAGGGCCGAGGAGTCCTTTGTTGAGGAATATCAACGACAAGAGCCTCGTCAACGGCTTGGCCGCCTGGATAATAATGGTCGAGCGTATTGACGAGGACCTCCTCTGGGCCAAGCTGGCGCGCTTGTCGCTTGTCCCGTGAAGTAATGTGCAGGGTAAGGTCAGGAGCGTCGAAGTGACGCCCTAGAGAGTTGGCATATTTTCTCAGTATCAAGTCGCGCACGTCGTCTACCAGAGCATCGGCGGAAACAGCGATAAGTGTAGCTGATGCCCCGCGGCGTTTTACCCACACTTTACGCATGGAGGCGGGAGGTTCGGTCGGGAAGAGACCGTCACTAAAAGTTCCTTCCGGTTCAATGCCGCGGGACACTTGCAACAGGGCTCGAAGAAGGGACGCTTGTGTGTTCTCGAGAGGTTGTTGTGGGTGATCACTAGTGGCACTCGGGCCCGACATTGCTGCCATTGCGAAGCGTGTTCTGGTGGAGTTGCGCCGAACGAAATCGTCTCCGGGAAGCGGTTGATCTTGGGAGATTTGAAGTCGTCGCGTGCAGGGGAGAATAGAAATTCATGACCATCAATAACGGATCGAGCTCTTCAGGCAGCGTTAGCAGGCGAAAATCAGAGGTATTATAAAATGCAGGCAGGGGTTGCGAGGCGGAACTATTCGCAGTTTGAATTCCACCGAGGCTGGAAGAGCTAGGCGAGGACTCGGAAATCGACCGAGTCAAAGTGCGAAGCTTGGTGATGGCTCGGGACTGTGCAAGGAACAACCAATCCTGAGGACTCCTGCATTTCCACAGAAGAGGCAAAACACTGCTCGTGCCGTATTCGACGCTCACAACCAAGCTAGGCAGGAGGAGTATTGATGCGAAGCAACAACGCCAACTGCCCTCCTTCCAGTTCCCATCTACTGAAGCATACAGTGCTTGCTGGGGAATTAAAGCTGCCAGGTGATGCTGAGTCTAATGTGCAAACTTTCTAATAATACTGTACGGAAATACTGTGTTGTTTCTCGTTGCAATGCCCATTCAAGCGAGTGCACCTGGGGTTAGTCATCAATCCTCAAATCCATAGACTGAGGTACTGCAACATTGAATTGTGGCTTCGGTCCTTGGTTTGTACGAACCAGTACGCAGGTAAACATCAATCATCGATCAATTTTTACATGGGAAGAGCAGCTCAAGAAGTAATTCAAAACAACAACTTGAATAGCTCAGTACATAGAGGATTAAAAATATAAACGAGTCTAAATGTTAGAAAATGAAGACTAAGTGGGCTTCAAGGTTTCGATGTGTTCCCAATTCGCAGAAATAGTATTGTCGCCCCAGCTGCTCAGGGCCCTTCAACGGATCATAGAAGAGAGAGGCTACATACGTCAAATGTACTCCTTATATACACATTGAAAAGGGCGGCTGCTTGGATCAAAGACTAAATCATCAAACATCATCAGGAACTTCGAGGAGAGATTCCAAGCACCTATTGTTTTCCCACACCTACCTACTATTATGTACGGTTCCACACATGTCCTCAGCTCACTCCCAGTTCGTCGGGTCTCTGCCTGAGACACACGCGTGGTTAATACACACTCCCGGTACCGATTTTCCAGGACAATCCGCCCACCACGACGTTAAGTGAACAGCAGGCTCTTTGCAAGGGGAAGCATCATGGTCGGGTCTCCTCTGCCAGAGACCACCGATGCGGGCGAGTCGGCCGATTTCAAAAGCCGGTGGCCCATGACTCAAAGCCCAAAATCTCCGAGGACGATTGCCCAGGTCAGGGTGCGCAATAGGAGGAGGGAGTATCTTCGTCGGAACCCGGCATATTTGGCGGATTTGGAACATGAACTCGCCGGTAAGTCAAGCAACACTTATTCAAACATTTCCACTGCGAGAGCTCACTTCAGTTCCTTTCTTCTTTTCTATTTTACTCTTCTTCTGCTTGAAACATCCCCTCACCACACATCATAATCCGAACCCGCCTGTGACTGGGCGTTGCCTGTGTCTCTACTGTTTAACTTACAGCGCCTTGCGACCAGATCCCGTCATGTACGAGACGTTAATTCTCAAGTTCCAATCCCGAGCGGAAAGGGACGCAGAAGCGCAAGCAAAAGGCTACTCGCGAATCCTGGAAGGTGATCTAAGGCGAGGGGAGGCCAAGCTCGCCACACTTGCGGCCGAGGCTACCAGTGATGAGAGACGCAAGGGTGCGACTGCAGAACCACAATCAGCTAGCGAGCGGGGTTCCCAACCATCTAGGCTCGACCGCGACATAATTCTCCTTGAAACTGAATCGAGCAAGGAAGAGGAAATCTCCATGACAAAGGACCAAGCTCGGGAGCTTTGGAACGAATTCCTTACTCGGCGATTTGTTCGAGGCGAGGATTCAGACTTCGACTATTCCCATGTCGATGCTGATGATGAGCTCGACGTATTGGAAAGGCAAGATGCTCAGGATGCCTGGTTCGATGATGAGGAACCGAGCTGGATAATTGATCAAGAATATGAAGATAGCTCGCATAACCAGGCCAAGGTACTCCAGGGAGAAACAGGAATTCAAGACTTTTGACCCTCCCGACACACACACATCAAGCGCACAGGTGAATAACAGCATGATAGCGGTCATTGAATCTCATAAATCAAATCTCTTCCAGGCATATCGCCTTGTGAGTATATCAAGAGAGGGGATGGGTAATAGTAAGCCGAGGATGATGCAGAAGACAAGGCGGTTTACTTCGTGGTTGGGACGCAGTACTTGTACAATAGCTCCATTAAGCTGTTCCTTAGAAGAGAGCTTTTGCCGACAACATAAGAGCTGTGAAAGCGCGAGATGCAGGCGACACTGAGAAAACAACTTGGTGCAAACACTCAATTCTACGCAGCGCACGCGGAACACTGATTGCAATATCATTGATGTCCGGAGGTAATGATTCCTAGAATCATCTCGCCCGTCACCCGTCCCGTATTGATCTCATGAGCCCACCTGTATTACTCTAATAAGAACATGCAGCACACCACGACTCCGGGACTGGACAGAACCAGGTCGGCCCAGGCAGCCGTCATCCCGAAAATGTTCAATGCACCCACAATTTTAAACTTGCAAAGGATGTACATAATCTTACATACTGGTGACGTCCCGCTCCAAAACAAAATCGACTAGCGGATCTCAAGCGAGCGGTTTGGCCGACAAGTGTATCAATATCAGTCGTCCGTTTCCTTTTATTTCCTTTCGCTTTGCTTTGCTCATTTCTGCCCTCTATACGAAGGTATTGAATTCTTTTTTTCTTCCCCCCGGTCGTTGATTTGACAGGCCTGAAATATTGATACTCAGCGTTGCTTCTTTTGAACGTCGAGGCTTCTCCTCCTTGGACAATGCCACCGTGAACCCATTCAGCCGGATAGGCCCAGCCAACAGCGCTCGTTTGAACTCCAAAATCGGGGTAGCTTGGGAACCGTTCATTTTTCGCCCGAATGCGTCCTCTGTTCCCAGACTGGTCTGGCTTCCCCATTGAAGGGACACTTGAAGCCGTCCCCAAGCCCAAGGAGGATAAAAGCGGTTAAATGCTCCTGGATAAATTGACCTCCCGTCCCCGAGTCCCACATCGCTGGGCAACTTGCCTTGTGAAACTGCTTCTCCTCATGAGTCGTATGAGGGGTTGCTTTCGCACGTTTGAGGGGCGCTTGCCGAAGTGACGCTTGGGAATGCTCGAGGGCGTGAGGACTGCACTGACGTATATAATAACCCTTCGAAGCTCCCCCCTCTGCGTCCCTGGCCAGCCCTCGTAGGAGCCTCAATTCTCATCTGCCTCGGACTTCTTGGGTTCGATATATCCGGTACTACTACATCGCTTATTCAAGCTCGGCCGTACAGATCGAGTGCTACTGTAACAATGCCCCCGATCATCACCAACGTCTATACCGCCGACCCTTCGGCTCACGTCTTTAATGGCCGTGTCTACATCTACCCTTCCCACGACAGGGAAACCGACATCGAGTTCAATGACAATGGTGACCAGTATGACATGGCCGATTACCATGTCTTCAGCACGTCCTCTCTGGATCCACTTGAACCAGTAGTTGATCATGGCGTCGTCCTAAAGGCAGAGAGCGTCCCCTGGGTGTCTAAGCAGTTATGGGCCCCCGATGCTGCCACTAAGAATGGAAAATACTACCTCTACTTCCCCGCCCGCGACAAGCAAGGAATCTTCCGGATCGGTGTTGCTGTTGGTGACAATCCCGAGGGGCCCTTCACCCCGGAGCCCGAACCTATCAAGGGAAGCTACAGCATCGACCCGGCCGTCTTCGTTGATGATGACGGCCAGGCGTACATCTATTTCGGCGGTCTCTGGGGTGGCCAGCTCCAATGCTACCAGAAGGGGAATGACATTTACGATGCAGAGTGGCAAGGCCCCAAGGAACCTAGCGGCGAGGGCAAGTTAGCTCTGGGGGCTCGCGTAGCGAAGCTCAAGGACGACATGCTCCAATTCGATGGCGACGTCCAGGAAATTCAGATTCTCTGCCCCGATACCGGCAAACCCATCCTCGCCGACGACCACGACCGACGTTTCTTTGAGGCGGCCTGGCTCTACAAGAAGGATGGGCTCTACCACTTCTCCTACTCCACCGGAGATACACACTACCTTGCCTACGCCACCGGCACAAGCCCGACCGGCCCATTCACCTATTCCGGCCGCATCCTAGAACCCGTCCTCGGATGGACTACCCACCACTCCATTGTCGAGTTTAACGGTAGATGGTGGTTGTTTTACCACGACTGTGAGCTGAGTAAGGGCGTTGACCACCTCCGAAGTGTCAAGGTGAAAGAGATCAAGTTCGACGAGAATGGCAAAATCATCACCATGAAGTCAGATTAGGCAGCGCATTTGGTTTAAAGGGCTCAGAGAACTGTAGCCAAGGGTGCCCTGGAGGGCCAAGGGCGGTTGTTTGGTGGGTGGGTGAATTAAAAGGGGCACCGATGCTGCATTGTGCTTCCCGAGAAGGCAGGACCGTTTGTATCACAACTGATGTAGTGCTCGGTGAGTTTGTTCTCGGGCAAATATGAACAAGAAACCTCTATATATCTCTGTGAAGAGGGTGCTCTTTCCTTTTCAACTTTATATAGCGCGTAAATCAATAATCCTGTGTATATCATCATATCCTCGTTACATCGTGGCGCTTGCCCTTTCTCCATCATTAACTCTTAATGACGCTGAATCGGCCTGCGAATGTGCATGTGCCAATCCATTTACGCCGCCATGACATCTGGATATCGTTGGTTAACTAACGATCTCAGCATCCAAAATCAGACCCGCCCACGCCCAGCCTGAGCGTGTTGAGTGCGTCCTCATACGAGGCTGGGCTATGGTCGAGCAACATGCTTGTCCCAAACTTGGCCTCTCTAAAGTGAGCTTCGACATCCTTGATATATTTCAAAACTGCTCTCCTTGCCGGCCTCCCGATATGGTCTTCATCCGACTTCACAAAGGCATCCCTTCTTAGGACGCGAGTGCTCTCAATGACGAACACCTCTCCTGGCGGTAGGAGTTTCTCGTGGATCATGTTGGAACGGAGCATTTTGAGAGTGGCAAAAGCCCACTCATCATCTCTGGGCTTTGCAAAGCTGGCCTGGTTGTACCATTTCTCAGCCAGGCGGCTCTGAAATGCATGCCAGACCCGACGGCGGATTTCGGCCTTAGCCGAGCTGGTGTCATTCTTAAAGGCGAGGGCTACTGCTTGGAGGTCGTGAAGAACGCCAAGGGAAAGGTAAGGTACGAGATCGTTGCCCTGAACGACCGTAGTTATGAGCCCTCGAGTAGCTTTCCGAAGCGATGAGGACATCGTGCCCGGCGGACCGTAGGCATAAACATGTATCGGCCGCCCAGATGGCAGACACACGTGCGTGTGTTTCGCGTCTTTCCCACAAGTATTTTCTAACCCGAGCCGGCTGTGAGGCTCCGCGGAAGTGACAAAATTGGTTCCGAAAGAATTAGGCTCGCTTAGCATGATGCCGAGGAGCGCCGTTACCGCACCGCCTAATGAGTGGCCGCAGAGGACAAGGCCGTAATCCTTGAACTCGTCCAAGGCCTCTTTGAGAGTTAAGAGGACTTTGCCGTCAGCGCCATACAGCAGACGCCTCGCAGAGGCGTGAATTCCCTTGTGGACTTTGTACGATTTGCCCTTCCATGCGAGCTCGTCATAGTCGCAGGTCATATCTGAAAGGACGTCTTCAAATCCCAGAGTTCCGCGACAGGCGAGGACAACTGCCTTAGACTCGTGATCTAGCGATATGTAGTGGACCAAGGGAACCCCGGTGTTGGTTGAACCAGTCGAATCAGACCCTCCCTGGGGGTCAACAAATGAAGCTAAGAGAATGCTTTCCGCATGGGACTCGGTGTGGTGGACGAAAGATCGAATGTCGTGGTGTGTATTATCTAGAACTTTCAGGATGGGCATTTCCTTCGATATGCCCATGTATTTCATGAAGCTTGAGCCGTAGGATGCGGTCGAGAACCTTACATATCTCGTAATATTGCGAAGGATGTGAAATCTGGGAAAAGTACCATCTACCATACCCGTACGTCGGAGGTGATTAAGGGCATCTGAGTTGGCGTATGCACTCCTTTGGTAATATGAAGAGAGAATCAGTGATGTTTGGGATTCGTTCGTCGCAATACTGCAAATGCTCGGCGCTTTTTTGCGATGATTTCCCCTTTCCGGGTGAGTTAAAATTGTGATATCTGGCTCCTCTATCTCGAGTGAGGATGAACCGATATGATCGTCAACGTCTACTACGTCGGTTCTCGATAGAATAGGAGAAGGAGGGCGATAGTCATCGGTAGAGTGGATCGAATATGTGTCAGTGAGAGAGACGATCGAGTCACGGCACCTCTCGTGCACGGAGATGTAGCTAGAACGCGAAGGGCTCCGGTGAAGCGTCGGCGGGTAGTCGATGTCGAGAGAGAAGTTGGTCTCTTTACTCCCAGACCCTCTTCCCCTCTGACTAGAATCGCCCCGGGCGACGCCACCCGCGAACTTGGCAACCCCGGAGGCGATGGAATGCGACGATGGATGCTCCATCGAAGTATTCTCCTTGTTCCACAAGTTCGACAAAGTGCTGCTGGATCCCATCTTGAGCGCATGTCTCAGACCAGTCTTCTTTTCGGATGTCTTTCCAGTGTTGCTCTGTGGGGGTTTCGGTTCTTTCTTCGGTCTAGTGGATAGTTTGTGCGCCGCCGAGGATATTTGGCGAGTTGTGGAGAGCTTCCCTCTCGCGTCGCCAGATGCCAATGGGGTCCTGAGGCGTTTCTGGTTTGCTTCATTGGTCAGCCGCGCATGGCCAGCATGGCTAGGCGGGACGGGAGCTTTATTAGCCGGCGAAGAAGCTGGAGGTGGCTCTCGGGTTTGGCTCTTAGATTGGACGGCCGCAGGTGGCCGGCTTCGTGGCGGGGCAGGGCGAGCGCGAGCCTGGCTGTCCCTGGTCTGTGGGGGCGATTGATAGGAAGGACTAGGCGCCGAGTTTCTAACGCGCGCTTGTGGAGATGGAGGGGAGCTAGGGGTGTTGCGAATCGTAGGTGCTTCTGCCGCCTTTATACTAGAGGTAGAAGGGAGTTCATCGCTGTCGCAGCGCCGTAACGCAGTCGTCTTTAATTTGTTTCGATCCACGCGGTAAACTATGCGGTAAGTTGGTGTCGCATCCTGGGACGTGGGCTGTGAGTTAGAGGATACGTTGCCGGACTTCCGAGGAGCCAGCTGCTTCTCCTCAATGACCTTCACCCCTGCGGGCGGTGCGAGCACTGGAATCTCGGTACCACTGACGTCTACGGTAATGGTCTTTGTTGTAGTGATAGATGTAGAAATGGATACGGCCGTGTGCGCCGGTAGCGATTGCATGATCTGTTTCTTCAGACGTATTTCCGGCAAGCTATCGTCGTCAAGGCCGTCATCGTCTTCTCCACCAGCCTCCTCGATGCTGCCATGCTGTTCTATCGATTGAATTATTGCCGGGCCAATTGGAGATGGGCTGCGCAATGTAGCATCGGATGCATCACCGTCGAGGCGGTCATCGCTTTGAACATCGACCCTCTCACCATCCCTAAGTACAACAACATCCCAGACAATCTCTAAATGTCCCAGGCGTCGACTCTCGGAATCGACTGCCTTCCGGCATGTATGCTGAAGAATGGCGAGCGCGCAGAGGCCCATTACTAGGTCCGCAACACCAACCTTTTCTCCGTCCGCTCCAGTGGCGGGGTTCTGAAACTCGCGGCGTATCAGTGTGACGATACTTGCAATGGCGCGAGAAGAGTCCGTTGACCCGAAGAACTGGTCCAGGGTCGAAAGAACCAGCTGTGATACTCCAGATGCGATCGAAAATGTGGTACCCGTCAATTCGAAGCCCGCAGCGGTCCAGAACACGGCTTTTGACATCGCATGGTGTAGACTAGCGAGACTCGATTCAAGGACGCTCTCAGCCTCTTCACGAGACAGTTCGGTCGTCGATCTGGCTAAGACATGGCTCCCTGCTCGAGAAAGGATGCCTTCCACCACGCTTCGGCCCAGCTCTAGGCTTGAAAGACTCGCAAGCTTAGCCACGTCGAAACCATAGGAGCCCACGGCGGAGCTCGCTCGGATGGCGAGACAGGTTGAACGAGTCGCTAAGCTGACGGCCTGGGCAAAAGGGCCGGGAAGAACGGTCCGACTGGGCGGGGTGGCGGTGGAAAGCGCCGGTAGTGTTGGGTGCGAATGCGGAGGTTTCTCATTTTTTCCAGAGACCCCCGTGGCCATCATCTCCTCCGAACCCATCACTTACAACTACTCAGTGGTCGTCAGCACGGTTGACCTCGAACAAGTTGCAGAGCCCCAGGGGAGATATTGATAGAACTGGGAGGAATCGACTTCAGTCATTGTGAGCAGTATTCGAGGTTCACGAAGAAAAAGGGCAAACCTACATGTAGGAAGTAGTAGTGGAAACGAAGCCAGTGACGAGGTGGGGCGGAAGCATGGTTGGAACACCTTGACCCGTTCAGTCCGCAAACGCGGGTTACGCAGCTTATTCTTCGGAGGCGGCAAGGTCGTGCAGGAAGGAGGGTTCTGTCAACCAGAGATCAATGCCAACTCGAAAAATGCTCCACTTGGCGATACGCTGAAACTGATTGATATTTAAGTCCGCAATCGAAATGCGTTTACTTTTATAATGGGCAGGTGGGATTCGTGTTCCTACGTACTCCTCGACGTGGAAGGTGCCGTTTTTCTATTCTTCTTCTTTGGGGGTGACACGTTTCGCGTGGCCTCATGGCCGAGGCGTGTCATCAGAGTCTCAACTACAAATCCAGACCGCTCTCTTTGGCCACCGCGTCGATTGGGTTTAATCGATGCGTGTCTCCTTAACTTGTTCCTCAAATCCGAGGCTTAGCGTACACGCCAGGTACGAAGTATGTGGGGAGCACAAATCCAACCATGCGATTGGTGTGAAGTCAATTAATTGTAGGGGACGGAGTGTGTCAACTCGTCAAGTTGTTGGGAATTCTTCAAGGATGGATAAGCATGTGATTCCAAGCATCAAGGAGTGGACTGAGACACTGCATTGTTGAATAAGCACCAGTTCTTTCATTAAACTTTAGGGTATGCGTCTATCCGAGGTGGATTGGGCCAATAAGTAATTTAATGTTGTTATTCATTTATGAGAGTCTTGAGCTTCTTTCGATTGAGCTTCTTGTGAGATATAAAATTGGCCTCAGCGGCAGAGAGCAGAAACAGCCACGCCAAGACAGTCGAACGACTGGACGAGCTGGCTTAAAAGCGCACCACGAAATTCGTGTGGGAAGAACGTCATAAACTTGTATATGGGAAGAAGGATTCCTCCGATAAGACGGCAGTTCGTCAAGGTGCTATTGGCCCAGACACCCGAACGCCTGGCCTCACGACCGTGATCCGCATGTCGGCGAAAAGAGACCCGGACTAGTATTCAAACAAGAATGGCACGATGCATCATTGGGCATGCCTCTAATTCTGATATTGTCTGTGGTTATGTACAGTGTCCTTCCATAGGAAAGCTCGCGAAAACGCCTTCGTAATTCTACGCACTGGGCTTAACCAGCCCCGTCACCGTTTCTTCTATTTGTTTGTCGGAAAGACCTTAGAAAACATGTTAGCCAGTGTGTCCGCAAGCCCAATTAGGGATTTAACAATGGATCATACCCTCTAATGACTGAGTCTTCTCCTGGCCGAGCTCTGTGAACCATGTCCATGTTAGTCCTCTATAACGTTCAACCGACCCCTTTTAGAATTTCGAACGAGGAAAAAGAGGGCAGAGTAGTTGCCAGCATACCGTATCGAGCATACACCCGTGGTAGGGTGCCCGTCCCCTCGCGGATCAATATCGGTACATGGGGGTTGTTCTTCTTCATGATGGGATATGCCCGTGTGAGAAAAGACCTGTAAAAAAAAGCATTCAACCTATTAGCTGCTGAAATTATCGGAAGGCTACTTCCCCCAAAAGACTAAAAGGCTCTGAAGGGAAACCTGTTCAAGCCCGGTGGTCTCCATCCCAGATGTCCAACCACAGGCTAGGACACTGCTTACCGGACGGCATTGCTGTGCTCGGAGGTCTGGCAGAAAAGGAACCGAAGCTCCTTAACTGTTTTAGTGAAGGCGTATCGACCTGACATCTTCGGGGTCTTCGGGTTCGGTGCGTATCGGGGTCAATTGGGAAGGCGGCGATCCTGAAGAGTTGCGGTCCCTGGACAAGTTTTCCCGCTCAAACATCCCATTACGCATTTCTGTGATGATGGTCTCCGCGATGCAATTATCCGGAGCGGATAATCATTAAACCGCCGATGCTGACATTTGTCTCCCAATAACATCAGGATTTCTTTGATTGGCCCAAGCGATAGCAAATCAAGATTCGATATGAGTCACCACAATTTTATTACCTAATCATCACCCACGTTTTTGGTGGGTCGCCCTTCGAAACTCCGTTTCTTAACCCCGACCCAACCAAAAACTGGTATTGAACTTCAGTCCCTGCATCCTCAACGTTTGCGATGAAGCTTGATGATTATCAAGCCCAGCATCTCCCCGACTGTCGATAGGATATAAAACCTCCTACCTGATCGCCAGAACCCCCGACTCGAATCTTCGCTGCCCAGGAACGTCTGAGAGGATAGCAACGTGACCATGTCCGCAACCAGAACCTTCTTTAACGCCTCGCGGCCTCTCTTCCGCAAGCCGTTGGCTTCGACATGGAGGACAACAGCACGTGCTAGCCCTTCCAGAGCGGCCAACTTCAGAAATGGTACCAAAAACACCGGTAGGAGGTGGCAGAGTACTACTGCTGGCCCCGGGGCCCCTGAAAGTTGGTTCAAACGCATGTGGGATAGCCCCATTGGTCTGAAGACAGTACATTTCTGGTAGGTTGCGTCCTTGGATCCCATCAGCAAGATCGCCAGTATAATACGAAGGTCATGGGGCTTAACCTATATCTGTACTAACAATTGACTATAGGGCTCCTATGATGAAGGTGTGTCGGCCCGAAGAGCCTCTTCCTCGGTTATTTCTATGAAGCATATGTCTAACCATATTTTCTAGTGGGCTCTTGTCCTCGCCGGTGTCTCTGACTTTGCTCGGCCAGTAGAGAAGCTGTCATTTACTCAAAACCTTGCCTTGACAATGACGGGGTTGATCTGGACGCGATGGTGCCTTATCATTAAGCCCAGAAATATCTTGTACGTTCTGCCCGCATATCACCTGGCAATCCGGGTTCCATTCTTACCAAGAAGAACTTACTAATAATAACTTTTGTTTTGATAGGCTTGCCGCAGTCAACTTCTTCCTCGGATGCGTTGGTTTGGTCCAGATTACCCGCATAGCCATCTACGAGGCAAAGAAAAAATCCACTTCAACTGTGGAAGATGTCAAGGCCGAGCCCGAAGAGGTGAAGGCGTAGAATCTAATGGCATAAATCTAAAGGGGGTAAAGGGAGCAAATCCGATAACTTTGGATGTTGGAATGGAAGCAATGAGCAGAATTGGAGGTACCGCGGCGGAAACCGCCGACCCTGCTTGTCCTACAGCCCCTGCATTCCTGACGTCCTACATCTTTTCACACTATAAGTATCTTTCATCGATCACTAGATGTATATATTTGTGAAGGGTCACGGTTAATAGACCTGCAAAGGGCATCTCTAGTGTTTCTAACTTGGCCAAAGGTAGACCTTGATGTGGAGAGGGTCATGTTTGAACACATGTGTAGATTGGATACAATCATCTCTTCTGTCAAGTGAGGGCCGCCAAGACCTCGGGCCCCTCAGTCGACACGTCTCTAGAGGCTCAAACCTGGAGACTTGTCTCCAAGCGGGAGTAAATCCGTGCGAATCGTTATTGGGCTGAAGGAATCTACAGCCAAAATCGGGAGTGATGAGGAGAGACCACGCCTTGAGAGATCGTGCTCATGCCTTCCAGGAATGTATTCACGTAGCGTTGTGGAATTGGCAGATTTTCCCTCCGTGCTTCTAGCGCCGAGATAGCCGGAACCGGACCGGACCGAACCTGCGCGGTGTGATAAATATCGAACGACAGCCTGAAGAGAGGTCGTATGCAGATTGGAAGGCAAGAATATCCAAAATCTTGGCCACATTTCCAAAGTACCTGTCTTCATAAAGGGCGACCCAATGGTTCTACTCACAGCTTAGCCGAAGTCAATGGCTGGAGCATGGAATCCTTACTCGACTCCGGAAGCATGTGGCAGTCAGTCTGCAGCGTAACGGCTTTCTTGCTCATAGTTCGTGGTACAGAACTGTTTAAACATCGAAGACGAATCTTTGGAATCGTCGCCAGCTACCGACCTAGTCCCAAGTAGCATATCATCAAACAATGGGGCCTCGGGCTCCTTGGCGGGATGTTTACGAGGGTGCCAACCACGTCGAATTCACATGCCTTCCGTCACTATATCGTGCCCGGTACACAGGCACTGAGCCTTTCAGCCTTCCGGGTTACCGAGACATCTTCGCTCTCCATTTCCTACTAGGAGATTTGAAATTATATCTCCTTATCCCCTAAAGCTCACATGGGATCTATTAATGGCGAAATATTGAACGGCTTTATAATTGTCGTCTTGGGGAGTCGAAATGCTGATCTACGAAGTAGAGAACAACACTGTTGAAAACCCATGGAAACACGTCGCAATTGTAGAAGGCCTAGACTGGATTTACCTCGAAATGCGTGGTTCCTTGCTGGGTCTTCCGTGAACCGTCATCGATTTATATTTGCAGGGGAACATGTAAGAAGGGTCTTGGACGCTTCTTAGCAAATGCAACTATCGCAGGGTGGAGCGTGTACTCTAGCTTCGAGCTTGAGCTGTTTTAGGATCGTCGAGGCCGCGATGCTGTCAAATTATGTTGGTCAATCGATTTGATCGATTCTTAGGGCTGGTGAGTAGATCATAGACGGTTGATGAAACTATTAGATAACATCAAGATTAGCAGTGCATGAACCAATGTACTTCATAGATTTATCAATCAATTCATCATTTCTAAAAACAAGACATCTCCAAACTTAGGGAACTTTCACACCTCCACACCTTCACCCCTTTTGAAAACCTGCACACTTTAATACAAAGTAATTTGTATTTGTTGAGCGCCGGTTGCAATGGCTACCTCACCGACTGTCCCGTTCCCAGATTTCCCTCTGAATTCACCGGCGAGGATCTTGTCCAGCTGCCTTTCGACGCCGACGTATGGAGCTGGTGGATCTATGACTGTTGCTTGTTCAACCTCAATATCCGCAGCTCCTGAGAAATGTTTAGCAGCCATGCTCCAAACATTCTCCTGGTCTCAATGGAATAAATTCTGCCCCCGTGTCGCCAATCTCAAGTTACCACCCAATGCCAGTTTCCCCGCCTCAGTTTCTCAGCTCTTAGAAGGACGACGTGATGTCCTTGCGCCTGGTTCCCAAGTCACTTTCGAGGTGCATATGGACCTCGATGAAACGGTGAGCGTTAATCAGCCTATTGTCATCACGCATCTCGAGGAGTTCGAAAGGGCTGGCAAGAAGGGTCTGCGCGTCGCATGGAGAGCTGGTGGTGTTATGCCAGCATTTATCTTGAGATCAGAGCGGGTCCAGGAGTTTGTACAAAGCGATGAAGTGGGCGAGGGGGGAGGGTGCGAGTATTTCTGCTGGGAGACGTTTTATGGGGTGATTACACCCGTGCTTCGGTTGAGCGTAGGCTCGAAACTTGAGCGCGGGTTTGATGCATGGATGAACGGTTTGAAAGACTTTCTCGAGAAGGAGAGAGCCACCGACGGACCTTGACGTCAGAGCAGAGCGAGCCGTGAGGTGTGCGCTGGGGTTTGGTGCTATGGTGTGGAATATTTCATCCTCGGGGAATTATTATTTCCTAAATGACAGCCTTGAACGACCGGCCAAAATCCCAGCTTAGGTCAATTATAATCTAGCAATCTAGCAGCTCCTGCTTTTGCCTGTACTCGTCTCGACTCGCTTGAAGACCATTTCCTTGACAATGTCAGCAATGGTGCCACTGGTGAGATCAGGAATCTGGCTCAGCTGGCGGAGCCATGGGATGAAGGGTCTCGGTCCTCAAGCAGATCACATTTGCTAGCTGAGGTGAAACATCCTTCATATGATTAGAAGCTGACAAGAACAGCATGAAGACTGGTCCTAGTTTACATACTAACCACGGGAATGGCATGACATCGTTGGGGTGCGGAAAGGGCAGAAATAAATAGTCGGGTGGTATAAGACTGGATGGACTGTTGCAGTTGGCAAATGCTCTCTGTAGAATGAGCGCCTCGACGCCTCATGGAGAAGAGAGCTTGAGCGAATCGACTGGCTCCCGACTGCCTAAGACACACATCCAACACGACCCACTGTCCGTCGCCCAAGTCAACTTACATAGTTAGCTTCTACGTTCCAGAATTCACACCATTGTCGGTGAAGCTAACTATAATTAGATAGGACTATTATTCTGATTGATAAATCAGGAAGTAATTGACTACGAAGTAGAAAAGAGGGGAAAAAAAAAAGAAGAAACCCATTGACCTCGAGTCCAGCCAAGTTGGGGTTTGAACTGTCCAGAAGGTGCCTCTCCAAGGTTTCATCAAAGATGACGAGAGTTGAGTGGTTCCTGGCGCAGATTATAGCACTCGATTCCCCGGAACTCGGACAATCACTTTTCCGAACCCCGCGCTCCACGTCCTTTCAGTGCACTGCCCCGCGATGCCTTGCGACACTGGGGAGTTGGGACAGGACGGTTGAGACAAGCGTATGAACTGCATCTCTACGACTTAGATTCGGCTGGGTAAAGGAGCGTTCCCTTTCATCACCGTCCTTAGACTGTAACAATTCTTTACCTCCACCATGGCTGGAGACGAGCATGAGGTTCGTACCATTTCTCACTTAGTCCTTGATACGCTTCCTACATTTCGCAGGTATACTAATCCGAGCAGGGGGCCTCGAAGAAGGAGCAGCTCATCGAAGCTTGCCGGCGGAACAATACCGATCTTTTATCAGAAATCATAGAAGATTGCTCGAGCGAGGAAGAAATTACGCGGCTGCTCAACGATACTACGACCGTCTTGGGGAACCATCTCTACCATGAAGCAGCTCTACAAGGGAACTGTCAGTATCATGCTTCCCTTATTGCATTTCTATACCATTCATACTCCAAATAGTGGTGCACTGGACTTCCGTGATTCTGGAAGATTGGGGGGCGGTTGAATGAGAGCTTCACTAACGCCTTCGAACGGCTCACTTAGACGAAGTAATCGACATGCTCCTGGACCAGCCCGACTTCGAATGCGATCCCATAAACCGTCGCGAAGGCGATACTCCTCTACACTCCGCCATCCGATGGATTAACTCCGAACCCCTCGCCCAGCGACCCTTCGGCAACTCCCTCGTCGATATGATGCTTGAGGCTGGCTCCAATCCCCGCATCAAGAACAAGGGCGGCCTCACCCCTTACCAATTAGTTGACCCTACCAATACCGGCCTCAAGGATCTGATACAGAAGCACGAATATGCGGCCCTTAACCGTGGGGATTTCATCCAGGCAGACGTAGGGGGCGATACTGCGGCGTCCACGAAGCCGGTTGTTCACCATGACTATCACGCAAACGGTGAGAGTGACGAGGATGCTGAATTTAGTGGTAGCGACGAAGAAGAAAGAGCGGAGTGGGAGAGAAGAAAACGGGAAAAGAAGGCGAGGAAAGGCTGAGAATGCTGGGAAATATAACTACTCTGTAGGCGGCACCCTCTGCGCACAACCTATAACAAACTCCGCCCGAGCCCAGGAGTGTTGTAAACTCATATTCGGCATGGAGCTTGCTAGAAGAGCATGTGGTCCTTCTTCAAGATATACTGCAATCCGGCACATTAGAGCTTGATATGCCTGCTCGCCTGCCCCTGCCGTCACTGGATGCTGAGCGCCTTGTTGCCAGTTTTGATTACTACGATGGGCGTGCCCAACTATCCCCTAAGCTGCTCAACCACCTCTTCCTCTAGCCATGAAATAGTCCGTCTTGCTATATAGAAGAGTTCTTTTCTTTCGCCCATTCTCGCTCCTTATATCTGTTGGTCTTACTGGCCCGAAGAGGTTAATCTCGTAAAAAAACGTTTCCATGCCGGCAGCTCTTGTGACTGCACTAAGACATCGACTTATACCCCGGCAAATTGGCTGATTCAGTACATATCGATCGGTTGGTGCTGCTGGATTCAATAATGCAGAATAAGGCTGGGAGGCCTGCTGGGAGGCCTATCAAGGACAATGTCGTCAAAGAAATTTGATATCTATAAACTCGAAAATATTCATCAAGCCATACACGGTTGTAACACCGTCCTGCAACCCCCCCTCCGATCCACAACCTTTTCGCTATTAACGAGATATTGAGACATGTGCATAGCAGGGAGCGTGAGGGGAGTCGATCGAAATATCCTCCATCATGCCATGCCATTCTTGCAAAGTCGCTCCTAACCAGATCCAACATCAAAATAAAGTAATGCCCACCAACAAGCCCGTCTCACTAGCAAACCTAGATTCTGTCTCCTCCACAATATGTACGCTGCATCTCGTCGAATTTTAAATCCCTAACGAAGAGAGAAATGCGGGCCGAAATTGGGCCGTCCGTCTCACCCACCACTCAATCCCTTGCACTGTAGGATGGCAACGTTCTTGAGGTATCATATGATGAATCGCCGGGCTGGGTATCTAACAAGAAGAATAAGGCGATTTCTAGGGCTTGAAGTGCCGTCTTCTCCGTTTCGTTTCTTTTCTCCCCTCCTTTATCGGAAGCGAGCTCGGCACCGGCCCATAACCTCGCCTTGGCATACCAGCTCCGCGCTAAACTCAGAACCATCGAGAGTAAGGTAGATATCAAAGTACACTCGGTAGAACGTTCCCTGGGGCGTGTCCATTCGCTCAAAGTCCTTCTCCAGGTTCTTTCGAGACAAATCCGACGTAAGCGTGACAACTTCCTTGATCCCTAAGTGAAGAAAAACAAAAGTTAGCATCGTAATGTCTTGTCGACGCGCCCATTGCGCGCAACAAGGTGGTTGGTAAACTTACGGGGATCCTTAGTGTATTCGGGGCAAACATCATCGTCGCATGCGTATAAGATATCCTCGTACATGAGGGTAGCACCAGGAGCCACCTGGCGGAAGAATGATACTTTGACGGGCTCACCAATCTTGACCTTTTGACCCTTTTGCACGAAGATTTGTCGCGTGAACTTGCACCGATCCTTGCCATCGAGAGAGGGAACGCGGTAAGCTTCGGGATGGTATCCCTCCTTGAAAGGCTGGAGGGTAGCCATGAGGTAGTGTCGTCGAGCAACACGGTGAGTGATAACACGCTCGGTGATACCGGCTGTGACTGCACCCTTGACAATGGCTGCCACCGAGTCCATGGGTCGGACGACCTTGGACTGGAACTGAGGCGGAACGTGTAGCTTGATCTGCTGGAAGAGATACTCAGAAGCACCGAAGCCTCCGACGACGAGGATGTTTTGGAGCGTCCTGTTTTGCGCCTGGATAGCAATGATCTGGTTTCTCACAAGCTCCAAAATTCGATTGACGACTGGCTCGAAACATTGTAGAATTTCCTCGTTCGTGAATGTCATGTATCCTTCCTCAATGCCGGCCTCGGGGAATTCGGCCTCGATGCCCACGTCGACAGCCCATTTCTGGCCATTATTGCGGAAATCGGCCTTGATACGGTTCTCAAAATCCATGATACACTTGGCGTATACACGGCCGGCTGTCTTGGAACCGTCAGGAAGCTTCATCTTTCGAATTTTTGTGCGAAGGATGTTGCTGAAGTTGCGGTTTAGGGCTGTCGAGCCGCACGAGTCGCCAGATCCGGCTGTGCACTCGGCGACCGTAAACGGGTTTTCGTCTTCGACTTCATACGCAATAAGATCGACGGTACCACCACCACAATCGACAATCAAGACGGCATCATGCACCTTGAGGTTCAGGAGACCAGTCTTGGAGCAAAATAGAGCGGCGGCTTCGGGTTCGGAGATGAGGGTCAAACGATTATCATTCTCGTCTCGGAGGAATCCGGCTTGGATGGCGGCGGAACGAGTGGCGGCCTTCCCGGCGTCGTTCCAAATGGCAGGAACAGTCAGGTAATACCGAATGTTGCGTTCCTCTCGGTTGAAAACCTCACCTAGAGTCTTCTGCAGGGCTGAGCGCATGGCCTGGCGAAGCTTAAAGAGATAATCTGCCGCAACATCGATTTCGGACTTCCCGGGTGGAAGGGGGGGCAGGTTGATCGGGTCGATGTACGTGTTTCCGCTCAGCATCAACTGTAGCTTAAACCATTCGACCTTTTGCACTCCGGGCTTGGGATATCCAGTGGGGGCAAGAGCATCGGCAATATCGGGACCCCATCCAACAACCTTCTGATACTGATCGTAGTATAGCACAGTCGGAATCTGAAGCCATGGCCATGATTAGCTATTTCCTCAACGTACAGCGGCAAGTCGCTTTCCCGAACCTTTTGCTTGGTGTAGGAGCCAGCACCGGGCCACTCGGTGATGATATCCTCCTTGGCTTCGTTGTTGGTCGCGAAAGCGAATGCAACTCCCGAAAATGTCGTGCCCTGTTCGTACATATCCATAGTCAGCTAATACTGCTATACACTGAGGAGAAGCTCTCGCGTTGGGAGGGCTGTGTCTAGAGGGAGCAGGTTCCTACAAAATCAATGCCAACAATTAATTGGGCCTTGCTGCGGCTATTGCCTTCGACCTCGGCGGGGTTTCCGGGTCGATGATATTGGGCCATGGGAGCGCCTGGTTGTTGCTGCTGCTGCTGCTGCGGAGGCGGCGGGCCAGGAGGGTAGCCGGCGGGTGCACCACCGTAGCCAGGTGGTCCTCCCATCGGGGGAGGGCCGCCGGGAACGGGGGCATGAGGGGGATAGCCCGCAACAGGGGCTCCCGTGTTGATCGGAGGGGGGCCTCCAACCATTTGGCTCGGGGGAGTTCGTGTAGGACCGGGGTGAGTTAGAGGGCTGGTGCGACCGAGGGGAGGTTGACCATGAAAGTTCGCCGTATAGCTGGGCGGTCGATTTCCGGGGGGCGGATGATTCATGGGGACGTTGGACACAGAAGCGGCGGAAGAAGACACAGAAGAGGTGGGAGCGTGGCCCGGAGGCGGTTGCGATATTTGAGAGAGAGGGGGCAGGCTGGGATGATAGCCTGGCTGGCTCGCGGGGTTGTCAGGGGTGGAGGGCGGACCCTGGATGCTGGCGGTGGATTTCCGTTTACCGAAACCGAAAGCTTTCAGGCGCGAGTTCATAGAATTCATAGGCAGGACAAGGAGGGCGGGCAGCGAGGGGATATGTCTGAGAAATCGAAGGACGGGGGAAACAATATGAGGGGAAGGACTGCGAGAGTCTCCCGAGTGCGCTGGGGGGAGGCGGGGTGTGTGGTGGCACTTGAGGGGTGTGTACGAAGTACTAAGTAGGTAATACTATATTAGTTTGTCGGTTCCCTCGTCAGCCGCTGACGGTATGGGAGGGATGTCGACAGAACGGGAAACAAGAATAACTAGGACTTGGGGAGGAAACGGTGTAGGGATTGAGGGCTAGGATGGCTGTGCTTCTTTTTCAAGAGCACCGAAACCGACCGAGAGTGTGATGGCAATGAAGTAACAGATTGAAAGGTGATGCAAGGACAGCAGGCAAAGGTAGCTACAATTGTAGAGGGAGGGGTTCTGCGTCAATTAGAAGTTTGGAAGTGAGTGCGTGGGGCAGAAAGGCAGAAACTACGAAGGTACCTGAATCCATCAAAATCTGTCGGGTCTGTCGAATCAATTGATCACACAGCCCACCTGTCTCCAGAGCCTGGGACTTTTACGGAGTACTACAAGCACGAAGTAGGATTAGGATTCATAGGACCTCCCTCCCCAAACTGATAGAGACCAGGATATAAGGAAGGGGGACTTGTTTGATACCGTGTTCATCCTCGACTTGGTGGTGTGTGGCTGTACCAGAGCTGAAAGGACTAATGGATTCTCGGCACCCATTGTCAAGGTCCTGACCCTCAAGAACGGCGCAACTAGTGTATTTTATGCAGTCTTATTTGGGAATTGTAAGGCTGAGCCCTTGTCCGTTTCGTCGTGCACCTCGCCAGTACCGTTACCAGTGACGGATTAAGGATGCAGCACGAAGTGCGAGCGAGTAACTATTAGTGGCGAAAAGGACTGTGGTTGAGCATGGGTCAGGGGCAGAAGTGATTGACCGTCAATCAATGGAGTCTTTATCGTACTGCCCGACCCACGGCAGTTCGCACCCTCGAACATATCCCCGCCAATAAGTCTCTGATTCCGTAGGCTGATTCTAGATGTCGAATAGTCCTCGCATGAGACGGGAGTTGAGTCTTGGGTTGGCAACCGTGGATTGCGTAGTCTACTTCGTATCCTTGGAGCACACGAGGGAGCCAGAGCCTGGATTGTAATCAAAGTGTGCACTGGAGATTCGTAAAAGATCAACAATGCCCCGTCTTACGTCGACCTTGTACTCCGAGTGGTTTTCAAGTACTATGGACTACATCAAATGTGCTTCGTAGACGTCTCTGGTCGCAAAGAATACCCCGCTTCCGAGCTGAGGATGGCTTGAAATGGGAAGGCATTGCCTGGACCCCTAAAGCAAATCAGTCCGTTATTATGGCACGTCGTGAACTGTCCTTCGACCCAAGGCCTCGGCTTGTCTATTCAAGGACAGGTTTGGTCTTTCGGGTACCGTTACTTATGCAGGTTCATTGATTACTGTCTGACGGTGTTCGACACGATTGGCATCCATGGTGACACTGCATTTGATGTTGCCTGGCAATTCGAAGACCAAGGGAATTCAGGACTTTTCCTAGGACTTTCCCCACCGTTCTGGGCTCTTTGGTCACCCAAACGGTAAGCCTTCTTGTACTTCGTAATCAAGCCAATTGATACTTCGAAGTTGTACCTGACGACAACCAGAGCCCAAACCGTCGAAGAACTCGTATTATAGCGTAGTGGGCAGCATTTCCCTGGTTAACATTTGTGCATCTAATTTCTCCATCCTTGGCATTTATTGGCGTATGGGGCTTTCTCTACTTCGCACTGGTAGTGGTGATGGAATCTATCCTGGAAGACAGTCGAGGACAGGCTCTTACAGTACGTACACGATGCAGATTCGAAGGACTTACGGGCTTGCCATTCATCGTCGGCACTACACAAGGCTGAAAATTTCTTCATCCTCTCCGACTAGCAAATCCATCCGATAATTTGGGGCTCCTGTGCTGAGCCTTCCAAGGTTCCACTTTGGTGGGTGACAACAAACTCTGTCCAAGCGTGGATTGAGGCTCAGCCCGCTCAGTCAGGGAGGACTTCACCATGATTGATGCTCAAGCTGGTAGTTCTGTCACCTGTGGCGTGCCACGCCCTGCCTAGACCATGGCGTGGGCCGCAGCCCTTAACTCCCAACTTGCGAGCACGATCTGCCTCTTTCAGAACTGTTGACCTGGCTGGCTGGTCAAACTCACAAATACCCGATGAATGCAGCTACCCTACTTCGTTCTCCGTATCGACAACCAGAGGAGGCTTCCACCCCCGACCTCTCTGCGTCTGTTTTCAGGGGCTTAAAAAGGCACTACAAAATAAATTCAACAGCAGCCGCAGAAAGCTCCAGCACCATGTGAGAAGACACCGATGCAATTAGTTGCTCTGGTCCCCTCGTCCACTCCCTATCCTTTGATCTGCTACACACTGCTTCGTCCGTGGGTTTGAATCGGACCCAGTGCCGGCTTGCTCTCTGCTCCATCCTCATGCAAGCCCGCTTTGTTGAAACCTTTTTGAATTATTCTGGAATGACCCGTCGTGGAGTTCAAGGCGCGCTCAGACATTCTGGACCGCGACTCGAGTCTGGGATCGACATGTACAGTTAGCTGTACATACCCCATCCTCCTGTGTTACTTCGTACCCAGTGAAGTACGAAGTAGTGTGTGGGACTCCACGTTTGCCGTCAATTTCATCAAAAAACTCAAAACCGCGATGCTAATAACCTCTATCACACTCGTAAAAATGCACCACAACCATCTATTGATCTCTCGTCTGATAAACTATTGCTGTGTGGCATTATTTCTTGTGTGCGCAGGGTGCATCAATCCATGTTAGTCATCTTGCCGTTGGCTCGGCGAGTCTCTTAGTATTCCCCCGGAATTTATTAACATCAGTTGATATATATCCTATTTCGCATATATTTATATTCTAGGAGGCCGTGGAAGATGAGAGAAGCAAGAGAACAGAAGCCATTGCTTCATATTAGTTCCGAATCCGCTGTTTTCCGCGTTGATGGATACAATGGCAGACGATGAAAAGCCCCGTCCTATTAGCATTTCCGTCCGTACTGGTCGTCGTCAGCCTGAGCGTCCTAAGCATTTCCTTGCCAGGCTGGCATTTTCGTCCAATTTGATTACACTCTTAATCTCAGAGACCCTCTGTTGCTGGGGAATGCGTCCAAGAGCAAGAGAAAGGAAGAGCAGGCGCAGAGCAGAGTGAGGCAATGAAGTGGGGGTTCTAAGAGTGCAGCTGCTGGCTGCCGGTGCCAGAAGATTCGATGTCACCCCTTGAAGAATTCGTAGTTACTAATTACAAAGGCACGCACGAAACGAAGAGTTCAAGACTAATGAGAGGTTGATGTGGTAGAGCAGGAGAGAAGTGTAACAGTGGAGCGTGAATGATCCCTATGACCCTATGATCTACGAGTACAATTCGATGTGAACCCTTGCCGACCCAGGTTTAGCAACATCGAGACCAACTTCAATTGACCAATGATGCATAAATTCATCAAAGACCTAACATTTTCGGCACTTGCAGGTCAAGCCTGCCACTCCAATATAATCCCCCCAATCTTCCCAATTCTCTCCATGCTGTGTCGAGTTCAACTCCTCAGCATGCCTCCACCACATTGATTTTTCCCTCGGGTTTTGCATCGAGATCAAAGTCTGCCTCAACACTTGGTGGAGGTTGTTCGCATCCCAAACTCCTTCTCTACCTTTGTACACATTCGCATTTCCTGACGAGCAACGCCTTGACCTCCTCCTTCATACTCCCCTGCAACATTTCTCAAGTTTCGCTTTTTATATTGATCCCTTTTGTCACCAAGCTCACACATTTTCCATCGCAAGTTATTTTGTTCTCCTTTCGGACCTAATTCGCCACCGCCGCCCTTATTACCGCCTTGCCTTCTTTTCTCAGCTTTCCAAGTATCGTGGGCGTTGCAGAACCTCGAAGCACGGTATCCGGCCCTTCTCCTAATGCGCCGACGCCACTGCCCTGCCTGGAGGCAACATAGAACGTTGCTGGCGACCTAGAACGCTCCAAGTTGCAAGTCCGAAGTAGCGATCGGGAGGGTCCCATTTTACGTACAAGAACCCATCCAGGGTTTCCGTCACATTCACTCCATACCACCGAGTTAAACCAATTTCTCGGCGTCCACATTTAACCTAGGAATAACTAGAGAGCATTCGATGCACTGCAAGCGCCAGAGCTCCAATTGACCAACGGGAGGAGCAGGAAAGTTGGAACCTACTAGCCTTGCGCTGAACAAGTTTGCATTCGGAAAAATTACCGTCAAGACGTCTTCCCCATCGGACGAGGCGGAGGCTGGCGCCGCCTGGCGTCCAGTCGACCCATACCTGGACACTCCGGGTAGCAAGTCTCATGTCAAGGAGGACCAGCCGTGGAAGCCCGGCACCGGTTCTGAAGGCTCACGGAGTTTGAGTCTGTTCTGGTCCCCCAATATTAGCATCTTGTCTGGCTTCCTCTTCATCCTTGCCCTGCTGGTAAGTGATACATTCTCCTTCATTTCTGGTAATAATCCGGACTCGCTCTCGCATTGCGCTTTTCATTTAAACATCACGCTCGTCTCTCTTCCTACGATTCCCCTGCCCTCTGCCCTCTGCCCCTTCCCATTACCATATCAGCCAACGATTCACATTCCGTCGTGGTCGCGGGATCCCAGCATCGTGGTCTTATGGTGTGGGTTGCCCAGCTTCGGGGTGGCGATTGACTGAGAAGGTCAATGGGCAGCGAGCTTGTTTCCCGTCCTTTCCACGCGCGGTCTCACTGCGTTTTTGTGTCGATGGACCGACGCCAAGCGGTATCGAAGCGGGAACTGCACCATCTCCGTACAAAGTAGTCGACGCCCTCCTCCGGCCAACCAAAATGCCGCCGAAACAACCCCGCCCCTTGTCTTCGGTTCTGTTATTACAATTAGGAAGCTTCCAAGTCTGCTTTGGCTCTGCGAAGTAACATTTGTAGTCTCGTTGTGTCTACTCGTACGACCTGTTCAAATGGGTCCAGCCCCGAGTCTGATGCAGCCATTGCGACCTCCTGGCACTCATTGATGCATGCATCATAGACGGCCGGTTATGGGAAGGAGCCGTTACTTACGCCGGCCAACGCCCCGAAGCTTCGCCCCCATACTCCTGCTACCTGCCACACTTGAACATGACCTTTCCCCGCATCTAGCTCAAGACCTGGTCATTGCTGGCTTCGAGATATGTGTGTTCATGATTCCCCCAATTATCCACTTTTAACCACCCGAGCCGCGCTGCCCACAGCAAAGCCTTGTATCTATCATGCGACTATATCAGAGCTCCTGCCCCTCCGTATTCTTCATTCAATAAATTCCTTTTTGTCTGGCATCATAAGCCCCCAAAAGCCGTCGCTCAAGAAGCGTTTACTGACGATCGCCGACCGCTACCTGTTCCCTGTACTAGACCTCACAGCTTTTACTCCAAGACGCCAGCCGCCTGCGACTCTCGGCCAAATTATTCTCGTCGCAATTCTCCCTTGGTCCCTTATTCTCTCCCGCTTCGCAGCTCCTCATTCAAGAACCCGTGTGCGAAAATCCAGCGCCCTTCCCTACCGTTCTGCCGACCTCGAGACTTCTCACAATGGCCCTCGAAGCCGAAACTAAAAAGGTAGTCTCCCAATTCGAGCTAGCTGATCAAGATGTCAACCGCGCCACACTCGAGTTCCTCCGACAAATGGGTAAGTCGAAAGGATGGTTAAGATTGAGAATTGTTTTCTACAAATCTCACACATTCGGTTCGATCCTGTCGTGAGTGTGCAATGAAGCTGACTCCCACCAGACGAGGGGCTCAAGAAGGATGGTACAAGCTTGAGCCAGATCCCCACATTCGTCACCGGCGTGCCAGACGGGACTGAGAAGGTAAGAATCCTCCCCTCCCAGACGATCGCGAGAACTCTGGCAGTAGGAATGCTGATGCGAACCAATTTCTAATACCACCTTGTAATAGGGTCTCTATCTTGCCGTCGATCTTGGAGGCACAAATTTTCGAGTGTGCTCGGTGCAGCTAAACGGCGACACTACTTTCAATCTTACCTACGATAAGGTTGCCATTCCCAAGGAATTGATGGTCGCCCAAACTGCCCGCGAGCTGTTTGCCTTCCTAGCCAAGCAGATTGAAGAATTCCTAAAGAAACATCATGAGGATCATTTTGCCGCCCAAGTCGCGAAACGGAAGCTAGGCAATTCTCATGGAAAGGAGTCTTTTCGACTCGGCTTCACTTTCAGCTTCCCTGTAAACCAGATGGGAATCAACAAGGGCGAGCTTATCCGTTGGACCAAGGGCTTCGATATCCCCGATGCCGTGGGAAAAGATGTTTGCGCACTCCTCCAAGAGGAAATCGATAAACTTGGGCTTCCCGTCAAAGTTGCGGCCCTCGTCAACGATACCGTTGGCACGTTAATGGCCCGGTCGTATACCTCCACGGGGAGGGCCAAGTCAATCCTGGGTGCTATCTTTGGGACAGGAACGAACGGAGCCTATATCGAAAAGCTCTCCAACATCAAGAAACCTCTTCAAGGCATCTACGACAAGTCGACGGGCGAGATGGTTGTCAACACGGAGTGGGGTTCTTTCGATAATCAGCTGAACGTGCTACCCACAACTCCGTGGGACAAGGCCCTGGACGAATCGACGGTTAACCCGGGCTTCCAGATGTTTGAGAAGCGGGTTTCCGGAATGTTCTTGGGCGAAATTGTGCGCCTTGCGATTGTTGACATGATGAAGAATGAACGGACCTCACTATTTCGAGACGCCAATTCCAGCTTCAATGACTGGAAATCCGTCACCACTGTCAGTCCTGAATCTAGTCTCCTGAAACCGTGGGGACTTGACAGTGCCGTCATGTCTGTCGCGGCCTCCGATAACACGCCGGAGCTCTCCACCCTTCGGCAAGAACTGGAGGACACCTTGGAGGTTTTTGCGCCCTCCCTCGAGGATGCCCAAGCCTTCAAGGCCGTCGCAAACGCTGTGGGCCGGCGCGCCGCTAGGCTATCTGCGGTTGCTATTGGTGCGATTGTGTTGCAGTCCGGAAAATTAAGCGACCCCAAGGAAGATGTTATTGACATTGGCGTGGATGGAAGTCTCGTCGAGCACTATCCCTTCTTCCGCGATATGATATACGATGGCTTGAGGGCTATTGACGGCATTGGTCCCAAGGGCGCAGAGCGTATCCGAATTGGGATTGCCAAAGATGGCAGTGGCGTGGGCGCTGCTCTCATTGCGCTGATGGCTGCTAATATGGAGAGCAATACAGACTTGGAGCAGCAGAACACACCAAGAGAGACAGGTACGTGGCTCAAGATTAGCAGCTACCCAGGCCCACAAACCCATTAATATCACAATATTAATGATCAATAGTAGTAGATTGAGGAATTTGCATACTGACAGGCTCTGTTATTTTTTAATCTAGGAGAGGATTTGATTTCGAGCACTGCATTCACAGTAGCCGGCGTTGTTGGTATTGTTGCTCTTGCAACACTCTGGTGGACGAGACGTCAAAGAGCATAGCATCCATCATGAATGACTTTCGAGTTTTACTTCCTCTTTTTTTTTTTTTATGAACGAGACCAATAGCCATGGCACTTCCTTATGATATTTCTAATTGCCTTTGCTTCTGTGTGTTTTTGTCTGGAGAGTATTGATTCCTGTTATCCTGTTCATTCTGTATCAATGTGTTTCATCAGCATAAATATATTAGTATACATATCAAACCCAAAATATGTAGGTTGTTCTGTATATTATCTCTAAATTCAATCGTTTTCAGTCATAATGCATCCTTCTGATGATCGTTTCCATCGCTTACTCTATGTCTAGATACACATATGGAAATAATATCACCGGTCGGCTCTTACCAGCCATCTAGCTTCCAAATGCCCCAGAAGGATAAGCCCTATCCCTCTTCTTCCTAGCGGTCGAGCTACTTCTAGAGCTTTGCCCCGAGCTACATCCACTCGCGCGACCACCTGCCTTTGGCGGGGGTGCCATGTCTGCGGGGAGGTCGTTCCACTCAGTCTCCGGCCTCTGGTTTTGGAATGACTGACCCGAGCCAGTTCTCGGGGGTGGCGGCGCGCTCCTGGGAGGCAAGTTGGCGAGTCTGGCAGTCGCGCCAAGGGGCAACGGTTGCGCAATTGGCGGAGATGAGTTTGACGGTATCGAAGACGGAGCAGCTAGAGGGGATATGTCGCGACGAACGACCCAGGCCGAGTCCGGGCGGAGTTTGAAGTAGTAGCCTTCTACCGGTTTTGGATCCGAGGTGAACCCCCTGGACTTGTACCACCTGAGTCCTTCTTCGTTTTCTGTCCAGGCGTGCGCGTAGACGGCTTGGACGTTTAGGCTGGGATCGCGCCGTACCGTGGCGAGAACTTCGTCGAGGGCCGCGGCGGCGAGACCGAGCGCGCGATAGGGGGAGAGGAGGCAAAGAGATTCGATGTAGAGGACTTGATTCGCGTCTTCCGAAACATGGCCAGGCGCCCTGGCGCCGACAGCTACGGTTGCATCGTCAATACGACAGACTATGCTGCCGACAACCTTTGACGACGAAGGTGACAAAGGAACATCGTCGGACCAAGTTATGACGCGAGAGAAGAGAGCGGACGCGGCGGGGTCGAGCATGCGTTGGTAGAAGGTGTCGGGGTACGCCACGGGGAGGAGGAGGGAGTTGATGCGACGAAGGGCGGTGATGTCGTCGACGGAGATGGGCCGGATGGTGGCCTGGGGGTGGGGGTGGATGATGGGTGGGATCGTCGGGGCAGCGGTGGGAGCCACTGGCTGCGGAGGGGCGGATGATGATGACGGAGTGGACGGTGGCTTGGCGGCGGGGGGTTGCTGGGGAGGCTGCTTCGGTGCGGTCGAGGGAGGAGGAGCGTATTTGGGCTGCTTCTTTTGGTTCAGGAAAGAGAGGATGGACGACTGGGTCGTCTTGGCTGTTGGGAGAGACATGGTACAGGCAGACTATCGAATAATTTCGTTTTCACTCCGTAGCACGTGGGAAACGCAGGGCTCGCGACGAGGGAAGGCGTGTTAGGTGTGAGGTGGTTGAAGGCGAGGAGAATAACAATAATACAACTTGGGAAGGCAAACTGGAAGAAGCAGTGGGAATATAAAGTCTCAATTCGGTCTCCAATCTTGTTGCCCCTGAGACTTGAGATCGTAGCGCTAAGCGGGATGGGGAGTTTGGTTTGGCGCATGAAGCCACCGTCTATGGCTGAAAGAGGTTCCACATGGGAGAGTTCATGCAAACAGACTCCCATGTGAGGATGCTGGATCGGAGAGGCAGTTTTCAGTTTAGTAGATTGTCCTCAGACTAGGTTAGCCTGGCACTCAAACCCGCCTAAGTGCGCACGCAGTATGAAGAACATTTGACATACTGAGGAACGATGTATGCACCTTGATGACTTATCGAATTGATACATCTGGTGTCAAGGTGCTTTCGGCAACATTTTAATGCAATGACTACTCTTGCCTAAGAAAGACCTGAACACAAATAACATTTACGGAGGACCACTGGTATTAGCGCCCGTAAACATTTGCGACAAACGGCATTAAATGGTGTTTGGTGGTCTTAAAGACCACTCTAGACAATATATATTCATCGATGTGCCTGTCCTCAAAACAACCAAACACAACGCAATGGCAAGATGACGATGAGACTGAAGCACCTCCAGGTTACTTGGAGAATGTGGACGACAGACAGTCTTCGGCCGGGGTCGCCCTGGGGAAACGACGGAGAAGAAGACTGCTTGTGGTCACTTGAGTCATTCGACTCAGTCTCGATTGCGTGCACGTTGAGGAATACTATGGCAGTGTCACTTCGTACGCCAAAGTTTCCTGCCTTGTGTCAACGGCAAAGGAGCAGGCCCAACCCATTTCCCCCTAACTCTAAGTCATTCCATATACTGCCCGGATATTATCAGACCTAATGCCCATCCGTAACTCGTAGAACGACTAGATAGAGCAGGGGGATCCACATAGAAGGGGGAAAACTTGAGCTGAAGGAGGGAGTTGGGCTGGAACCTGAGGTGATATGGTGCTTGAGACCATGTTCAATCTATCCCAATTTTTTGAGTAAGTTTATACTGGATGCGGCATCAAACGATTACTTCGTAAGACTTCCGTAGCTCGCCGCCAGCTGGGTCTCGGTGCCTGCATCAACGGCGAGTACTTCTGCGTACGAAGTGGTGTTTAGTATTAGAGCCTGGCCTGGCTCCTACAGCGCAGGCAGCAGCAACTCAAATCCAATAATCAAGCTGTTGGCTGAATCAAAATGCTCGAGTTTGCATTCATCAATGACTTTATGTTAATAGTAGGTCTGAAGAGTGAACCTTCTTCTCCTAAGAGTTCTTACCGTGCTCCCACTATTCAATAGTGGACGTTTATTAATACTTTGCAGGCTGCAGCAAGATGTAGCTCATCAGGACGTACATCATCGATGGAGTCTCGCAATTCATCCCTGACAACAATTTGAATGTGAATGGACCTTCTCTTCCGGTGCTCTCCCGGATTTTGCCCGTCCTGATTCGACGCGGCTCTCTCCCTAATCATCCAAACTTGAACCTTGCAAAACCTCCCTCCACCCACCCGAATCAGAAATCCTGCTAGGCCCTTTGATTCTGATGAGCATCTAAACGCAAATGGTGACAGCTCTGATTTGATTTTTTTTTTTTTCCCTCCCTTTCTTTATCGAAGCCCCTGATTAAGCCAACAAGCAGGCTCCATAATTTATTGTCTTCCTCTTTCCAATCTCTTTCCTCCTTTCTCTCTATCCCCCTTTCCTCACTTTTATTGCATCATCGATCTCTTTTTGCGGGAGGGCGTTGCGTATCCTCCATTGGTCCAGATCCAGAGGGCGTCGCTCGGAACAATTGGGTCTATCACCCGACGACTGTGTCGGATCTCAGGCTGAAGGACTCGCCATCACAGGAGGCAACCGAACCAACTCAAACATCCTTGTACAACACTTTTATTCATCATCCCTGAATACAGCCATGGCTTCGTCCACTGGCAAAGCGGGACTTATCTCCCCTAGTGAGGATGGCGATGCCCTCGATCAAGTCGTGAGTACTATTTCCTCGCATCTCGTCCTATGAAAGCCCCTCGACAACAGCACGAGATCGAACATGCTACGCCCCCTCCGGCAATGTTGGCGTCCCACCTAGCGACGCAGAACTCACTCACATTTTGAAATGTACCGCCGGCTGACACTTGTTCCACCGTTCATCCAGGCGCGTGCTGTCCTCGACGACATCCTTTACAACATCATCCAAGACCTCCTAAGCAAAACCCACATGGAAGAAAAACTTGCCCGGGCCACGACAGCCTCAATCCGTGTCGAGAAGCTCGCCGCCGACGCCGCGGACAGCAGCGGCGACTCGAAACCCGACGTACGAATCGAGACCGACGCAGCGATATACGAAGACGGCAAAGTGATGCTCAAAGGGAACCCGCTTAAGACGACGAAGGATATCCTATGCCCGCGTTGCCATCTCCCACGCCTCTTGTACCCGACCGATGGTAAAGGTGCGCGGAAGCCAGATCCTAGCGGCATTTATTGCAAGAAGCATCCTTATATCGATAAACCCGGCTACGACATTTACGGCCAAACCTGGGTTCCCCAAGGCCCAGGTAGAGGAAAGAAGAAGAAGGACATGGAGAAGAAGCTCGACGAGACGGGCGCACCCGAACAACGACCTGCAAACGTGCTTTCGTTCCCGTCCGCCACATGCAGTAAATGCAAGCGCTGCATCCTCGTCACAAGGCTCAACAATCACATGGGTGCGTGTATTGGAAATAGTGGGCGGAATGCTAGCAGGGCCGCTGCTCAAAAAATCAGCAACGGCAGTAATGCCAATAGCCAAGATGCAACACCCCCTTCGAGCCAGAAAGGCACTCCAAGGCCCGGCTCAAGAGCGACGAGTCCAAAGAAGCGAGACGCCGAGCACGTGGAAGATGAAGAGGACTCTGAGACTAACCATAAGAAGAAGAAGCTGAAGCCGTCGGCGCCAGCCGTCAAGATCAAGATAAAACCGCCCAAGCCGTCTACGCTTGGTGGAAAGAAGGCCAGGCCGAGCTCCAACCTGAGCATGGAGCACAAGCTAGATGGTCCACAGAAGAAGGGCTTGGACGCCGTGCCAGCAAAGAAGGCGAACCCTAAGGCACCCTCACCTCTGAAGAAGGGTAACAAGCTTATGAACAAAGCTCTTCTCTCGTCCCCGGCGAAGAATGGCAGGGATGCCGAGGTCGCGTCGGAATCGTCGGGCACGATGTCATCACCTCCCCGTTAGAGGCGTAATCATCTCCACCCAACAAAATTTGGTTCCTATTCACACGCACCCCGCTTGCGTGTCAGGGCATTCTTAAATCCGCAAGGAGGCCCGGAGGCTCTTTCATTGTCAAATCCTTCCCCATTCAGACTTAATGGGATACTCGTGGTCTATTCGTCGAAGGCCAAACCTATCCAAAGGAACAAACGTTTGATTCCAAACAATCCATGCGACCTACCACTCTTATCTTTCGATGACGTCGACTCTCGACGTTCTTCGAATGTTCCCGTAACTGCCCCCAAAAATCTTGTTTTCCTTGGATGAAAGGAGAAACAAACCCTCTTCTACAGCTCCGCGCCCAGGGTTTAACATCCTATATCATAACCTTTTATTGCCTTTTGGACGCTTTCGAAGCAGTCCAGACACAATTGTACCAATTCAGAAAAGAAAATGCCAGCATACGGCAGATTCGCAGTAAGGGCGGCTTATCCCTCGTTTGGCTTCCATGCATGCCTATATCCTTTTTTTTTCTTGATCTTGGTTTAGGGTCCCACTGTGGTCATACATCCGGTCTTGCATCTACGTTTGCATCAGGGAAGGCGAAGGCGTTTTAGTGTTTAGAACAGTTGCTTTCCAGAAAGAAAATGAAGCATGGTGATTTCTGCTTTACTAGCCCGTATACAAACTTAACTGCAGCTGTTCTCGGTGTTTCAGTTCTTCGTGTTGGTTATTTTGTGCAGCCCGTGAGCGATACGCGTAGACGAAGGGGACCGTGATATCTTTAGAAGACTGACGAATTGATCATCCAACTCCAAACTCCTTTACACTGGGAAAGCAAATAGGCCCACGAAGCCCGATTCCCGCTAGCTAGAAACCCAAGGCCCAAAGTCTATATACTTCCAACCCCGGCGTCTCACCGGCATCTATACCCTGGTTACAGCATTCTCGGCGTCATCTACAACCCAGGCCCTCACGATCTTCACATCCTCCACCGGTCGGTCCTCAGCACCCGTCTTGACAAGCCCTAGCCTCTTCACGACGCCCATCCCGCTCTTGACCCTACCGAAGACGGTATGCTTCCCATCAAGCCAAGGCGTCGGCGCTAACGTAACGAAGAACTGCGATCCGTTCGTATTCTTCCCCGAGTTCGCCATGGAGAGGACGCCGGCGCCCGTGTGGCGCAGCTCGGGGAGGATCTCGTCCTCGAAGGGCTGGCCCCAGATGGAGCTGCCGCCGCGGCCGGTGCCGGTGGGATCGCCGGCCTGGAACATGAAGTTGGGGATTATGCGGTGAATCGGGGTGTTGTTGTAGTAGCCGCGGCGGGCGAGGGAGGAGAAGTTTTCGCAGGTCTTGGGGGCATGGTCGGTGTAGAGCTCGAGCGTGAATGTGCCCTGTTTATGGTGGGGGACGGAGGGGCAAGGCGCCTCGAGTTAGCTCTTGGGGTCAACAGATGGAGGCGAGTAAAGCGTACGTCGGTCCGAGTGCTGGGCAAATTGGGGGGTTTTGGGGTAATTATTGCTTACCATTGAGGTCTCTATGGCTACGTTTGTCGTCATTTTCCCACTCGTCCCTTTAGACTTTTGCGGCAGTTTGTAGGGAGAGTACTGGGGTTTTGAGAATTCTCAATTGAAGCTTCACCAATTGATACTCTCGATGGGCGACGAAGTTCAAGTCTCAATACTGGATCAATTTGGAGTGTTTTAGTGGGTCCCAGCGCTCGGCAGCTCTGAAGTGAGCCTCGCTCCTACCTCAGACACCATTGCAGCACACTAAGATTGAGAGCTGAAGAAGGCACATCCACTATCCGGACCAGTGCTGGTTCCAGTAATAGGCCACGAATACGTAATAGTTGCGGCCAACCAGGCATTGATCCAATCCCAAATCTGTTTGTCCTGGCTCAGTCGGACTCGAGCCAAACTTTAAACTAACCTGGATCAAAGAACAACTAACTTCCAACCATCATTGATCTTCAATGTTCCTTCTCCGGTTCTTCATCATGATTGATCAATTGATTTGATTCCTCACTCTTATTGAAGCCCTTTCTTATGCACTAGAGCACTAGTTACTTGAAATTGAAGTCTGTATCACGGTTTACTTATTTGTCCTTCCGTCATCATCTCTGTCTTAGAATTCAATTTCACTGTTTGATACAGAAGCACATTCATCTATAGAGTCGCCAACCTCGCACTACAAGCTCGTGCCCACATCAGTCTTAGAGCTTCCATGACGTTGAGCCTGTAGCTCTGCCCCAGAGCACTTCGGATCTTGATTTTGTCCCTCTGGCATAGGCCTCCGGGGCCTTTGTAATAAGAGATCAAACGGTTCGCTGTTGCCAGACCAACATTACGTGTCTCTTTCCGAGTCTTCCCCCTCCGTTTGCTGCCCATTCCAACATCTTTCACACTCCGAGAATCTTCTGTCCATACTCCCCTCTCCCAAAACTAGTCTCCTTCTCCCGGCCACTACGGAACAAGATCATCTACCGCGGCCATGTCCGTCTTTTCCGACGTTCGAGGCACGGCACATTCTTGCGCCTCCCTGTTTTGGAATTTCTGGGAAACACACAGCGAGTTCCTGCACGTCGAACTGAAGATCCTCGTCATCACCCTCACCATACTCTACGTCGGCTCTCATGCAACTCTTCATCGACCCGCTTCTGCACAGCCACGGAAGAAGGGCAAGACACCTTCTTCGTATGGCGATGAAAACGAAGAGGAAGACGAGAAGCCCAACAACATAGGTGGACTACAGCCCTCCGATGCCATCGTCTTCCCTATCATGGCTTCCGTCGCATTGGTGGGCATGTACTACGTCATTCAGTATCTGCGCAAAGCGGACCTCCTTAATCTTGTGATGCGTTGGTACACATCTGTTGTCTCCGTCGGAAGCCTGGTCACGCTTTACAGTCACGGGTTGCAGCTCGCAACGAGCTTCGTCTTCCCGCGATATTGGACGGCCAATGGCGGAACTATCTATCGGGCCAACCAAGTCACCCGCCGCCATCATGTTTGGGAGCAGGGCAAGGCGGTGAAGGATCAAGACACTGCCGAGATGCCCCTTGGTCCTCTCCCTTACGCCAAAGCCCCTTTCCGCCTGCCGGCGTCAGCTCAGAACTTTTTGTGGGAGCTCCGGGGGCTTTTCACTGAGAAATGGATCCTCGAGATTAAGGTTCATGGCATCCTTAGTGAAAAGATGCCGCTACGTTTCCAACACGGTCTCGCTGCGTTCATGGCTGTGATGACGATTCTCGTCTACAACTTGACCAATTCTGCCCTGCTTTCCAATATACTAGGTCTTGCCTTTTGCTATGCGACGCAGCAGCTCTTGTCACCGACGAAATTTGTCACGGGGTTTCTCGTTCTGATAGGCTTGTTTGTGTACGATATTGTCATGGTATTTTACACGTACGTTTTATCAAGACCGGGCTTTCTCACTATGAATAACTATGAATAAGTAACTAACAATTCATTACAGACCTTTCATGATAACGGTGGCTACTAAGGTCGACGCACCTGTCAAGTTGACGATACAGACTGGCTCTAAGTCGAACCTCTTAGGATTGGGAGACATTGTCATTCCGGGTATTATGGTTGCCCTCGCCCTTCGGTTCGATCTCTGGATGCACTACCAGCGAAAGGTGCAATATGTCGCCGTCGATGCGAAAACCGAATCCAGTGAAGAAAAGAAATCTGACCAGCTTACGCAACCTACAAGCCCGAGGCGGGTTGCCAAGAGAGCCCAATACACCGACGTGACCGGAACTTGGGGCGACTGGTTCTGGACTTCGAGGCTCGCATTCCCGTTCCGAACCTCACAACAACCCCCGGAGATCCTTGCATCCTCATTTCCTAAGCCCTATTTTTATGCTTCACTCCTTGGCTATGCTATGGGTATGGGATTTACGATGACAATGCTCATGGTATTTAAGCACGGACAGCCGGCCCTTCTTTATCTCGTTCCCGGTCTTATCGGATCTCTACTCCTTACCGGTCTCGTTCGAGGTGAGATTCGGGAAATGATGATGTATAACGAAGATGGCAGCCTTGATGTGGAAGATGCCGAGGTTGAACTGGACCAGAATGGCAGGCTCCTTCGCATTATAGAAGCTAAAGAGGAGGAGAAAGGAAATGAGAAAGGAGATGGCAAACAGGACGAAAGTAGCGGCGAAGAGAAGAAGGAAGGAGAGACAGCCACAGGCAGCGAAGTGGCCGAGGGCCACCAGGAAAAGAAGAAGCAGCCCGACGTCCTGCTGATTCGAATCTCTGCGCCAACTATTGACGCTGGGGACAACGCACAGTCGAAGATTCACGAGGAGTAGCCAAAAGAAATTTGGGCGACGGGCTTTTTTTTAATTGTACTTTTATAACATGGGTTTAGCGATCGGGGGCAATTAGATTAAGAACGAACGACAACACGGTTAGACATGTATAGAAGAATCGTTTCCCTCCTATTTGAGGGGCCTACTAGTGAAAGGTATTTTCCAGAGACGACCAGTGTGACATTCAACGATCAAATCTATGTATTTCTAGCCTGCATTGGTAGGTAATTCTCGGCGTTAGTTCAGTTCTGACCGCAGAAAACCGTGATCCCCCACACCACGTAAAGGTTCAGGCTCAAGCAAGGGACCCTCCACAAGGTTTCGTCAAGACGTCCGGGATCCTCCGCTCCGGATGAGGAAGAGACTCCAGCGACTCGCATCCTCCAGGTTTCATCGGGGTTGCCCAACAGTCGGCGTTAAGATGGGCGGCGTATAGACAAAAAAATCGATCCTCTGTATGTAAGAAAAGAAAAGAAGAAGAAAAAGAAAAAGTAACTGGGAGAATAGAAAAGGGGTGGGGAGTCAAGGAAGATAAAAAGGGACAAGATGATGTCTCTTGTGTGTGCCAGGTTCACCAACGAGGAGCCCAACGACGAAAGGGGAATTCCACCAGGGTGCCTCGTATGGGAAGGCGGTCGGGGAACTCAAACCCTCTATCACAGGACAAGAGCTGATATCGCGGCAACAGTGTCAAACCGGGGAATACTATCGACCTGGGAGACTGTTGACCGCGGCTCGATTGTCGTGCGGCGCCATTCCGCAACCATGGCGTCTAGTCGATTGTCTCGGAATTTTGAAGAAAAAAACATAAACTCGGGGAAACTCCAGCTCCATTTTCCCTTCAAGACTGAGGAAAACGGAGCGGAGGTTTGTCATCTGGCGTTCCTTTGACCCTTCCCCTTTTCTTTTGGGCTCCTTCGATCCCACGGGGAGAATTAAAGCGGTGCGAACTCGATCCTTCGACTGGTGGAGAGGCTCTACATCTCTCAAAACCTTTGCTCCGAATTCGGAGCCTCGACGACATGTTCGGGGTCCGCGATTTCGCGTCGTTGCGCAGAAAATATCAGCGGACGGGAACGTCGCAAGGCCGTATCGAGGGCAAAAGGAGGGAAGTGAGTTCATCTCGGGGAACCAGGAGGCGATGCTCAAGCAGGTAGGAAGGTTCTCTCATGGGCGAGGGAGGTGAAAGAAGTGAAGAAGAGGAGGGGGTGGCGGGCGTAGGCTGGACTCCGAGATACGCCGGGCCCTAGCATGATCTCGGAGGTGGCAGCGAGGCCGGCGTGGGAGACGGAGAAGACCGGGCGTAAGAGCCGGGTGATAGATCTCAGGTCTCCCGCGTGTCCCAGGTCATTTCGGGAGATGCTAGATAGATGCAGTCTCTAGACGGGGACACGGAAGGGACAAAAAAGCAGATTGTCCGGCGGCTGCGCAGGGCAGCGGCAAAGTCTCAAGGATAACTCGACTTGAGAGGAGGGCAAGCTCTAGGCCATTCCGCCGTGGGGAGACTTGGGGCGGAGTGTTGCTGCCGGGTTGTCAAGGGATGGCGAAAGCGATGCTAACACCAAGGGGGAGAGCATGTCCGGTAGGGGGGGTGCTGGTTGACTTTGGTGAGCCCGAATCCGAAATGGTCTCACAGATGTCCTGGCACGGTGGTGCCGGGAGGCTTCAATTGGTGATGCAGGATTCTCCCGGGGGAGGACTCGGGGAGAATCTGCTGGGGAGAAGAAGAGAGCGAGAGAGGAGATGGGACGTGAGTGGGCATGGAATCGCGATTTTTATAGATAGTCACACACATGCAGCGGATCAGCGCAATGATTGACGTTCAAAGAGTCGACAAGGATCTATTGAACTGTATCTTAGTATCTTGCGTAGATGCGTCGATTAACTAGATCGATCGGGGGTAACCTTGAAGCCAAACCCCTCAACGGTGCACCGCATTCTCCAAAAGGGATCATTCAATGGAATGATTTGCGTAGGCTCAAACAGAAAAACAGCCGATTCTCGAAGCTTCAATGCTTCTGAAGCACAGCTAAAGTCGCACTAAAACTTGCCCGTCCCCGCGCTTTGCTGCTTTTCTCCGTCACGGCCCGGAACATCTGAAACGAAGACCCTTGCGAGGCGGCACCTGCGCGACCCTTTCCCCTTTTTAACTTTGTTTCACAGGCGAAACGACCCCTACTTTGGATTCTTTTGTATTGTTACTTCGTACTCGTTCAACGGAGCTTCCCAGAGAGTAGTTCCCGAGGAATTAAGCTCGAGATTCGAATTGATCAATTGAAGCCAGCCACAGCGCGCATCTCGACGTACGATCGAGTCGAGCCAAGGCGCCCGTTCCCCCTCCCCAGTGTCTGAGTTCGCAAGTCCCTGCTTGTCCTTTCTCCTTGGCCCCGGCTCTTGTACTTCGTCGACGGTATTTCCCCCCCAGGGCGAAGGCATCCAATACCATGGCTGGCAAGGGCCCAGCCGTGACTGTGTTGCAGTGGGTTGTTGACACGAGGGACCTGTTCCCTGAAGCGACCGAAACGAAACAGCTCGAGAAAGTCGTAAGTCAAATTGTCTCTTGTCTTTCTTCCCTTGTTTCTCGATACCCTTCGCCACTGTTTTAGTTCATGTAGCATTTAGAGTTTAGAGTTTGGATGAGCTACGGAAAGACGAAAGAGGCATTTCGCTTATCTTCCCCCAACCCACCTCCCGATTCACATGAACCCCCATCTCGCCCTAGGTCTCTCTTTGTTGAACCGCCTCGCCGTAGTTCCTTTCTCACCGCCGCTATCCCGGCTCTCAAAACCCTCTCTAGGCATCCCGGTACCTCTCTCTCGTATCCGTGCCCGAGAGCACCGCAGCGCTGAAATACGTCTTCCCCCGAGACGCCAAGCTCTCCCTGGCCTCTTCCCTCCTCAAACGCCACGCCATCTCCCTCACAACCTCTCTTCCATGGTCCTCCTCCGAAGCAACCCGTGATCCCCGCGGGAAGCCCGTTTGCCTCGACTCCTCAGGCCGGGAACCCCTAGCCTTCAACGTCAGCCACCAAGATGGCCTCGTTGTGCTTTTCGGCATAGCCGGCTACGGCAGTCCCGCCTCTTCATCTATTTCTGACTCGCGTTCAGAGACGAGGAAAGTAGAGGTAGGCGTTGACGTTGTGAGTTGCGCCGAGCGACGGCAACGTGATCTCGAGACTATCCAACGAGCCGGGGGCTGGTCCGACTTCATCTCCGTGTATGAGTCCGTATTCTCGCCTCGTGAGCTGAGCTATCTTGGCGCCCTCGAGTCCCAGCGATTGAGTGTTGACGAGAGGTTGAGGTATTTCTACGCCCTCTGGTGTCTCAAGGAGGCCTATGTCAAGATGACCGGCGAGGCGTTGCTTGCTGAGTGGATTTTGGGATTGGAGTTCCCCAGCTTCAAGCCACCTCCTCCTGCTGACCAGGATCGAGACGGGAGGAACCTGCGGTGCGGGGAGGTTGCGCGAGACATTGAGGTTGTAAGAGACGGTAAAAGGGACCTTGGCGTGAGGATGGAATTGATGAGTTTGGGAAAGGATTATATGATTGGGGTTGCTGTGAGAACACCTGGTAGAGCAGAGGATGCCTCTGGGTTTCAGCTTGGGAATTACGAAATGGTGGATCTTGAGGATATACGCGCATATGCCGAAAGCCACCGGGCGTAGTCGTGAACGAAAGCAAAGAAGAAGAATTAAGTAGTTGCATGAGTGACGTCCATATATTTTTGTTTCCCGTGTCCAACAAAGCTTGGTGGACTCTTTGCTCGAATGCGGGAACCGTCTTTGCAAGACATGAACTTGGGAGGAGTAGCTGTTAGTATCTGCCATCTTTACTGACGTCTTCCCACTCATCCTCTCTCTGGTAACCCGCAAAGTCTCTCTCCGGACCACTCCGCGTTAACCCAAAAGAAAAGAAGCTACGAGGGCACAAAAACAAGGGGAGGAGGGTAAGCAGAGCTTCCCCGAACCGTTCGACCGCGTTCGATACACTATGAGACGTCGACGCAGCAAGCCTGCTTCAACAAGGCAATCTCCCGAAATGAAAATTGGTTACGCTAAAAGAAAAAAAAAAAAAAAAAAAAAAAAAAAAAAAAAAAAAAAAAAAGCAAGCAGAGTTGAGGCGAACATGGCCAAAGTGTCATTTTTTCTATCATTATCCATCTCCTATACAAAATGGACAACTAATCCCAAGTTGCCCGCGCCTCAAGACGTGGGGCTGAGAAGTTTCTCTACAGCCCATTTAACGGAAAAGTTCCTCAAATCAGAGTAATGCTGTCCGACGCCGACAAAGAGAACCGGCACATTCGTCGCATGCACGAGACTGACGAGCGTTCCCACCATGTCGCCCACCGTGTCACATTTAGAGATGATGAACCCATCAAGAGTCCTGGATGATCCAAAAGCAGCGTTAAAGTTGCGAGCCTGCGCGACAGAGTCCGTCCCCACGAGAGCCTAATGGAAAGAGTTAGTTTTAGGTATGATATATAATCCATGAGGCCATGAATGCTCACCTCTCCAACCATAAGAATCTTGTCAGGCTGGGCAAATTTCGCAAACTTCTCGAGCGAGGACATGAGCCGCTGGTCATTGTGTCGACGGCCCGCCGTATCAATGAGCACAACGTCAAAGTCTTCACTGGCCGCATATGCGACGGCGTCCTTGGCGACGGCAGCGGCATCCTTGCCGTATCCCCTTTGGTAGAGTTCCACCTGCCCGCCTTCACGGGACGTCAGTTCCTTTAGGTTACGGACGTGCACCGCCAACTGCTCTACCGCGCCGGACCTGAAGGTATCACCCGCAGCGATGAGGACCTTGTACTTGTTTTGCAAGAGGAAGAAACAAATCTTGGACAGGTTCGTGGATTTCCCAACACCGTTGACTCCAACGATTGACATGACATAAGGCCGGCGCGTCCTTCCGGAGAGCCTCGAGGGGTTAGTGATGGCATCAATCTCGCGCAAAAGGTCTAGCGAAGATGTTGGAGTAAGCATCTTCGTCAAGGATGCTTCCATGGCAGATTTTATCCTAGCGTTGATGCCTGCAAGTTGGGGCAGGTGTGTTAGTTATTCCCAACCCATAAACGTGACGTCCGGGGCGGATGCTGGAAAAACTCACTCTCAAAACTGCCCGTCTTTACCCCGACTAGCTCCTTCTCAACGCCTTCACAGAGCCGGACGGCCGCCTCTCTAGCCACATTCTTCTTCAAAAGATGATCTTCCATCCCCTTCATCGCCTTGTCCAAATCTTCCTTGGTCAGGACCTTTCCACCAACAACATTTCGCAACATCCCGCTGATGGCGCTGAGTCCGGACCCAACGAGTCCACCAGAAGAACCTGACTTTGCGGCAGCGGCATTGGAACGCTCTTGAGCGGATTCCAGGAGGTCTTGCACTTCGTCGTCGAGGTCCTTCAACACGAACTGGCCCTTCGCAGTTTTGGCTCCCCAGGTTGACGAATCGACGTGTTCAACAGCTGAAGACCTCCCAACATCGCCATCGGAGTCGCTTTGAGCATTGCTAGTCATCGAATAGTCGAGCTGAATATCGTCATCCTCCGTAGCCATTCCATCAGCATCCCACTTCCTTCCCTTCTTCTGCGCCTTGGTGTTCTTGGCCTTGCGCCGCGGAGACTCGTCTCCAGAGGATGCTGCCGCCGAGGCGGCATGTTGGACCTTGCGCTGACGTCTCGACATCTTTCCGGCCAGGCCTTTCGGTACAACAAGATGGTTTGCGCTCGGGGTGGTCGGTCGCGATGCATTGGGACTCCCGATAGGGGAGTCTTCGGCCGCCGAAGTTTCGTTTTGAGTGACGTGACCTGCTTCTAGTTAGCATACTGGCAAGGGACTATGGACTAAAGTGAGTCTAACTACGATGTATGAGACCTGGGGAAGCTGGAGGCTGCGCACCCCCGGACTCGAGGCCACCCGCATCTCCCTGTTCGACATGTATGCCTGACTTTTCCAAGGCTCGAACTTGCTGATCATAGTAATCGTCGAAATTTCCGCACTTCACGAGGGTAGTGTTTGGCTTCTTCAACTGTTCACCATAGAGACCGATAAAGATGGCTTTGATATTATCCACAAATTGGTCGACCCAGGAGAGGTGAAGAAGTGATCTATAGACAGCCTGGTATAGTGGGATTAGTTCTAGTCCTCGACATGGAAATGTAATGTTTGTGAACCAGAAGAGGCGGGAGACTTACAACAAAGATGACACCCAGCTCCTTGACCATTGCCCATTTTAGGGTGTGCTGCTCGCTATGATATGGAGGGTTCGCTGTCGCAGACTGAGGATCCTTGGGACCGGCCACTGAGGCTTTCTCCTCTATGAATACATCCGAGATAAAGTTATTGATAATAGAAGGGCTGATCGGGGCGTACGAGCGCGACCAAAGGACCACCCCGGAGGTGGTCAGAATCGTAAAGGTATCCAACATTGTTTCCGACCAGAGGGGTAGTAACTTCGGTGTTCTTGTCTAGGGTGCCGCCTTCGGGGGAGCCTGTGCGTGATGAAAAGGCAAGAGAGGATTTTTGCGCGCGTGTCTCCCGAATGAACCGTGGATGGGAGACTGATCCCTTCGATGGTTGCGAGATTCTGTGGGTTCCAGATAAATGGAAATAGGGGTCCCGCCGAGTAGCGACATTCAAGGCTCCATGTTGGAATTTAGCTAGAAGTTGTTCGAAAGACAGCTTGCGAGCGGCGAATTTGGAAGGTGTGATGATTGGTTCGATAAGCAGCAGCCCACCACACAACAAGGATTAGCGCACAGTTTTCACAGTTTGGGCGTCGCTTTCTCGCAGCTGTTGACACAAGCTGGCGCCGCGTTGACCTTGGCGCACAGAGACGCCACAGTGAAAACGCCACGTTTCTAGTTTCGATTCCAAGCGGACCGTCCTAATATTATCACGTGGATTTCATACTCCAGCTACCCCTGCAAGACTGCACCGTGGCTTCGACGGGGCAGAAAGCAAGAAGAGTGGCAGCCGGTGACGCTGTCATCAATAGGAGAACGATTCCAACCTCAAATCCCAAGCTGGCAACCAACCCTCGCGAATCCTAGCACGATAACCAACCCCATCGCCCGTCCTCCCTGGACCCCATTCCTTCCCTCTCCAGAGTTATAATCGAGCGGCTCTCCGACCCTTGCCATCGCCAAGCGAGGGTTCAGCGGCAAAGATGAACCCCCCGAGCTACGCCCACTCGCCTCCCCTTCACCACCCCGTCCCGCAACATGTATCGTCCGTTCCACAACTACGATCACCTCCTCCACCGGTACCCTCGCAGCCGCAGCAACCGGGCTATGGCAACCCCTACCAGCAGCAACCACAGCACGGCGGTGCGACGGGGAACGCCTGGGGACAATACGGACAGTTTATGAATGATCCCACAGCCCAGGTTGCAGCTCAGTTTGGGCAGACGGCTTTTAAGCATGGGCAGGAATACCTCGAACAAAACGTGAGTTTTATGCTAGTGCGACGGGCCTCTGGTTGATATGGAGACTCCGGTCAAGTGCGAGCTGAGAAATCTTAAACTAACATATTGGTGCTAGGTCAACCGATGGTTCAACTTCGCGACGCTTAAACCGTACTTCCAAGTCACGAACTCCTATGTGGTGAACAAACTGTTTCTGGTACTCTTCCCTTGGCGACATAAGCCTTGGTCACGGAAGCAGGCCCCTGGTCCTAATGGCCAGGATGGGTGGTATCTTCCTCCCCGCGATGATATCAACAGTCCAGACATGTATATACCAGGTACGCTCTCCCTCCCGCCAATTCTTCTATAGTGCGATGACGAAGGTCTCGAGAGGCATGCGCTAATGATCATGAGAATAGTTATGGCTGTTGTTACTTATGTTCTTCTGTCGACCCTGATCGCGGGCCTGCGAGGAGACTTCCAGCCAGAAGTACTAGGAAAGACGGCATCCACAGCGTTAGTAGTGGTCATCATAGAGATCCTGGTCCTAAAGCTTGGCTGCTACCTGCTTGGAATCTCGAACCAGTCACAGCTCCTCGACCTAATCGCATACTCGGGCTATAAATTTGTCGGCATGATCGTCACCATCGCCCTCGCTCAGCTAGCCAGCGGCGGTCAGGGCACCGGAGGATGGGTAGGCTGGCTTGCTTTCAGCTACACGTTCCTCGCCAACTCTCTCTTCTTGATGCGCTCTCTCAAGTATGTCCTTTTACCAGAGAGTTCCAGCAACAGCGGTGGGCCGATGCAAACAGATTCGCGGGCGAAGAGGAGCCAGAGGACTCAGTTCCTTTTTGCCTACTCTTATCTTGTACAGCTGGTCTTCATGTGGATGTTGACCAGGGCATAAAAAGTTTTAATGGGAGAGGGGCATAATGAGATGGGAATCGGAAATTATGCTCTTTATGGCACTTTCAAATATTTCTAGTAAGTAGAAGAATGGAGAAGTCGGTCGTGTACGAGGAGCGAGCATATCCGTGGGAATATAGCGAGGGGTGTTCGGGTCCGAAACTCTTTTCTAATAGACTTTTCACCTTGGTCATGTACAAATACCTGAAGAAGAAGAGAAGATAGCGCTGGGATAGATATTTAATTCCTCTGGATTAAGAATTGTGAAGTCGAAGGTGGAAGGTAGAAGAGAAAAAACCCGTTCCCTTTACACAGGTAGGCTACTGCGCGATAGGCGCGCTCGTCTGCTCCACAGGCCGACTTTTTGAAAGCCCGGGCGGTAGAAGCAAGAGACAATCAGACATGTGTGGGCACCTGTCCGACAGGTGCATAAGAGACCTCGGTGGAGAAATTGGTAGGAATATGCCTCAAAAAACTACGAATTGTACAATGAACCTAGCCTGTCCTACAAGACTCTTCAGTAGCCAATGGCGTATATACTGAAATACGAACTCTTCACCATATATCGTGGATTCCTCTTGACTGTCTCCCGAACGAGCACGGCACAACCCTAGCCCTAGCTGTACGACCCTCTTGGTATGCGTGATATAAGTGTTACTAAACAGCCACCACTAGACTTTGGACTTGTCAATATCTTGGAGTAACTGGCGAACCTTGGACTCGGGCTTCATGAGAAAGTCGAGCGAAAGAACGATGTCCACCATAGACTATAGATAGCATTGGACTCCATCGAATCGATCTTGTAATTGCACACCAGACCCTCGACGACAAGTTCATAGTTTTGAGTACTCAGCGCGGAGCCCGACGGTGTCCTCCTTAGTCAGGCCAAGTTGGTTTTCGAGGAAGCCATTCGTCAGGCCCAACGTGACTTCCTGGACCCTTGTGCCTAGAATCACGGTTTCCGTTAGCTAGAGTCTTCGACAAACCCTAGAAGACAGAGGAGTGACAGGGATAGAGAGAAAGATGTCTAGAGCCCGGGGCGTGATACAGAGATCCCGCCACTCGTGCATGAAGGCAGTCATTTTTGTCGTGCCAAGGCTGTTACAAGCAAAAAACCAGGGGATCCATCACTTTCCAATAATTGTCCGGTATGGATGGGCTTCGAGTACACACAAGAGTACAAAGACTCGCTAATACCCTATATAGTATACTGCCTGAAACCGACCCAATCGCCCCAGTGGGCATGGCCTGGCCAACGCACGCATAAGGCGGACGCTGCACACTGCATGAGCCAGGGGCATCGCACCATTCTCAACTGTTCGCCTCCTCATCCTTGCTCGTCAAGAATACAGAAATCGAAGCTTCCCTACAAGAACGTCTGGCCTTGATAAAGCTAGAGCCTCGCGGGAAAAGAAAAACAATATCGCCGACCGGTGTAACTGTCAATATGCCGCCACATAAGATCGAGAAGCGACTCAAAGTCGCTATTATAGGAGGGGGTCCAGCGGATCTTGGCGCCGCGATCGATTTAGCAAAGCTGCCGTTCGTTGACTGGGACTTATATGAAAAGAGACCAAGAATGTCCGAGATAGGAGGAGGGTTCTCATTGCAGCCACAAACATGGGGCCTGCTCGAGCACAACGGTGTGGCCGACAACATCAAGACCGAGGACTACTATCGGTCTGCCGAATGGCAGATCGAGCAGAGGCGGTAGGTATCCTTTCCTCCCCCCAGGCAGATCATTGCCGTGCTCTTACTCACTAGATCCTGATAGAAACGGGAGGACTGGTGAGCTGCTCACCAAGAAGTATAATCCGGAAGACATACCGCCGAATCGACAGAGCTGCCGCCTTGCTCGGGCCAAGCTCCAAGGTGCGCTACTAAAGAGCGTGGACCAAACTCATGTACATTTATCGAAGAGGCTTGTTGGTTTAGAGCATGTGTCAAATAACAGGGTCCGAATCTCGTTTGAAGATGGTACCGTGGATGAAGTCGACCTGCTCGTAGCGGCGGACGGCATTAGATCGGTAGGATGTCCACGCTGCTGCCCTTACTGCAAGCAATAAACTAATATTTCGCTAGTATATCCGCAGATTCACTTTCCCAGATCGCACCCTTCGTTACAATGGACAATCTGTGTACCGCACCATCGTTAGTAAGGCTGAAGTTGCGAAGATCGGAGGACTTCCGTGGGCTCCAACCTTTTGGAAGCATGTTAGCGGCTTATATGTGTATACATGTCCGCTTGGAGATGATGATTTCGAGGTGACAGCTCGCATCCGCCGGCAACATGAGGGACAGGAGCCAGTTAGCTGGGGCCGGTCATTCGACCTCCATACTCTTCTCCACAAGTACGACGACTTTTGGCCACCTGTGCGGCGGGTCTTGCGCCTTGCTGCTGAAGGGGATACGCAAGAGTTTGCTTTATTTTCCGGCCCTCGTCTGCAGCGCATTGTATCCCTTGGCAACATTGCCTTTATTGGCGATGCTTCTCATGCTCTGCAGGGAAACTTTGGGGCTGGTGCCGGATTTGCGCTGGAGGACGTGTACACGTTAGCCAAGGCGCTCGACTGGGCTTGGTTGAGAGGAAGGCCCCTGGCGGAGGCACTCGAGCTGTTCGATTCCGTTCGGTCTCCTCATTATGAGCGTCTTTACAAAGCCGTGGACAAGTTTGCCACAATCAAGGCGGCGCTTCAAGCGGAGGACCTTTCGGTCGATGAGGAGATTGCAGAGCGTGTAAGCAGGATATCGCTCGCTTCGGAGTCGTGGATGTACTACTACGAGATAAAAAAGGTGGTCTCCGAGGCTCTTGTTCAAGCAGATAAACGCATCGAAAACGCCCGGATGGCCACCAAGCTGGCCGAAGAAGCGGACCTTCGCGAGGCCAAGAAGGAGGTCTAGACGTCAAGGCGGGGTGACTTAGTCTTAGTGGTAGCTAGGCTCCAAGAATAGCCTGGATATCATTCTCGTTATCACACTCGTCCAGCACATCAATTATAAGTAAAACTAAGAATGGGGGGGAGTGCCTGGTAAACTGGGAGAACGGATCAATAATCAATCGATTCCGCTTATCCAGGAGGAAATGCTTCATCACATATTCCTTCTCTATAATTGCTTCACAGCTGCGGGATCTCGCCTCCAGTGCTCTCGAAAGCTGGCAGGCAAGAGTTACAACCAGTGCGTTAGCTTTACAGAGATCATCGCCGCCCTTTAAGAAGAAACAGATCGCTCCAAGACTACCCGAATTATAGTAGGCCTAGCAATGGCACAAGTGACAGTAGGCTCCCATGTGCTTGCTCTTCCGCTCAACTAGAAGATACACCTCTCTTTAGTGCCATCAGTCCATACCTATATATGTTCGAGAAGTTAGATAGGAGCGTTTAGGAGGCAGGCTAGCTCGTTCTAATTATGGAACGAGTTGAAGGCTGTGTCCATAGCAACCAGGTAGCATAGATAAGAAATGATCCAATATAGTATACTCTGCGTCCTTCTTGCCAATCTTCTGCCAGCTCTTGTGGACCTCCTGCCGGAGTCATACAAACGCGTTCTCATTCTCGCTGTACAGTGGCGGAAGGAAGACGTCAAAAATCCCTAGTAGGTAGTATGCCGTGTCTTCCCTGCACTTGGTCAGTTGTATTGCCGCCCACAGAAAATCATTCCTCCACATTGAGATTGCTCAGCGCATCGTCTCCTCACACAGGCTCGCATGGGATTCCCGTGACTTCGTGGATGACTGGTACCAGAGACATCCTGCCATTTAGTTATATGCCTTCTTTGGAGAAGAATTCGACAGATTCTGGAGCGAGAAGCTCCCGGAGAGTCTAGCTATAAGTAAACTATATACTGTGGCAGGAGGCTGATTCCTACAAATTTGCAGAGGACTGTCGATTTTTATCATCACCAGCCGCTTCATGCACTGAACCATCCATTAAGTATGCGCAACATCAAGCCACATTACAGGAACAGAAAAACGTGCTAATTATCGCCTCGTGAGGCCCAGTGCTGCTCTTTTTATTACTGCAGTAGATGTCAACGCAGAAACATTCAAAGCTATCTTTGGTAACTTAACACTCGCTATGGGATTGGATTTTGGCGCCTTCCTGTCAGGTTCGGTATTAGTATTTCCTTAGCTAGGTCATCAAAACTGACGTCGAGGTCATTATCTGGCAGCTAGGTATGCGATCGAACAGCATACCCGGAGAGATCCTCCCCCACTAGGTCCTTGCAAGTTCAAATATGCCTTATTTGCGTCGCAGGAGTCGCATCTTGATCTAGGGGTCTGGAATTCCAGATTCAAAGAAGTGAGTTTCACGACTAAGGAATTACACTAAGCCGCCTAAACTAGTTGCACTAAAGTAGTAAGAAAGATTCACGCCAGGCGGTTATGGGTACGAGAAAAGAGATAATACAGAGTGGGATTCAGACCAGCCGCTTGGGCGGGCTGATCCGATGTGCGGCCCGTGTCTGGTTTCACAGCATGTCTGCAACGAAGTTATATTTTGTGGAATAGCAATTAGGCCAGAGTAACTCAACCCTCCTGTCAAGGCCCCAAAGCCCACCTCACTTTCTTTCGGATGGTTTCGCTAGGACCTAGTTCGTGAGAACAAAGGTAGTCCTCGAGGCTCGCCCCGTTTTGGGGTGGGGGTAGATCACCAGGGTGTTTGGCTCGGTGCACAACAGTAGCCCTTAATTTTTCATCCGTACTACATAAGCGGCCCTGCGTGTTTTTGTATTTATCCTATGTTACCTAACTACTTCACTTCTAGATTAGGGTATATGCCCAAGTCCACTTGACCCCCACGAGGTGGAATTACTATCGACATCCAGACCCGGCATAATCTTATTACTATGCATATCAGAGCTATCCTTTCCAGCTATCCTGGGCTATAACTTATAAGAGTCTCACTAAGAACCTTGCTGGTCCCCAAGAGCTGCCCACCGCGGAACCTGGGGCCATAAGAGATATACCAATAGGAATGTCATTATCTCTAACAAATGTAAGTATAGTGATGACACGTATATGAAATTCATGTGCAAGTTAGCAACAAATGAGGTAGAGAAGAAGCAATAGAGGCACCCGCCATCCAAATAATATTAAAAGCTACAATGCCCATATTTTCAAGCCCAAGTGGAGCCTCGTCAACAGCACTGGGCATAAGGATAATAGAGTAGTTCTCAGCTAGTTACTAGTTATGCGCTACATGTTAGTATATATATTAGAAGCTTCCATCCTGCCTTTATAGGTAGTGTTGGACAATGCGGCAAATTTCCTTGGCCAATTTCATTTTACCAACCCGATATTCCTTGACCTAAGGGTGACGACTTTCCATATTCGCTTCAGGGCCTCGAGGTTAGCGACTTTAGATAGAAAGGAGACTTCCCCAACCTTTACATCACTGCGTTAGAAAATGGTAGCAGCCCTCTCCACGGACGATACCGGGCCGGGTCCTGCCAAGGGCAACATGGGAGTCTTCATCAAAGCAACAGAGACCACTTCCAGCAGCATGTCTTTAGGGAGCTTGTCGTCCTGGAGGCGAAAACGTCCGCAAGTAGCTATAGATCCTCGATGCTGCGAGCAAAGAGACCGAAGGTATCAAAGGTCGGTGCGAAGACCGTTTGGCCTTCGAGTGATATGGCGTTGAAGGTTGGTTTCATGGCGAAGACCCCCGTAAAAGATGCCGGGCGAATGATGCTCCCGCCGGTCTGCGCTCCGAGGCTTAGCGGCACTTGTAGGTCGGCTACGGCTGCTGCCGATCCACACGAGGAGCCGCCCGGGGTGCGATTCGGATCATGGGGGTTAGTTGTCTCGGTTCCCGAGTTGGTCACAGTGAACTCGGTCGTTGTTTGTAAGGACAGCTGGTGCAGTGGCTATATAAGACTACTTACAGTCAAGTGGCGCTGGTCGCGACACTTGGAGCATCTTTTGTTGTCAAATGGTCTAGCTGTAAGTAGATCACACATGACATTGTTGTTTTACCTGCGGGCGAAGTCAGATTACGAAAAACGAAAAAGAAGTAAATCGGGGAGCTGACGAACCGAAGATGAGAGCCCTAGCAGCTCGTAGAATCGCCACGGCGGAAGAATCGAAATCAGCCTGATGCCCTTGGTAAATGGGGGAGCCAAACTGCGTGGGCATATCTAGGATGCAGGCATAAGCTACGTTACCAACAATCGATGTCTTATGATACCTTTAGTATTCACGATATCCTTGACGCCTATTGTGCAACGGCCCCCTTTGGTTGTGGGGAATCTGGTCTAGAGCTCGTGCTTGGCCGAGTACGAAGGCGGGATCTGAATGTAGAAGTCAGCACACATCTTCGCGAGAGCGACGGGGGAATGTGAAGAAGGAAATGCTTACCGAGGTATGCCCATGCCTTGACAATGCTGTCGCGCTCCTTTATAGGGTCCAAGAGAGAAGAGGCATACTCCTCCACCGTGATGGTGTTATTCTTGAGCAGGTCAAGTGCCTGGGTAGCCGTCAAGCTGTATAATCGTGGCACCATGGTCGATAACGGCCGGCGAGGAGATGGTAGACAAGGACAGATACGACGTAGGCTGAATAAGATGTTTTCACAGATGAGAGAGGACATATGGGTTAAAATTCCATCGGGCCCTGCTGTTGTATGTTATGAAGAAGAGAGGATACAAGACCATAAGAGCCAAAGCCATATGGTGTGGTAAAGGAGGGAGAATGTGTGAGGCATTGAGGCGTCGAGGCCATTGGACCCAATCGCGCTTCGTTATCAGACGCAGAGAGTGAGGCAAAGCAGCAGCAGCCTGGCCGGGGTTGTATGTCGGCAGGCTGAAGTTCCTCCAAGAGAGAAAGAGGGGACTGTCGGACCTCGATGCTAAACGTCGGAGCCCGACCCTTGGGCAAGATGAGAAAACCGGTCGTTCTCCCCCACGATAGCCAAGGTTAGAATTTCACATATTTTCACGATGACCTCCCCAATGCCAACACCCGCTCGCCGAGGCACTTGTCGCACTGGTGGTTTGGCGTGGAGCTGACGGAAGAGGAGAAGCTCGCGATAAAGGGTCATATGACAGAGATGAGATCATAAAGTGATCCAGCTTAGAATTAGCTAGTAGTGTAATTTTACAATCCGTGTCACTTCCTGTTTCTTCCAAGACATGATACATCGAAAGAGACACGCCCACATGCTTTTCCCTGTTGTCAACTCCAACATCAATCGCATGTGACCATCGAATACGGCTAGAACTTTGAGGCTGCATCTGCCTATAAAACTCTGATGGCTACAGGCTGCGTAGTGGGCAATCTTGGGGGTTGGATCAAGCTCGCAACCCAGAGGCTAGCAAGGCTTCAATTGAATCCTCTCACGATAGCTACCCCTTCTCGATTGTGTATCGTCTTGACACCTTTACGGCTAGCAGCCAGTGCCCTTGAGGAGAAACTGGGGTTCCCATCGGAGAAAATCACGGAAACTGGCTGGAATCTATCTTGGTCCGGTCCACCGAAGTCAGCCTCATCAGAAGCACCGCGACAATCGTCTTCGAACCGCGCGGCTGAGGCTATTAATAACTTCAGCAGGGTCCATAGCGTGGAGAAGCCCACGACCGAGGTAACCCTTTTCACTATGATATCCTAAATCCCGAAACCACTCGAGCTCGCTGTGAGGCCTATGCTCAGAGCTCTCCCGTCGGCCCGACTTTTATATATGTTACCGTGTAAGGACAGCTTGCGCAGTGGCTACATAAGGCTACTTACAATCAAGCGACGGTGGTCATGACACCCGGAGCATCTTTTGTTGTCATATAGCTCAGCTGTAAGTGAGTCAAACATGACACACCCCTAGCTGGTAGATGGTTGAGAAGCGTTCTAGACTAATGATGAAGCGCACTTGGAACTGTCCCTTCATACGCTCAACTCTGTCAATTTGTGTTACCGTCTGTTTTTTATCATCGCGATCATCTAGTTTTACCTAGTCTGTGGCTACGATTCTAACTAGACATAGCTGGTGGAGGAGTTGTTGAGAGAGGCGCTCTTGGAAGGTGCTAGACTCGACATCATTGCCTTTGACAAAATAGCAACGCTCACCGATGGCGGAAAGCCTAGGTAATTTCATCATAATCCGGGGCCGCATCGGAAGTCGGTTCAAGTAAAACTACACTCTGACATTTGAATACGCACACCTTACCAAAGTATCGACTCGCGATTACTTCACCACCCGCATCGCATAACCCTAACCCTAGACGAACCCTCCCATATCTTGGTGACCTAGGGTTAGGGTCGGCAACATTTATTTTCACTCTCCTCTCCTCTTCTTCTCCCGCTCCTTTGGGTGCCCCTTCCTGCAGAGCTACACCTATCTATAATCCGTCCCATCTATATCGATCGGGAAGGTGTTTCACCCCTCATGTTGTGACCTTTGGTCCCTCCCTCTTCCCCCCTTTTTCTTTAAACTAAGATCGTGCGATAGTTTTCTTAGAGTCTCGTGGGGCTCCGCGCTTATCAGACTAATATAGATACGGGCCTACGGGTTCACGGCCCATTTCACTACTCTTATATTTACTCGAGAGAATGCCCTTTCAGAGTTAGAATATTCAAGTTATTTTGACAATTTGTAAACGAACTTCTTTCCGGAAATCTTCTTAGCTCTAATCGCTTTGATGCCATCTAGAACTCCTCCCAGCCCTGTAGATTGTACTAACAGGGGATGCTCATGAATTAGCCCCCGGTCGAGTAGATCCTGGACAGTTCTTGTCCACTTCACAGCAAACTCGTACGCTTCTGGATCTGCCAGACGCCCATGCGGCGATGGCCACCCAATGTCCTTCCCAAGCATAGTCGGGCCTAAGACCCAATCTGCTTTTATGATCTTCCGCTTGGCAGCTACCGCCATTGGATACGGGTCGAGGGCCGTGTACTTGCCGCCCACCCGCCCGATGGCTCCATAGCATATCTCCATACTCTCCGTCGTCGTGATGCAGTCGAGTGCGTAGAGCAATCCGTTGCGCGTATATGACCGGATGGCGGCTGCGCAGTCAGGAGCGTGGTAGTCGAAGACTTCCTCGGCGCCGTAGGATCTGACTAGTTCAAAGCTGTGTGGGGAGCAAGTCGCCAATGGCAGGAAACCAGCCAACCGAAGGAGTTGGATGGCGGCGGTCCCGGTAGCAGTCGAGCCGCCATAGACGAGTACGGGGACGGGCTTCGGGCTGGGCGCTAGTGGGTATCCTGGGAGACCAAGGCTTTTGAAGAGGGCCAGGCCGGCAGTCATGAAGCTGGTTCCAAGAGCGGCGCCGCATTCAAAGCTTACGGTATCGGGAAGTTTTATGACGCCAACGGGACGAGCCCCAACAAACTCCGCAAAGGCACCAAGAGAAGGCTCCAGTGGATTCATGCCCATAAGAATGGCAAAAACTCGATCGCCGACATGGATACCATTGCTGTGCCGAGAAGCTTCGGGACCGATCTCTTCGACAACTCCGGCGACGTCGCATCCCAAAATTGCACCTGGTGTCATATATGGCCCGACCATCTTAGTGTCGACCGGATTCACAGAGACGGCCATGGCCCGAATGAGGACAATGTCGTCCGTCACCTCTGGGACTGGAGCCTCGTGGGAAAGCTCCAAGTCACCCTGATCATTGCCCACAACGGCAGTTTGGATGCGATTCAAGCCATTCGAGCCTCCTCCCATTTTGCCGAGTACAAAGGCCGGGAAACTGTGCTTGTACCCTGATGTCTGATCCCGGGAAGTGGGGCGTTAAGTCCGTATTTTCGGCCTTGGTTTCTAGTTAAAAACCACCGGAGTGTCGGCGTTGCCGAAATCGGAAACAATCAAACAGATGCGAGCTGGACACTTGTGGTCTGTTCGAGGGGTTAGATGCAGTGCGCAATGCATTTGGTGTACTTATAGCATGACGATCGAGTGCGACCAGGCCCAATAAACTTGGCCCAAAGCCACACATGATAGCACCTAAGGATGTCATCTTACGCTGCTCGATGGTTGAAGTCCTTGCTACAGGAACCGAAAAGCCCCGAATAATACCGAAAAAAGAATAAGTCATACGGCGTAGAAAATCCTCCGAGTTTATGGACATCCAGGAACTGAACTCTAGCGAGAGCACCTATGTAACACTCTTTTGAAGAATCGAAAGTTCCGGAGCATAATGGGCATGGTAGGATTGAGTGGGTTCAAATATCATTCTGCTAGCGAAACTGGGAGAAATCTACGTTGTATGCTAGGAGAGTGTATGTTACGACGGATGATCCCATGGGTTTAATAATGGATGCGGATTGTCAGTTCCGGATCGGTAGCCTCAATAGCCACAATTCTTATATGTTAGTAGTCATGATGGGAAAGGTTGGACCTATTATTGTCAGTTCTGTATACGCGAGATCTTCATGTTTTAAGCACTACCCTGCAGCTTGGCGAGTTATGACCGTGGTCAGTTCTTCATGTCGCGCCATCCGAGAAGGGTGTGTGTGCAGCACGGGTAGATCCTTCATTCGAGACTTGGCGGCGGCCCATCGGCCCCGTAAGGTTTAGCCAGGCACTATGAAAGATAAAAGTACCCCTGCTAGTTCATGTTGTACCCTTTTTTGTGGCTTGAAGATTATTAGATGTGATGTAGATCAGTGATGCAGATATTTTGCCCAAAACTACCACCTTTTCAAGGATCAATGCCCCCCAATCAACGCAGTTGCGTCTCATCCCCATAACACCTTCCTTACTTCTGACCGGGATTGAAGATAGGGAAAGCACTGGCATTAGAACGGTGCAGCATAGGAGCAAAATCCCTCATGATGGATTGATTCAATGGTTCCATCAGAATCGTATTCCACCATACAGGAGGGCCACGCCCCTGACGTGCTTGATGCTCTTAAGCACACGAACCGTACTCTGCCTTCAGCTGTCATGACCGGCCCCCAAAACCCCATCTTTACGTCTAAAATCTCATGCCCCAACCAACCGTCTGCGGTAAGGGTCACGAAATGCAACACACGTGACCGATGAAATAAGGAACACATATATTGGCCCTGTCTCTTGCGCAGATGTCTGCATAGTGTTATTTCCGCCTGGTGCCGACCATAGAAATGACCTGGTACGCTTTCCTATCATGGCTTCGAACACATCTTCCGACGCTTTCCTCTCCATCCGAACTTCTTGTGATAGGTGCCGCTGCCAGAAACTCAAATGTCTCGTCCAGCTCTCCGCCGAAGCTCCGAATGGTAATGTATGTTGTCAGCGATGTGCCCGTGCCATGGTTCCGTGCGTGTTTAGCCGTCGGAGCAGGTCTCGGCGCACAAAGGTGGATTCGGATCGGAAGCGAAACTGGAGGAATGGTGCGGCGATCTACAATCCACAGGATCCTGATGTCGTCACGGGGACCCGCCCAGCGAACCTATCGGATACTCAATGTCCGAAACTTATAGAGGAACATATCACGAGTATCACACCTCCGAACGGCCTCATGACCCCCGGAACCGAGGTATTCTTCGACGGCAGCTGGAATCAATGTCCTCCGCAGGATACATTGGCACTAAGCCGCATTCCGGCAACAAAGGACGCGGACGATCACTATCTGGAGTACGCGTTCCCCGTGAATGACAGCATCAACGGCGTCCAGTTATTCTCTGATGAAACAACCCTTGTCAGTCAGGTAGGCTGGGAGCTGGACTTGTCGGACCATGGGGTCCTGCCTCCCTCTTCATCATCCATAGAAGGGAACCAGAGCTCCACTGGATCCACCACTTTCGAAAATCACAATCTACTCTGGGAGCGCGGTACGTCTACGAGGATGCTTCTGGATCTGGCTTCTGACTTGCACGAAAGGTTGGAGGCACTGGAGAAGGGGACGTGGCAGCAGGAGACCCACAATGCCCTGGACAACTATCCAATCGGAAGTGTACTACACCTATCTCAGAAATTCACCAACCTCGCGAATGCACTACGGAGGGCTGGTCCGTCCGGCGAAGAGGCCGCGGCTTCGAGTCGAGGATCCCCAATGAACTGCGAGGCAGACTCCATCCATGTGCCAGACTCCGAGAGATCCCGGAACGACTCCATAGCGACCGGAGGTCTTTCATCAAGCTCCGACCCGTCAGTTACCCTCATTCTACTAAGCAGCTATATCACCCTTACTCGGATCTATACGATTGTCCTGGGGCATTTCCAGCGCCACCTCAACCTACAGCCCAACGCCTGGGTACGAGCCCCACCACCGAGCCTGGACCCTGGGCCAACAGTATGTCTTGGCGAGCTTCCAATGATAGATGCGTCATATAGTCGCACACATACGGCTATCCGCATGGTCCTCGACTCACTCGGACAGGCCGAAGATGCTTTGGGCCTTTACCTCCCACAAATTCACTCTCCTGACGATCATGAATCCTTACGAAGCGGCAGCACTGATATCAAAGCCCTCTCCGACGTCCAAGTAAAGCCAGACCTCGCCATTGCGGTCATTCACAGGGAGGTATTAACTGGAGCCGGCAGTATCAAGGAAGTGCTTACTACGCTGGGGAAGAGGGTCACGGATATCAAGGAGCTACTGCGCGAGAAGATGGGCCTGTAGTGTAAGCGAGTAAGCAAGGACGATTACTGTGTCCGAGGATCGGCGCATCGGTAGGGCTGAAGGGGAAATGATGTAACGAATCCACGTACGATATTTGCCATGAATAAATTACAGGTTGAACCTGTCTTACGTATAGCGATAGAGTGCTACGTAAACTAGTTTAGTGCAGGATCTTTTTCAACCTGTAGTCAAGGAAGATGGAGAGATGGAGAATTAGAGTTGACCAGGATCAAATGCGGTGGTGGTGTGGACAAGACCGCAAAGTGGGGGGAACGGGAGGCCGAACCGGGATAAAACATGGCACCACCTGCGCTGCACGAAGATCTGACTGGCGGACCATCCGATTGGCTGTGGGCGGCACTATGTAACGTATCGTTACACAGGGCAGGAACATCGCATCATGCTTCTTCTCTTTTCTTATCCAAATCCTGCTTAGTGCGGGAGAGTCTCGCATGCAACTTGCATCTTAGATTGGTTCACGGCCGGAGCGAGGGCGGTGATTCTCAATGATACGGTAGATTTATTGATCCGACTGTTTTCCCCAGGATACTAACACTACGCCCGCGGTGATAAGTTCCCATGTCCATCGCCCCCTATGGCAGTTGGAGCTGACCACTCGCACCGCCCCCAACAAATCGTGTCTCACCATCCGATCCTCCGAGGACCCCCTCGACAAACCCCGATTTGCCCGTGCCGTTCGGCCCGGGCGCACTTGTTGGATTGCTCCACCATGCAATCTTATGACGCACCTCAAAACGCCACTGTTTGCGACATTGCTGCCTAGGCCCTTGGACGAAGTCGATGAGGTAGCCAGTGTTCTTGTCCCGGAACGCCCCAGAGAGACCGCCTTCTTCGCGCATTTTCTGGATTGCAACAACATCTTGAATATTGACACCTTCCTCATTTTGTGACTCCGTGTCGACAACATGCTGCGCCGCGCACACTAGCTCATCGTCATGGTAGAGCCTGGCAACTATGTGCGGAACCCAGCCGTCGGCGGCCGAGGAGATAATGCGCAGAAGCTGCAGCATGTACGGCCCGGCGGTGGCGCACAAGTAATAGGCATCCGTCATAATCTGCGGCCAGGCTAGGGCAGACCACCCCCGAACCATCCCGCCGCGGGCCCCGTCTTCCTTACGCATGCTCAGCTCGCGCTTCTCCGCGGTACCACTCGCTTCGTCCACGATTTCGAAAGCCAGATCCGCAGTAGCGGCGACGGGTCCCATGGGGAAAATGTAGTATACTGACGGTCCTAGAAGCGCAACATCCTCCGTTTTCGGAAGTCGTGCCTGGCGGTCGCCTCCTAGCGAGTGTAGATGGATGGTCCCCTCCACGGAACCTGGGGCCCGGAACCGTACGGTGGCAGTCGATAAATCCGCGGCGATGCTGAATTCTGCAGTTGACAACTCTTCGCTGACGCTACCGCCACCTGAAGTCCATAGTCCATGCACGCGACCACGGCTCTCGGGAGAGTTTCCCTCACTCGTAATGATAGACTCCGCAAAGTAGATTTCTTTACCCCACATACTGCCGTCGGGCCATACTGCGTTGAGATCTACGTGAAAACCTCCCTCTTTGATGCCCCGCGCATCGCGGTAGAAGGAAACCGACGTGGCTGACTCCATATTGAAGGCGTCGAATTGCCACAGCTCCCAAGCCGAGTCATTGATCCGGTTGACCATCTTCGGAAAGAGGTTGGGAGAGCTGGGCACGAATGGATCGAGCGGCACAGGGCCGGTGACGACGGAGTCGGCTGCCATATAGGACACAAATGTGCTCGTCATGGTGTTAGTTCTTGTGTTGTCTTCTAGTAATCGTGGATGGAGTAAGCGGGAGAGCGAAAGATGACCTTTGGTGACACAAGTATGCTCTCTCTTATATCCCGTAACGAGGAAACCAACGAGAGAAAAGAAATGACATTTTAATGCCTTGAATTGAATCTCGTCGAATTTCGGACCTTTTCGGCAGGATTGTGTGTTGCTGACGCAGGATTCGAGGATATACGATACGATATTATACGAAAAAAAGCGGACCGAACTCTGCGCATTAGCTTCAGACATTTTTAGACAAATTATCGTGCAATTATTATTACGATAAATCTATGTATAAAGGCTATCACACGCGCAGTCTAAGGCCCAGAATGATGTATCTATAGACCACAGAACATAATGTTTTTCAAGCGATGGTGGGTTGGGCGTGTTTGCCACTGATGGCGTCCACGACACCAAGGACAGATTTGAGACTCCGCCAACGATGATGAAGAAGCGTAAACATGAGTCTAATTAGTAGTCTACTGCAAACCGCTTTCTCAAATACTCGCCGTACTTGTAAAATGAGAATGGAACAGGGGCAAGCCCCAAACCAATGAATGCCAACAAGCTATTTCCCCATCCTAGCCCCAAATTCTGGTATAAGGGACTACCTGCAAGAGGCAAGAACGCTCCTGTAACGTTACGCAGCACGGTGTTGGCGGCGAGAGCAGAAGCAGCAGCATCCGACCCAAAGGCGTCCACGAGGTAGAGTTGCGCGGGCATCATGACAAGGAAGGTGCTGAGGCCGATGATAAAGGTTCCGATTATGGGTACAATCCAGTGCGTGTGCTTGTCGGCACTCCAGCCGTAGATGAAAAAGCCGATAGGCATGAGAGGACTGCACCACATCATCAAGAGCAGGCGGAGCTCCGGCCGGGAAACTGTTCCTCCCCGTTGCTGGTGGAGGAGCTTGTCACTTAGCACGCCGAAGAGGACGACGGCGAGGAGCATCCCCAGGCCCAGTCCAAAATATGAAAGTCCCGCGAGACTAGGGCGGAACCCGTAAGTTTCCTCGAATACGGCGGGAAAGGTTGTGAAGAGGAGGTATATAAGGCTGAACATAAAGGCAGTGTAGAGAGAGATGAGGAAGACAACGGGTGAGAATAAAAGCATCCTAGTCGGCCGTATAATGGCACGAGCTAGGAGCTCTGGTTGACTGAGGTCTTTGTTGTGTGTACGAGGCCGGAGTCGGTCGTTTCCAGTAGCATTTCGTAGTCGCTTGGCTTTACGCTGGAGGAGAACGGGCTCATACGTTTCCCGCATTAATGGAATGGCTAGTAGAGAGATAACGCCGGCCTGGGGAAATCGAGATTCTATTAGTCAAGCCGTAATAAACACTCAGAAAATTTCGCGAGTCTAGGGACTCACCAGGATCAGAACCAGCCAGAATGTCCAGCGCCAGCCAAGATATTCAGTGACAAAACCACCAATAACAGGACCGATTACCTATATCGTGGGTGTCAGTGAATAATTTTCACCCTGTAAATACCACGGAAAGAAACAAGCAACTCACCGGACCTAGAAGCGGGCCGAGGCCAAACAGTGCCATGGCTTTTCCACGCTCCTCTTGTTTGTGGAGGTCTGCAATAGTCCCACCTCCTATTGCCATTGGAGAGGCGGCGACACATCCAGTGATGAAACGAAAAACTAAGAACATGGCAGTGTTGGTGCTTAGGGCACAACCAATGGTGAAGGCGCAATAGAGGCCGTTCCCGATGTAGTAAATAACGAGTCTCCCGTAGATCTCGGACATGGGACTGATGAAAAGAGGGCCGAGGGCGAAACCCAGGATGTAGATAGTAACAGTTAGGGAAGCGACAACGCTGTCGGTAATGCCAAACTCTTTGCAGAGCGCATCAGCTCCCGGGGCAAATATCACCGCAGCTAGGTTCCTGCTCGGTATTTGTCAAAGGGCTTATCCATGGAGAAAGGGATCAAATTGTTGGTTGAAACCTACGAATACAACGTGAAAGCGCTGACGAGAAGGACATGTGTCAGCTTAGTTGCCGGCTTCCAGTTTCGAGGATGTGCTGGATCGTCGGGACCCTCCCAATCGACAACGTTTGACTCGTTAGCTTTCCCTTCTCTTTCGCTCTTCTCGGCCATTCTTGATTCCAAGTCATCTCTCTCGTGTTCGTTCGTCGGGACTAGGCCAGCCCTAACTTCCCTCGATGAAGCCATGGGGGTGTCCGATAAAACTATGTCCTCGGTGGGCTGTCTAACATCGAGTGGTAGAATGGCGGACGAGCTGGAGTGTGGGTGTTGCCAGGGAATGATATGGCTGCGGCGGCGAGATTTGAATAGCATAGGTCAACAAATGTAAAGGCGAAAAGATGCAAACGGATGGAGTTGGTATGTAGACTGTTATGTAGACTCTATGGAAAATAAAGAGAAAATAAAAATACAAAAAAAAAAAGATGGAATATATATCGTGACTGCTACTCGTGGTGATGTTTACTGGCCAGGCTCGAGTAACTGTTTCCTGCCGACTTTTGCCCCTTTACTTCCGGGAATGAAGCTTCGATTGCCTCGACCATGTCTCGAAGCCCGGTTCATCCTCCGCACACGCGTCATCCGCCAACCAGCATCCTGGTCCAGGTCGGCGTTCCTCTTTACTTGTACCCGAGAGATTGGTCGGCGGACATTGTCGGTTCAATATCGTGCCGCCAAGGCGGAGGTCTGGCTGCTTAAATCCGATAGAGTACAATACAAAATGTATACAATAAGAGACTAAAATGGATGTGGCCAATCTACATAGTTTACGCACTTACACGGGCCCGCTCAGAAGCTCAACACGCGCGATGAAGGGATGGTGGTACGAAGGAATTACCAAAAACACCAAGACATATAAACGGAGTTGGATCGTTGCACATAGAAATGTCTTTCTTGCTTTGTGACCTTTCGGGGGTGGTTGATGTCGAATACACTGCTTGTTACGACAGCCTATATGTTCTTTTGAGGGTAGGTCGGAGTACGACTATGCGAATGAAATTAATGAATGAATACTGTTATAATTTACTCAGCTACGAAGGCATTGTATAAGGCGCACACCGTTGAATTTAACATATCCTCCCTGTGTCTCATGGACGCGACGTCACGGGTCGTTGTATTTCAGGGTGTGGCGCGGTTTCAACCTTCATGTTCCAATGGCACATCTGCTAACCATTATACAGTATACACTATACGAGGTATAGCATTAGACTGATGAATTGCCACGTAAGACTCGGAGCAAAGACTGTACGACCATCCGCGGATGTCCGAAACACGTGGCTATCGTCTTCATAGGTGATACTTAGCCTGCCACCGTGCCACCTCACCGTCCGCCGTAATCCCCGCCATCCCTTCCACCAAGACAGCTCCCTCAACCGACGGATAACTCCGTCCATATAATTTTCCGGGGTCATCAAAAAGGCATAAATCCTATCAACTCATTCATATCAACAACGGCCATGCCAGATGTCAACGTTCCTCCTGCCTCAATGGTACAAGACCCAGCCCAGGGATTTACAGCCACAACCCCCTCAAGCGAGAGGGAACGTCGACGTCCCCCACCTGTTTCCAGGCGCCGAGACAAGCCACAGTTGAGCTGTGACGAGTGTCGGAGGCGGAAGTGAGTGAACCGTGAACCTGCCGGCTTACACCACTTTCCCCGAAAACCTACGTTACACTATCTCCGATGTGTAGAGTGATCGTCCGACGCCTCCTGCTGCGGTCTTCGGTCACTCCCCCACCCTTTACTCGGGACTCGGCTGGGTAACTATGTGGACTTTGAGATCTAATATGGGCTAATAGGGTGCGATGCGACCGTCTGCACCCCTGCGCCAATTGCTCGAGTAGGGGACGAGGCTCTTCCTGCACCTACCCCTCCACCACCTCCCGTGCAGCGGCTCTAGGACCACCGCATGGGAGCAACTATGTGCAGGATCGCATCAATCAGCTCGAAAATCTGGTCATAACGCTTATGCAGCAGGGCGGCGCCAGTCCTCGAAGTCCCCTGTCAGACCACCTCCCGCCGGTCACTCCGGACGGCAGCTCTCCTGGCCAGGCTATCCCGCCACCCGGAACCCAACCCGAGCTTTGTGAAGCGACAGCCGGACCAGAGGGGCTGCACGACGTGCCGCCATCCCCATCTGACTATGGTAGTATCAGAATTCGGGAATCAGGTGTTAGTTATGTCGGCAGCGCACACTGGGCCGCCGTACTCGACCGAATCACCGAACTCCGGGACCACTTCGAAAAGGAGGATGAGGCCCGCGCTCGGAGCTCCGACCCTCCCGTCCATCTGCAGGGCCATCTTCTCAGCCCCCAGCTACTGTATGGTTGTTCAATGCATACGACCCTCGCCTCCATTCTCGACGCCGTCCCACCTCGGTCAGCTGTGGATAGACTAGTAGCCCGTTATTTCAACGACTTAGACATGGCTGCAGGTACATTTTGTTAATCTTCGCTGAGGCCCCGAAAAACTCCGTTGTATCCCGTTTCTATTTCTAATTTGTTTTGTTCGTTTCTCCACTTGACTAAGTACTGATCGGAGGCTAGGTGTTGTTCATCGGGACAAGTTCCTCCGAGAGGTACCACCCACCCCTCTCACAGTTCTTTTCACTTTATGCCCCCGTTCCTAGGCTCGCCTTGCATCTATTGACTGGTTGCTGACTGCGAACCGCAGTATGATGAATTTTGGAAGCACCCACAGTCCGCACCAGTGATGTGGGTTGGCCTTCTATTCGGCATGATGTGCTTATCGACGCAATTCCATCAAGCTTTTCTTGCCCCCGCCAACGGGTTCCCTACGAGTAGGCGTTGTACGCCGCAGTCACAGGCTCCTGGGGGCCAGACGGCTGTGGATACTTTCCGAGAAAAGATAATACAGTGCCTTAACCTCGGCCACTACACAAAAGGTGGACCATACGTGCTGGAGACTTTGATTCTCTACTTCCTTGTCGAGGTCTTCACCCGCAAGGAGATGGAGGTTGGCATCTGGGTCCTGGTGGGCAATATAACTCAAATAGCTATACACATGGGATACCATCGGGATGCCACCCACTTTCCCAACATCTCCCCCTTCGTAGGAGAGATGCGGAGGCGTGTCTGGGCAATGATTGTGCAACTGGACTTCAGCGTTTCGACGCAGCTTGGCTTGCCCCGTCTAATCAAGGAAAGCCAAACGAATACTGCCGAGCCGCGGAACCTAGATGACTCCGACTTTGACGAGCATACGGCCGAGTTGCCCCCTTCTCGCCCGGAGACAGAGATAACACCTATCCTGTACACTCTGGCGAAGCTCAGAATTCTCTCAGTTGGCGTAAAGGTTGCTGACTTGGCGACCAATCCCCGACCGTACTCCTATGAGATGGTCCTAGAGCTTGATAAGCAGATCAACGAGGCCCGAGATGCCTTACCGTCCAGTATGAAGTGGGAAAGTCTTGCATCATCCCTCACCGTCTCGCCGCAGATTCTTATGCAGAGGATCTGGCTGGAAATGTTCACCCAGAGGCTGAAAATCGTCTTGCATAAGAAATTCCTGGCGCCATCAAGGCTTCGACAAGAGTATGCCTATTCTCATTCCGCGTGTCTAACGGCTGCCATAGGAATTCTAGAATTCCAACATCTTATTGATGAGGAGACCGAGGTGGACGGTCGGCTGTATCAGGTTCGCTGGAGGGTATCTACGGCGTGCACTCATGAGTTCCTCCTCGCCACCAGCGTGTTATGCTTCTATCTCCAAGTCCATTACGTGGACCGGGAAGGACAGCGTGACGGCCCAGGTGACGCCGAGGCCGCCCCGGTAAACAAGATTAAACAGCTACTGAGGGCATCCCTAGATATATGGCTGCGGTTAAGCGCTGAATCTACTGAAGCACGGAAGGCTACCGCTGCTCTTCAGTATGTGCTTGGAGATTCCAGGTTTGGACCGGATTCTTCCGGATCTCGAGACGTGATATTACCCGACTCCACCCCTATGCCTACAGCAGCGCCATGCTTCCCAGGTACGCTTCATTCTGGCTTCTCGATTCCCGACCGAGCTTGTCATTTTTGCACGGTTGAATGAATTGCTGGCTAACAGAGAGAGGAGAAGGATTTTTTGACTGGATGCCGGACTATCATTTCCCCAGTCTGGTGCCGGAACCATCAATGGAAGGGCAATTGTGGTCAAGGTCCACGCTAAATTTTAATGGTACTGTTGAATAATAAGAGATAAGTGAGTAGTTTGAACTAGAAGCTGGAACAAGATAATGATATTGGCTATCCTATCCTTGTCTAGAATACTGGAATACACCGAGATTCCAAATAAAGAGAAGAGCGTTAGAGTCGTGAGCGATGCCCATGACATGGTTGGTTCCCTTGTGAGTCCATCTATTGCTGAACAGGGCCAACCGGATTCCTGGCCATGTTTCTGTATGCCACTACTGCATCAATGTTACCACATGGGACAATGCAGAGACCGTCTGATCTTGCCAGGGGTATCAGCATGTTGGTGGGCAGCCCTTGGCTCTTGAGCTTCATGTAATCCGGCCTAACTGTATGTCAATATCGCAGGATTTCGGTTCTTTTCGGTGCCGATAGACTTCGGGACTCAGATGTCCTCATTCTCCTGAACTCATTCGCTTCTGACTATTATCTGGAATCACCATGGACTTTTATGGCCCTTTGAGCCTGAGCCCCCGTCGTCACTGTCGTCCAAAAGTGGTTGTCCATTTGCCCACAGTTTGGAGTTTCTCCAAAGACCCCATCTTGTTGTTGTCTGGTACCACTAAGAAATCTTCTTTTGTTGTTTAGTCTTAACCGGAAAACACCAACGACATGCCGTTTCAGGAACCCATCGCAATCATTGGAAGCGCATGCCGCTTCCCAGGAGGCTCGGATACTCCCTCGAAGCTCTGGGACCTTCTACGAGAGCCGCGAGATCTCCTGCGCAAGGTCCCAGGGGGCCGCCGCTTCGATCCCAATGCGTTCTTCAATGAGAACGCTGAACACCATGGAACCACCAATGTTCAGTCGTCTTACTTTCTGGATGAAGATCCAGCGGAATTCGATAACGGTTTCTTCAATATCCAACCTGCTGAGAGCGAAGCTATTGATCCTCAGCAGAGGATGCTGATGGAAACCGTCTACGACTCACTCTGCGCAGCTGGCCAGACGATCGAGGGACTGCGTGGATCGTCTACTGCGGTGATGGTCGGTATTATGGGGGATGACTGGGGCGGCGCGTTTTACAAAGATTGGGAGACTCTTCCCCAGTACAGCGCCACCGGGGTGGCCCGCAGCATTTTGTCAAACCGCATTTCTTATTTCTTCGATTGGCATGGGCCCTCGATCACTCTCGATACTGCTTGTTCGTCGAGCTTGGTTGCTGTCCATTTGGCTGTCCAGGCCTTGCGCAACAACGAATGTCGGGTGGCTATCGCAGCGGGGGCGAACCTCCTCCTAAGTCCAGGTAAGTTGTGTCCTCCATATGCATCCTCTCTGGGAGTAAATACACACGAGTTCTTTCTGACCAGTCCACATCCACATTCCGCAGCAACCTATATCGCTGAAAGCAATTTGCACATGTTGTCTCCGTCCGGAAGGTCCAAGATGTGGGACAAAGATGTTGACGGGTATGGCCGAGGAGAGGGCATCGCTGCCGTCGTCTTAAAGCCCCTGAGCGTGGCATTGAAGGACGGAGATCACATCGACTGCGTCATTCGCGCCACTGGAGTCAACCAGGATGGGAAGACAGCAGGGTTGACCATGCCCAGCTCAGCGGCCCAAGCGGCTCTCATCCGAGACACATATGCTCGAGCTGGCTTAAACATTGACAAGCCGGAGGACCGCCCGCAATTCTTCCATGCTCATGGCACTGGAACTCCCGCCGGTGATCCTCAGGAAGCGGAGGCTATTTTCCAGGCTTTTCACTCGAGGGGAGCATCGGACAAGCTCTATGTTGGTTCCATCAAGACAGTTATTGGACATACCGAGGGTACTGCGGGACTGGCCAGCCTCATGGGCACCTCGCTGGCTCTCCAGCATGGAATCATCCCACCAAATATGCACTTCAGCCATCTGAATCCAAGACTCGTACCCTTCTATGGGAACCTAGAGGTGCCCACATCCCCGAAGTCTTGGCCCAAACTTCTTCCCGGTCAACCTCGACGGGCTAGTATTAACAGCTTCGGTAGGTGGCGCATTGTATTGTATTGGAACTAAGCGACTAACTCGAGAGCCTAGGATTCGGCGGAACCAATGCTCACGCCATCGTGGAGGCTTACCAGCCAGACCTCGTTGCACCTTCGGCTGGTCCATTGTTCACGCCCTTAACCGTTTCCGCGGCTAACGAAAGGTCTCTCCGCGACCTTCTACTGTCGTATTCTGACTACCTTACCTCCAACCCACAAGTCTCCCTTCGGGATTTCGCCTATACTCTGCAAGAAAGACGGTCTACCCTTGCTTATCGTGTCGCAATCCCAGTCTCAACGACCGAGGAAGCTAGGCAGAAGATCGAGGCCGTCTTAACCAGCGACAACTCTCCCGAGCTCAGCACGCGTCACTTCGGTATCGCTTCTCCTCGCATCTTGGGTGTGTTTACAGGACAGGGAGCCCAGTGGCCGCGCATGGGCACGAAGCTCGCCGAGAGTTCCCCCTTCGTGGCAAAGCGGTTGGATGAACTAGACGCTGTTCTGGCCTCATTGCCACAGGGAGACCGGCCCGACTGGTCGCTTCGGGAGCAGTTGTTCGCAGACGCTGCAACGTCGAGGATTACGGAAGCTGCCCTGTCGCAGCCTCTCTGCACGGCGGTGCAGATTATCCTCGTGGATCTATTGCACTTGGCAGGCATCAAACTCCATGCTGTGGTCGGCCATTCGTCCGGTAAGTAAATATACTCATTCTTCGACGATAAATCGGTGCTAATAAGGGGTGGTTTCTTCTTCGTGTAGGTGAGATTGCGGCGGCCTATGCTGCGGGTTTGTTGCCGGCCAGCGCAGCCATCCGTATTGCGTTCTACCGCGGCCTTTACGCCAAGCTTGCGAAGTCGCCCAACGGCGCAAAAGGTGCCATGATGGCTGTTGGCACATCGATCGAGGATGCGTCCGAATTTTGTCAATTGGATGCCTTCGAAGGCAGAATCCGAGTCGCCGCCCACAATTCTTCGTCGAGCGTCACTCTCTCCGGTGACGAAGACGCCATAGACGAAGCTATCAGTATTTTCCAGGACGAGGGGAAATTTGTCCGCCGGCTCAGGGTCGACACGGCATACCACTCTAGGCATATGCTTCCATGCTCGGCACCGTATCTTGCCTCCATCGAAGCTATGGACGATGCCGCCTCCTCCAAAACCACGAGCGGCGGCCCGACGTGGTATTCAAGTGTCCACTACGGACTAGCAATGTCCGAAGATGACATGGATCCTAAATATTGGGCCGACAATATGGTGAATGCAGTCCTCTTCGCACCAGCAGTGACGGCTGCCGTTAGTCAAAGCGGCCCCTTTGACCTAGCCTTGGAGATCGGACCTCATCCTGCTCTTAAAGGCCCATGCCTGGACACCCTTGAAGAGGTCCAAGGAGAACGAATCCCATACTCTGGGATACTCTCGAGGGGAAAGGACGACATCACCGAAGTGTCGTCTGCTCTCGGTCTCGTCTGGTCTTGTCTTGGGGCATGCTCTGTCTCCTTTGAGAGCTTCGAGAAAGCCGTCTCTGGTAATCCGAGCGGCCGACGCATGGTACCGAATCTTCCAAAGTATCCATTTGATCATTCGAAAGCCTTCTGGTCTATGTCTCGCATATCTGGTGCTCATACGATTGCTCGTGACCCTCCACACCCAGTCTTGGGTCGACGTTGTGTGGACCGAGAAACTTCGCATGAAATCCAGTGGCGGAATATTCTGCGGCCCAAAGAGATCTCTTGGCTTAAAGGTCACAAAATTCAGGGGCAGATCGTATTTCCTGCTGCCGGCTTCGTAGCTATGGTTGTCGAAGCCATGAAAGCGGTTGCTGCCGATTCTACCATTGCCCTCATCACCATCGAAAATCTCATCATCGGTCGAGCCATGGCGTTCAGCGATGAAAACTCTAGTGTTGAGGCCCTCTTCAGCGTCAAAGTGGTTCATTCAGACAATGACAGCATCTCGGCCAAATTCTCCTGCTCCTCCGGAGCTTCCATGGAACCCAATGGATTGATGGTCGTCAATATCGAGGGCGAAGTGACTGTATCACTAGCGACACCAGACGCTGATAGCCTTCCATTTGCTGGAACCGACAACTTTAATATGAGTGAAATCGAAATTGATCGTTTCTACGATCAATTGACCAAGCTTCGATACGAGTACTCTCCACCTTTCCGTGGCATGCTCTCAATTCGGCGCAAGAACGGCTACGCCACGGGCACACTCGAGGACCAGTCAGGATCGGACTGGGAAGATCGACTCCTGATTCACCCAGGGATGCTCGATACTGCTATACAGGCTTCTTTGGCCGCCTTTAGCTGCCCTGGAGATGGAAGAATGTGGGGAATGTATATTCCCGTCGGCATACAGTCAATTACAATCAACCTCCTTTTCACCACTCTGGGCATAGGAAAGCAGGAGACCCTTCCGTGGGAAGCCTTCGTAAGAGACTTCAGAAAGGCTCGGAGCACCGTCGACATTAATATCTTCTCTCAAGATAACGCCCACACCTTTATTCGGCTTGAGGGGATGGAGTTGATGCCGTTTACCGCTGCTCGACCCGAAGACGACACTGTTCTCTTCTCGAGCTTCAGTTACAAGATTGATAGGCCTGACGGTGTAATTGCAGCTGCAAATGATGGACTAACGGCAGAAGACGTTGAGAAAGCTATCAACGCGGAGAGGGTCGCCTTCTACTACCTTCGCAGCTTGGTTGAGACTATTACTCCGCAGCAAAAGGCCAACACCCTGCCCCATTATCAGCATCTGCTCAACTGGGCGAGCCACGCCGTTGACCTTGTCAAAAGAGGAAAGAATTCATTCCTCCCTTCAAGCTGCCAGCTTGATACAGAAGAGCAGATCAATGCTCTGTTGGACAAGTATGTGAAAACCACTAGTGTCTACCTCAACTAACGGACTAGACTAACTCACCTCGTGTAATCAGGGGCCGCGGCAGAGCCGACGTTCGGCTTATAGAATCCGTGGGAAAGAACCTGCCCGAAGTCATCCGTACGGGATCTGGAATTCTGGAACACATGGCCGAGGATGGCTTATTCGACTTTTATGACGGCGGCTTGGGTCTTGACATTGCAAATCGTCACTTCGCGCGCATGATAGCCCAGGTCGCACACCGCTACCCACGCATGAAAATATTCGAGATTGGTATGTTGACGATACGCTTTCCCTTCTCCTACTTCTATTAGTCGCGCAATACTGATGTGGGATACTTAGGTGCCGGGACTGGCGGATCCACGAGGAACATTCTCCCTCTTCTTGGGCCCTCGTTCTCCAGTTACACGTATACTGACATCTCCAGCGGGTTCTTCGAGGCTGCCCAAAATCGTTTCAATGATTTTAGCAACCGCATGGATTTCAAAACTTTCGACATGGATCGGTCTCCGGCTTCTCAAGGTTTCGTCGAAGGGTCCTACGATCTAGTTCTTGCCTCCAACGTTCTTCATGCTACGGGGAAGCTGGAGGAGATGCTAATAAATGTACGCCAACTTCTTAAGCCTGGCGGCTACCTTATCACCCTCGAACTTACTAGCAACGATGCCCTTCGTGTTGGCTTGCCGATGGGAAGTCTGCCAGGATGGTGGGTTGGTGCCGAGAGTGGGCGACCTCGGGGGCCGGCCTTGACTCTGCCGCAGTGGGATTCTTTGCTGCGGAAATGCGGTTTTGGTGGAATCGAAACAAGCACACCCCCTCTCCACAAACTCTATGTGTCCACCGTCTTTGTTGCACAAGCAGTCGATGACCGCGTTAGCCTTCTCCGGTCGCCTTTACTCTCCATCTCTCACCTTCCACCAACGGAGGCTTCACAGCTTGTTATACTGGGCGGCGAGACTATTGAGGTTCACCTCATTGCAGAACAGCTTGGCAGCCTTCTGGCTCCGAGATTCAGTAGCATCGAACGGGTCAGCGCTCTTGAAAGCCTGCTGGACACGGAATCGTTCACCTCAGGATGCACTGTCATATCACTTACAGAACTCGACAAGCCCTTCTTCAAAGCAATCACGCCGGGGAAATTCGACGCCCTCAAGGCGCTGTGGCGCCAGGCCAGCACAATCCTGTGGGTTACACGTGGTGCTAGGGCAGAGGAACCATACTCGTTCATGACCGTCGGTGTTGGGCGGGTTATGAGGTTCGAGTACCCCAACATTTCATTGCAGATGCTTGATCTTGATGGGCTCGAGGGCAAGGCTGCCCAGGTTCTCGCAGAGGAGCTGCTGCGGCTTGAGGTTTTGAAGAAGTGGGAGAAGGACGCTCGAGGCCAAGATCTTCTTTGGTCTACCGAGCCAGAGGTCTTCCTGGAGTCAGGCACTCGTATAATCCCGCGTCTCTACCAGTGCGAGTCGGCAAATGATCGATACAACTCTTCACGCCGAACGATAACAAAGGCGGTCAATCCCCGGGAGTCTCATGTTCTATTCGCCAGTGAGGGCCTGTCATACGATCTCCAATACCCATCGCCTCTTCACCTCTCAAGGCCGCCTGTCCCCGACGCTGGAGTCAGAGTTATCGACGTCTCTCACTTCTTGCTGCAAACCATCAATATAGCCTCCGTCGGAAATCTGATGATAGGCGTGGGTACTGATGAAGCTACTGGCGAGGAGTTGCTTGTTTTGACAGATGCGATGGAGTCGCGAGCCACGGTGTTGGCCGACTGGGCCACGCCTCTGGAAGGTGATGACCCAGTTGAAGCACTGGTAGGTGTCGCTGCTGAGCTCTTTGCTTCCAACATTCTGGAGTTTGTGCCCCTTGGAAGTACCATCGTTGTCCATGAGCCAGATTTCTTGATCGGCTCAGCTCTGGAGCGGCAGTCTCAGCGGTATTCAGTTCACGTCGTGATCACAACTTCGGTCAAGAGCCAACAGGCCAAGGGCTGGCGCTACATTCAGGAGAATGTGTCTCAGAGACTTATCAGGAGAGCTTTGCCTACGTCACTCTCTGTGTTTGTTGACCTTTCTCAAGCTCCCGGCTCGGCGTCGGTTGGCCGCGTTATCGGCAAGTGCATACCCCAGTCGTGTATCACTTATAGCTCCAAACATTTCCTTGGCACGACGACGGGACTCCGTGCCGGATTCTCGGCCAGAAAAGTGGCCGAACTGTTCAGGGAAGCAAGGCTTGCGGCTCGCGAGGTAAAAGACCAGAGCCGAGCCGGAAATATACGCATCAGCAAACTGCAAGATATCTCGAACGTCTCAATACTTGAGGCGCCCCTCACAATCGTCGACTGCTCTGGTTCCGAGTCTGCCGTTTCTGCCAGCATTCAGCCCATTGACACCGGAGTGATATTCCGAGCCGACAAGACGTATTTCTTGGTCGGCTTGGCAGGTGAGGTCGGGCAATCGTTATGCCAATGGATGGTGGGACATGGTGCAAGGCATATCGCCTTGGCCAGCCGACGGCCAAAGGTGCACCCCGAATTCATCCGGTCCATGGAGGCAATGGGAGCTACTGTCAAGGCCTTACCTCTGTGAGTAATTACAAGTTGCTAATGTATACCCTGGGTGGTTCTCACCCTCTCTCCCCTGCTTGAGCTAACAAGTCCCGAAAGTGATATTACCAACCGCGAGTCCCTGCACGAGTGTTACAAGGAGATTACCAGAACAATGCCCCCTGTTGGGGGTGTGGCCAACGGAGCCATGGTCCTGGAAGACTCTCTATTCGAGGGTATGTCCTTTGAAACGCTCACCAAGGTGTTGAACCCCAAAGTCACCGGCACCATACTTCTGGACGAGCTCTTCAGAAATGATCCCCTGGAGTTCTTCATCGTCTTCTCTTCCATCACCGGAATCGTTGGCAATAGCGGCCAGAGCAATTATATCGCCGCCAATATGTTCATGACAGCTCTCGCCGCTCAGCGTAGGAAGCGAGGCGTCCCCGGTTCCGCCATTGCCATCAGCTCGCTCATGGGCATCGGCTACGTTGAGCGATCGGATGATTTGACCGGCGATTACTTCGAGAAAGTAGGGTACAGGAATATCTCCGAACAGGACTTGCATCAGTTATTCGCTGAAGCAATTCTCGTTGGACGACCGGGCTGCTCTGAGACCCCGGAACTCGTAACGGGATTGCAGCCGATGTACACAGACACCCAGTCCAAGGCACAGTTCCGAGATGATATTAAATTCAACCACTTCATAATGGAACGTCCAGGCACTCAGACCTACGCCGGGAAACTCTCGAGCGTACCCGTGCGAGTCCAGCTGGTGGAAGCTAAGTCGAAGGCTGAGGCTAGTGCCATCATTAAAGGCAAGGATAAGAAACATTTCAATTCCCCTCGTTCCCGTTCCTCTCGTGGTCACACCACTGACTTTGCAACAGATTCTTTTATTGTACGGCTGAAGCGTACCCTGATGATCTCCCAAGAAGATTCCGTCAGCGAAAGAGTGTCCCTCATTGAACAAGGCGTCGACTCGCTCATGGCAGTCGAGGTTCGCTCGTGGTTCCTGAAGGAGCTGGAAGTGGACATACCCGTCCTCAAGATTCTAGGCGGTAGCACAATTACGGATCTCCTTGAGGAGGCCATAGAGTGCATGCCGACCTCTGTCGTAGATCTGAGCGCCCTTCCGGATAAAGCGAAACCTACTGAACAAACACAGGAGCCATCTCCTGCGTCAAAGGCTCAATCAAGTTCTCATGATGGTTCTTCTGAGACACATAGCTCACCAGGAGACAGATCACTCCAGTCAGTCACGCCACTAGAGACACCCACTAGTGATATTGAGGAATCTGCGCTTGACGGCGAGGATAAGGCGTTCCGATTTGGCCAGGAGAAAAGCCCCTTGGAGGATTCACCCTCTCCTTTCTTGGAGTCGGCCATAGAGACACTAGCCACCGAAGCGGAGCAGCGTTCAACGCCAGATCTTCTTAATGGCCTTTCGAAACTTGCTCAGAAAAACTCAGGTCTCGAAGCCCTTGCCGAGAAGGAAGTATGTACTCCAATGTCATACGGCCAAGCGCGATTCTGGTTCCTGAACGACTACCTCGAGGACAAAAGGAGCTTCGACATGACGGTTATGTTCAAACTTACCGGGAAGATGGATGTAGCCCGTCTCGAAAAGGCTGTCCAAATTCTCGGGCAGCGTCACGAAGCACTGAGGACACGATTCTTCTGGTCTGGAGAAGGCGAGCAACGGATTGCCATGCAAGGTGTCTTGCCTGAATCGCCCATCCATTTAATTCACAAGCGACTTCGGCCCGAGGGTGATGCAAAGGAGGAGCTGAAGAGGATGCACGACCATGTATGGGATCTCGGCAGCTGGGAGGCAGCAAAGATCCATCTCCTCTCCGTCTCGGATAACGTCCACTTCTTGCTTGTCGGTGGCCATCATATATCTTGGGATGGTTACAGCTTCACCGTCTTATTCGTCGACCTCGAGGCAGCATATTCTGGAAAGCCATTGGCGCCTCTTGGCCCTGAAAGCCAATATCCCGCCTTCGCTCGGTGGCAGAGGGAGCAGTATGAGATCGGTGCAATGAAGAAGGCACTCGACTCATACCATAAAATTATTCCCGATCCTGATGTTCCAGCCATTCCCCTCTTCCCGTTTGCCAGGTCTCCGACGCGGCCCGTCCTCGACCACTTTTGGCAGTATGAAGCAAAGGCAACACTTCGGCCGGCTCTCGTTACGAAACTCAAGCAACTCGCCCGAAAGCACCGTTCGACGATGTTCCATCTCTATCTCGCCGCCCTAAAGGGCCTTGTTTTCCGCCTCCTCCCCGAGATAGACGACTGCTTCATTGGAATTGCTGATGCAAACCGCTTGGACAAGAAGTTTTTGGGCAGCCTTGGGTTCTTCCTCAACCTTTTACCCGTGCCTTTCTCGAGGGGCGGAGCTAAGACGAAGATCGGCGACCTCATACGCGATGCCCGCGACAAGGCGTACGCGGCTCTCGATCGTTCTATTGTACCATGGAACGTGATTCTTAAGGAGCTGAAGATACCGCGTTCCAACACCTTCGCACCTATTTTCCAGCTGTTCGTGGACTACCGCCAAATCGTCCAGGAAAGGTCGACCTGGGGCGGATGCAAGATCAGCGACGAAGATTGGTTGAACGCGCGGAATGGTTACGATCTCACCCTGGGCATTACAGACAATCCTACTGGAGAATCACTGCTTTCCTTGCGATTGCAGGCAGGGCTGTACTCGGAGAGCAGTACCGAGCTACTCATGCGATCCTACGTGAATGTCCTCGAGACTTTTGCATGGAGCTCGGATATTGATGCTGCTTCCCTCCCATGCTGGGATCCCAAAGACGTTGAGAAGGCTTTTGAAGTTGGTAGAGGTAAGAAGATGAAAATAGGATGGCCCATATTGCTAGATTGCAAATCGGTGTGCTGATACCATTTTCAAGGACCCGAATTGAAACTCGAATGGCCTGCCACCATTTCTCACCGAGTTGACCAAATGATTGCCCAACACAGGACGAAGCCAGCACTAAAGGACGGACTTGGAAACAACCTAACGTACGGCGAAATGGGAGCCCGTGTGAACACAATTGCTTCGACCCTCATAGCTGTGGGTGCAGCGCCAGGATCGCTTGTTGCTGTTTTCCAGGATCCATCCGCCGATTGGATTTGTTCTATGCTCGCGATCTTCCGCATCGGCGCAACCTACATACCTCTGGATCTCCGTAACTCCATTCATCGGCTCACGAGCATTGTCAAAGCTTCACAGCCAGCCATTGTACTGACAGATCGGAGCACAACTGAGAAGACAACACTGATCTCGGCCGGTGACGCCGTCCAGATCAACGTATCTGAAATAGCAACGTCATCATCTCAGGAACAGTTGCCAAACGAGGCGAGACCAGACTCACATGCTGTCATTCTTTTCACAAGCGGCTCCACGGGAGAACCTAAGGGCGTCATTATGAAGCACAGCAACCTCACGGCGGAGTGCGAGGCTTACTCCAAATTCTGCGACCTCCCCGCTGGAAACTCCGTTGTCATGCAGCAAAGTATCTTCAGCTTCGATTTCTCCCTCGAACAAACCTTCGTAGCTCTCGCCGATGGCGGGTGTCTCTACGTGGTCCCAGCAGACAAACGAGGAGATCCCCACGAAATCAGCAAGCTGATGGTTGAACAAGGAGTGACATACACATCGGGTACACCGTCGGAATACGAGATGTTGTTCAAATACGCATCGGAGACTTTGGCCAAGTGCAAGACATGGCGATATGCCTTCGGAGGAGGGGAGTATCTCAGCCCCAGCCTCATTCGGGAGTTTGCCAAGCTTCCGCTGCCAAACCTCAGACTCTTCAATAACTATGGCCCCGCCGAAGTCACCACTGCCGCGCTGAAGGGCGAAGTAGCGTACCGTGACACCGAGCTGGAGGAACCCACCTTGGCTGGATTTATTCTGCCGAATTACAAGCTTTATTTCGTCGATAAGGATCTCCAACCTGTGCCCGTCGGAGTGCCCGGCGAGATTGTCGTCGGGGGGCCAGGCGTCACTGTCGGGTACTTGGGAATGGAGGAGACGACAAAGGCTCACTACATCCCTAACAAGTTCGGACCATCACCCGGAAACGACAGGTTGTATCGCACAGGAGACCTAGGGCGACTCCGGGAGGATGGGGGAGTGTACTGGATCAGCCGTATCGAAGGCGACACCCAGGTGAAACTACGTGGATTCCGCATTGAGTTGAAGGAAGTAGAGGCGGTTCTCATAAAACACTCGAACGGAGCGCTGTCCCACGCCGTGGTTACGCTGCGCGGCAATGGGGAGGAACGATTCCTTGCCGCCCACATCGTCTTCGTTCCGGATTACCCGCAAGAACAACGCGAGGGACTGATTAGGCATCTCGAATCCCGGCTTCCTTTGCCATCCTACATGCAGCCCTCCGTCCTAGTCCCACTTGACGAGATGCCCCTTACCGCCCACTCGAAGATCGATCGCAAGGCCATCCAAGTCATTCCTCTCCCCGATGCCTTCACGTCTGGGGAACAGGATACCGTCACCGGAATAGAAAAGAAAATGGCGGAGTTATGGCGAAGAATCATTCCTCATACCATCAAAGATCTGGCACCCGAGACCAACTTCTTCGACGTGGGTGGCAACTCCATTCTGCTTGTCAAGTTGCAGGCTCTCATGAAGAAAACTTTTAATGCGACTCTGCCGCTGGTCGATTTGATGAATTCGAGTACCCTTGGGAAAATGGCGAGGATGATCAAGGCTGCTTCTCGGGCAGGCGGCATCGACTGGGAGATAGAAACTAGGTTGCCAGAGTCTCTGAGAGGAACCAATGCTGCCGTCCCATCCAGGAGAAAGAAGCGTGACAACCTCTCAGTCGTCTTGGTAGGGGCAAGTGGTTACCTAGGGCGTAATCTCCTACCCCGCCTCGTTGAAGACCCACGCGTGAAGGAGATCTATTGCCTCGTCCGAAAAGACGCGCCGGCCACCAACTCTTCTCCTCCCAGCACCAAGGTTAAGTTCGTTCAAGTGGATCTGTCTCAGCCGAATTTCGATATCCTGCCCGCGGAGTTTACTGCTCTCGCGGAGAAAGCAGACGCTGTTGTCAACTGCGCAGCAAACCGCTCCTTCTGGGACAGCTACGAGAGTCTGCGGCCTGTCAACGTCGATGCTGTCAAGGAGCTAGCGCGGCTCTGTCTCGCCAACAACGCATCGCTCCATATGCTTTCGTCAGGTGCGGTACAGATTTACGATTCCACGACTCCGCCGACGGATGGCAGTGACGGCTATGTTGCCAGCAAATGGGCGGCCGAAACATTCTTGCGCAAGGCCGCCGCAGAAAAAGGTCTGCAAGTCTATCTACACCGTCCCATCCCCGCGCCATCAAGCGAGGCCGAAAAGACATCGGATATCTCGGCCACGGTGGTCCTGGAGGAGCTGATTGGCATCACTCGTACCCTTGGCAAGAGGCCTGATTTTACCGCTGTCGGTGGGCATATAGATGTGGCCCCAGTGGGCAGTGTCGTTAGCGACCTCGTCGCTTCCATCACGAGTGCAGAAGAAGAGTCCGGGAGAGTGGCAGTCATCCCACATGAAGGACGGCTGAGGTTGTCTGTCAAGGACTTTGCGGATCACATCCAGAGAGATGGTCGGATCAAAGATCTGCCAGTCATGGATCCATTGTATTGGTTCCGCGATGCGAAGATTGCTGGTTTCGGACACTTGATAACGTCGCAACACTTATCAATGAGTTCCAAGAACGGAGAGTTGGTGACAAGACGTTAAAGCTGGTCAAAATGGGAGGACGGAGTATGGATTCTCGCGAGATTGGTTTGATGGCTGTTTTTTTCAGTGATTTTCGAAGGCAAACCCTTCACGCGATGTTAAATATCAATGTTTATATGATCGAATCTCTTCAGTAAGAATGCCATTTTCATCCGCATCGAATCGCTCGGAGTTCATACTTCCTCACCGCTCAGGAGGAGCATGCAACTGTGGTGACCAGGGACGAGCGGTGAGAGTTGAATCTCATCACTTTAACAAGAGCTGTCAAGGCGGGGAGCATAATCCAGGCCGTTCTGCATTCATCCATTCATCCTAGTTCAATTGGGCAATTCAATTTACCTTGGCGCGGCTTGAGAGAAGTTGACACAATTCAACATCAACCGCGATCCAATTGATTGTTGACGTGTACTTGTAAAGTTGTACTTGGTCACTCTTTTATCGCCTTTTGTCCTCCCACTCAATTCCTCCTGTTTCCCACATCATCATCATCATCATCATCGCCGCCTTTCGGCCGCCTCAATCCGCTCTTCTTTCTTCTTCCCTAGAAAGTACTCCTCTTCTTCCTCGCGCGAGACCCAAGTTCCAATTTAAATTATATGTTGGCAATTCCTCATTCCTGGACCCGGCGGACTACTCTCCAATCTGTGCAAGGGATAGTCGGACCAAGGAACCATGGCGCTTCCTCCTATCGCGACTGCTACCATCCAATCGACGGTGTTGGCGGCCCTCTCAAACTTCTTAGCCCAGTTCTTTAGGTCCTACCGGTTAGATGTACGAAGAGTTCAACGTAGACGATTCACGGTTCTACCCTCTCCACCCTGAGCTGAGTTCATGGTCGGGTTCTCTTATTGAGCAGTGGGAAGCTTGAGATATATCAATGGCGGCCTTGTGCTGACGTATATGGCCTTGCCATCACTAGATCCGTATCTACATTGACTGGGTCCCTGTTGTCCAGTTTGTGATCCTGGCTCTCATAACCACACCGCCAAACTTCCTATGGTATGTCTATGTCGAGATACCTACCATCCTCACACTCACTTGAGATCACCAATACTAACACCGAACAAATCGCCGCAGGCAGGAATACTTGGAGCTCACGTACCCAGCTCGTGAACCTGCTTCGAAACCCACCTCCAAGGGCGAAAAGAAGACGACAAAGCCTACTAACTCTCCCGGCGAGAGCCCTCTCAACATCCGCAACACCGTCATCAAGACGGTTCTCGATCAGACCGTCGGTCTAGCCGTCAACACCATCCTCTTCGCCCTCTTCGTCAACGGCCTCGCCGCCGCCATGACCCCGCTGAAAAACGAGACCGAACTGCTTAACCTCCGACTCGCGGGCCGCAGCCTTGATTATCTCCTCAGCGGCAGTGCCATCGACTACTCGCGCGTCGACTTCAAGGTCGTCCTGGCACAATCAACCGCGGATTTCTGGCCTATCATGACGTCGGGTTGGAGCTTCTGGCCTTTTGTCAGCCTGATCAACTTTGCGTTCGTGAAGTCGGTAACGCATCGGAACCTGGTGGGTGGGTTGGCAGGTGTGGCGTGGGGGATGTACATGAGCGGATTTGTGGATCGGTGAAGGGGGACGTGGGGGGGGGAGTCCAGATGACGTTTTCCCCCGTTCCCTCCATCTCTTGATATGGTCCGAGAGAACCATGTAAATGCAAGGGTAGAAAAAGGCGGGCAGGGGTTGATTAGAGTCGATATTCAAAGACGAACTGATGATGAACGGTGATTATAATGTTGGCGGTCGTGCCATAAATTGGGAGCTGGGATTGCTCGGTTAAGACAAGCACTGGGCAAGGCGAGAAGATCCCAATAGTCTAATAGATAGACACATCAATAGATACAGAACATGGGGCACTGCAGTTTACCAGGAAAACATGGCTTTGATTGCCAAGGGTTCTGTCCATGCCTTTGACTATCGTTGGCCACGGATATGAGCCTCGTGGGGGTCCAGCTTATTCGGGTCCGAAAGTTGAGAACGAATGCCAAGTGTCTACATTCCTGCTATGTTCTGAGAACCGCCAGGCTCGGCCTCAGCATACGCATTATTACCAGATGACACCAAGTCCCCGATGTCGATAACAGGCCAACACATAGAATCGTCATGATGACTCGCCTCGGAGAAGGCAAAAGAAGGTTCCGGATTCAATCAAGGATTCTTCAATTCCATCCGTCCCACCTACGGAGTACAATTCCACTTGGTGGTGGCAATAGTCTTGGTAACTCTAACGTGAGCGATCTCACGGGACGTCGCTGCTAAGCTCCAGCTAGCTGTTAAGATTAGTTCCGCGTACATAGGGCTGATGGAAGAGAGATCGGATCCGTGTTGGCTGGGCAAGTCGAACAGCCCGTGCCCTCGGGCTAGGATTGAAACCATCGTCTCATGTATGGCCAGCCTCACGTATTGAGCAAGGCGCTGCGTCGAATAAAGAGCCACGCAGCTCTGTTCCCTTAGCTTCTTGTTTCAAAGCCTACCGGATGGCCCAACTGACACAAATAGGCGCTCCGATAGGAATATGAGGTGGCTGGTGCGGTCGGGAAACAAGCTCGGCATGAAACCCGTCTTGACGGATGCCCCTGGGCAGCAGTTCGCCGACATGGTCGTTCTATCGTCCCACTGTGGCTTGTAAAAAAGGGCCCAGCCCGCTGGCGTCCTGTCAAACCTTGACTCGGAGAGGCAGCGTGGGGGCCGGTTGTGTGAAAGAAGGTAGGAGTCAAGGGTGACATCGTCATCATCTCTACATGTACAGTAACGATGATGTCCTCTGGGTTCTGTGACGAACTTGGGCTGTCGCGTGAACGTCAAGGGCGACGGTGTATCCGCGTCATTTGCTTTGATTAGTGTTTCTCCTACGTACTTAGTAGGAAGGGTCGAGAGGGGCTATATTTCAACATTCTGATGCGAAGAATTTAGGATCAGGTCAAAGGAACCAACAACTGACGGAAGACGTAGAGTTTGGATCCCTCGTCTTCGTTGGGACTGGGAACTGGCAAATGGCTTCTTATCCAATGACCTCATTTGGCGATTTGGCGGATGATGATTGCTGATATCTATTTTTTACCCCTTTGGCCGAATTTCAAATGCTATTCGTCAGGGCGAAATTGGCCCAGATTTCGCATTGATCAGCAGCATTGTCTGAACGAAGTACTACTTCTTGATATTTACTCCGTGGCACCGTTCTACTAAAAAGACGAGTCTAGCGGAGTGTACTCCCTCACGTGCCCGCAAAGTCTCTGAAATAATTCTACAAGTGCGGAGCGGGAAGCACGAAGCCGCGGCCTCCCTGTTCGGGGAATACCCCAAATCTTCAATGTTGCAAGCTGGACACAGGTATTATGATGGTTCTCGACCTTCGTGTGATGCGGTGTAGCACAATATCCCAAAAAAGCTACCGACTACGGGGAGTTGGAACCCACAAGTAATGCCTCGTGGACAACAGGAACAAGAAGATGGGATGGTTGTATCCGAGGCTACTCTGCTAATTAAAAATGCGGTGAAAAAAAAAAAGTCTCCCTTTTTTTCAGGGATCAATATGTCCGAAGTTTGTAAGTGGCTGGTGGTCTCTCCTTCCCGCCATGGTACCTGGCGAAAGCACCCAGAGGAAAAAAGAAGAAAAAAGAAGGAAGAAAAAAAAATTCTTCTGAACCAGTGAACCTTTCCGCCCACGTTCCTTCCCCCGAACTGGGAAAGTCATAATAGGTAGTTACTACAAATTTATGCGCCTGAATCAGCGTGGTTCAAATGTACTAGATACGGGCTTCATGAGTACCGAGAAGTATTGCGCCGTTGACTGTCCGGCCCCATCTCCCGCGCTGAATTACGTCACAATGCTTCGACAACACCTCAGACCCCAGTCACCCCAGCCAATCATGGAGAATGTTGTCGTCATTTAGGAACATTTGGAGGGGGTGTGTCAAAAAGGCCTCGAAAAATTTCCAAGACCACTCGGACCAAAGAATTTGAACTTATCTGCGGGAAGGAACACTGAAGTAGTCCTCGAGCCGTTGTTGTGTTGGTTTCGCGGTGCGAGTCGTGAACACACTAACACCACACACACACACACACACAGACACCGAGGCCCGATGTATCATTTTTTTCATCCCATTGTGCCAATCTCCAGACCACCACACTTCATTGATGCAATAATGCTTCTAGTCGATCGGAACAAAGCGGTAAATCGTTCATGCGAGCAGGGACATGCTGGTCTACTCCTATTGCCTCCGCTCACCTCTCCACTACGTACAAAGTATGTACAGACCCTGCTTCCTCTCAGCATGGCTGGCCAGCCATTTATTTAGTTCACTGGTCCCGGAGACAGGGACTCGGGCTATGTGGATACAGAGCCGGCTAGTCGCTGCGCGGTTAGGGTTGCAGGGAGCATGTCGGAGCGTCGCGTCTTTGCCGGGCCAGCCCTTCGAAACGGCATGGGCTTTTTCCTTTTTCTCTCCTTTCTGGAAGTCTTTTCCCTTGCACGAAGCGTAAGAATGGGATCGCGCTATGACAGAGTACTGAGGTAGGCCACATAGTATAGATCCCACCCTCTCCGAAAAGCAAGATCGCGCGAGAGAGGAAAAGAAACCCATGACTCGTTTCTCTGGAGAGGAGGCTGTGCGGACATTAACCCCTCTTCCGCTGTGCCATATTTCCGAAGTAAGAGTGGGAGAAGCCTGGGGGGGCCTGTCAACACAGCATCGAAGCTGCCGTACTCCCAGGTGTGCCAAGGCTTCGGCAGCAAGTTTTTCACCCTTCACTTCCAACCCTCCCCAGTTTCTCACAGGAAGTGAGACTCGATGGACGATGTCAGAAGGACTCTATGCGCTAGAAATGCCTGCCCCCAAGGCAAGGGTCTTCGTAATATTCGTCAAAGTATTCCGAGTCAGGTACTTCATAGGAGATACGAAGTAGTGTAGTTGATCAATTCGTGTGCCTCCTCCACCGTCTCGTAGGGTTTGATACGGCGCCCTGGACACGTCAATAGTGTACTTCATAGTATACCCTAGTGTAGGTACATTCTCCAGTCCGGTTGGTTGCGATGTTCTAGTGCGAAATGATGCTTCTCCTAAACTATACTCTACACTACTACGAAATGCTGGCATTAGTAGGAGGATTGTCCGCTCTCACTCTGACAAGGGGGCGGGCCTAGAGTAGTACTTCCAAGGAGACATTTTCCCTCTTAAATTTGGGGAAATTGATCCCCGCCCTTCTTCCAACCTCCACTCCTCCCACTAACACGGTGACCGTGTACCTAGTACTGCTTCCTCATACCGGTCCCTCGTGCGCCCTTGTCACTCGCTCTATAAACATTACGCCATAATTACGAATTACATCACTGCCAGCCCAACGTCCCAGGAGTATACGGTACCAGCGACCCACAGCGTTTCTTCGAGGCGCGTCGTGGGACGCAGGCATCTCGTTGCTAGTGAGAGACTAAGACAACTCTGTGCAGAATGGACGAAGGAGTCACGCAACATAGAATGGAGCTGTTGATCACTGAAGCGCCCTTTGTCTGGTCTTCTAAGTTCTAGCCTTCTGGCGCATATCAATATGCTGCTGTTTCCGTGTGCTTCGCTGTAGTCGACAGAGGGAGTGGGATTGAGCAGGTTGACGGATGCAGAGGCTTGGTGTCATAGTGTCATAGTGTCATCGTGTCATAGTGCCTCAGGACACGACTTGAATTCTCCAAGAAAGTGGCCCCCTCGTCGTCGGAGTGGAGCAGTCTGTAGCGTTAACCTGTTGCTCCTTCCATACTTCGTACAAGTCGATGCCTCTGTTTCTTTTCCAAGTTCCCACACACACACACACACAAACCAGACACACACCGAGCCCTTTTTTTCTCGTCCCGTCCCTTTCCCTCATGTCTCTGTTCCTTGGTCTCTGGGCTGGGGGGAAATAGACCGGCACGTTTCATTTTTTTCGTCTCTTCCCAGTAGTAGGATTTCTCTTCGTTTCTTAATATTTCCTTTCTTAATACGGCATCCTGTAAGAAACTGCGGCAAGGTGCGCAGTCGTGTTTACGTCTCGAATGCTTGACTCAATCCATCAGCTCCATCCACACCTACCACCAACCTTCTAGCGTTACTTCCATTACCCTTTCTGGGCGAGGAAGAAAAAAAAAATCTAGAACTGAAGCCTTTCCAACATACACACACCCACACACGCAGCGCTGTTGTAACCGGCTGTACCCCATCTTCCATCTTCCTCTTTCCCGCATCGACCCGATTCTCTCAGCATGAGCGTCGCGACGCTTGTTAATTTCCAGTGGTAGATCTGTGTGGCCTTCCGGTCCGCTTCACCACCACCACCACCACCACCACCACCACCACCAGCAGCTCATTGCACTTTTCGCCTTGGGATATGACAACTCGAGTCGCTCGTCTATCCTGTCCTAGCTGCACGAGTTGACACTTTCTTCAAAGTCTTCCTATCCCCTTCCGCCCCCACCCCCCTCTATGCCGCTGCAACTGCAGCAGGTAGGGCTCGTCGATCTTCTCGAATCCGATCCACGACCGAACTTTGTCGTTGCTCTTGGGGCCTCAACCTCGACCTCAACTTCGAATCTAGCCTCGGCTTCCACCACCGAGACTGACGAGCCTTACCTGCCGTCGATTGTTTACGCAAACCCTTCCCTGACCGCCTTCCCTCAGCTGTTGGATCTTCTTGCATCGAGCCGCGAGGAAAACCACCAGTTCTTCTGGAAGTGGATTGTCGCGCCATCGCCACCGCGAGACGAGGCTTCCTCTAGCGACGGTCGTGACGGCTTGGGCGATTCTTCGTTTTGGTACCTAAATCTCCTGTGGACGAAATCTGTGATTCGCAGCTCCTGGGTTGTGGTCGGCGCGAATGACGAGCCGCCATCTTCTGAACGTCCTCACAAGATGCTTCAGCAAACCACCATCCCCACCCGCCAGGTGGATGCATCACCTTCCGCTGCGCTCCTGCGCGAGCAGCCTGGCGGACTTCCCCTAGCACCTCTTGCCGAATCGAAACCTGACCGGGAGCTGTCGGCCGCTCTTACCGCCTACCTGGACCAGGACCAACTAACGTTTCTAAACGTTATCCACAGCCAAGACTGGGCGGCGAGCCCCCTTGGCCCTCTCGCAGAGTGGCCTTCTCGTTTGCGTCAAATCTTCTACCAAATCATTACTGATTCGCACCCAACAGCCATCTATTGGGGGGAGAGTAGGATGGTCATTTATAACCACGCCTTCAGCATTCTCTGCGGGGCACAACACCCAGGCATACTGGGGAAGCCTGCGCCTAGCGCATGGCCAGATGTTGAAACCGTTCCACAGTCCCCCGTCGCGCTGTTTGGCCGGCAGAATGAGTGGATGACCGTCCAGGATGAAGCCATCATATTTGTTACTGACAATTATGGCGCACCGCGAGAAACGCACATTAACTCGTCGATCACGCCTATCTTCGACGCGGGAGAATGCTGTGGCTTTTTGCATTCGGTCCAAGATGTGACGGGCTCTCGGTTGTGGGAAAGACGAATGACCATGCTTTGTAACCTGAGCGATACTCTACTGTCTGCCCATGATGTGAAGTCGTACTGGCGCAAGGTCATGGAATGTCTAGAAGAGCATAGCTCTGCCCTTGATATTCCCCTTGCCATTCTTTACTCGGTCGATTCCTACGCGGCCATGGCAAGCGACGATGGAGAAGCACCAAATGCGCCAAGCAGCACGGCTCCCCCGGTATGCCTTCTAGAGGGGTTATTGGGCGTTCCCACTAACCACACTCTCATACCGGAAACACTCGATCTCGAGCAAGATGACCTAGGCCTTGCCTCCAAACTCCGAGACGCTTTTCTTAGCCGCGAATTACTCGTACTTCGGGCCTCCGACGGCACCTTACCTACCGAGCTCTTTGAAGGCGTTGCGCTTCGTGGATTCGGCGATAGATGCGAAACGGCCGTCGTCTGCCCCATTCGACCAACGAGACGGAACGATCCTTTCGGCCTTCTCCTCTTGGGCCTCAATCCTCGACGACCCTACGACGACGACTATTCGCGATACGTATCACTCCTAAACCAGAAACTGTCTGCGTATCTGGCCTCATCGATGCTTCTTGAGAATCTCGAACGTGTCAATGCCGAGTCACACCTAAAGACGAATGGAAACGCAACTCTGGGGGGGGTCCGTGTTGAAATGTCTACCGGAGACACCGACGAGAGAATTCCTAACTTCGAGTCCGCCGATGTTGATCAAAACGAAATACCCACAGAAACTGCGAAAGATGACTCGATGGAGTCTCTCCCCGCCGAATCCCCAGAACCCGCCTTCCTTGTCGATTCGTCAATGACCAGTAGTACCCCCGAGCAGCTTTCTGAGGATGATACCATGGTTAAAATACACGAATTTGAGAAGCTCCAAAGGATGACAGAATTGGCGACTGTAGGCATTTGCGAAACGGACTTGAGTGGCAGGCTCGTGGAAGCCAATAAAGTCTTTTTTGAGCTGTGTGGGATTCCCAAAGTGGATGATCTACCAGCTGTTAACGTCCGACCCTGGGAGGTTTGCGTGCCAGAAGAGCAGAGAGTAGCCCTTCTTGAGATTCTTGGTCGACTTGTCAAAGACGGTATGCCTCAGACAACAGAGATTCAATTGAACACACCTTGGTCTGCTCAGGACAGCTCAGGAAAAGAGGTCACAGCTCCCAGGTGGCTTCTTGCCACATTTATGCCCATTCACTCTTCAGATGGCACAATGCATGCCATCCATGGCTGCTTTAGTGATGTCTCTGCACAGAAATGGCAACTGGAAAGCGAGCGCCGGAGGAAAGAAGAAGCCCTCGAGTCGAAGCGACAGCAGGAAAACTTCATGGACATGACATCCCATGAGATGAGAAACCCGTTGGGTGCCATCATCCACTGTGCTGACGCCATTGTCGCCTCATTATCCCAAGTTCACAATCTCAGTACTGCATCTTCTGGCGTGTTGGAAACACCAACAGAGCCCGCCACCCAGGCTCCTGGACATACCCAAACGCAAGCGGAGTCGAACGAGGCCAGTCGAATCATAGACGAGAGTATCGACAATGCTGAGACTATTATTGCATGTGCGCAGCACCAGAAACGAATTATCGACGACCTCTTGACCGTATCGAAACTCGACTCTCAGTTTATTTCCATCACCCCGTGCACAGTCGATCCCCTGGTCATGGTCCGAAACTCTTTGAAGATGTTCGAGGTTGAGGCAAGGCGCGTAGATGTTGACCTCACGATGACTGTCGATACGTCCTTCGCCGAGCTTGGATCTGACTATTTCGATTTCGACCCGTCACGGACGAAACAGGTCCTCATCAACCTGCTTACCAACGCCCTAAAATTTACCAAGAATCGCCCTGTTCGCAAGGTGTCAGTTCTTGTCAAGGCATCGAGAGATAGACCTACCGACGAGACATCGAGCGTCCGATTTATGCCGCGATCGTACGACGAGCCGACCCAGATTGGGAGAACGGATCCTGTTTACCTCATCTTTGAGGTCAAGGATACCGGCCGCGGTCTTTCCGAAGAGGAAATGCGCCGTCTTTTTAACAAGTTCCAGCAGGCCAGTTCATTCACCCACGTCAACCATGGTGGTTCCGGCCTCGGCCTTTTTATATCGAGGCGACTCACTGAGCTTCAGAACGGCGCCATTGGAGTTTCGAGCGCCCCGAAGCGCGGATCGACGTTTGCCTTCTTCATCGAAGCGTATGTACCACACACTGTCTCAGTATCTGCGGAAGAGACTACGCTGTCCACTTCAACATCGATCGTTGCTGGATCTACAACACCGACGACAGGTGTGGGAACTACCCTCGAAGCGAGCCCGGAGCAGGTTCAGCCACCACAGGAAGTGTCGCCACGGGCGACCCCTCAAGCACCTAGCCCAGATCTAGGTCAGATTGCCGGAGAGAGCACAAAGCTTGACGGGATTTTGGTCGTCGAGGATAATAGCATCAACCAGCAAACCACGAAACGCGGTCTTACCCAGAAAGGCTTCAAGGTAGATGTTGCCAATCATGGCCTGGAAGCCCTCGAGAAACTCAAAAAGTCGAGTCAGCTGGTCGAGTCTATTGAGGATAATAACTCGTCCGTGCCAGGACCCACGGAGCCCATCCCCTTCAACCTAGTTCTTATGGACATCGAGATGCCGGTGCAAGACGGACTTTCTTGTGCCCGTAAAATCCGAGAGCTCGAGGGAGAAGGGATGGTGTTCTCTGCCAACGGAGGTCCTATTCCAATTATTGCGGTTAGTGCCCATGCGAAAGAAGCACAGGTGGGGGCAGCCCTAGAAGCAGGGTGTGATGATGTCCTAGTCAAGCCATATCGAATCCCCGAGTTGATTGAGAAGATGGAGACGCTGGCTCAGCAACGCCAGAGCCCCAACCACCAACCACCAACTCCTGACGCTGGACAGCAGTGAAACAACCGCGATGTTCATTTTCTTTACTTGCATGAAACTTCTTCTCTTCTTTTCTTCTTTTCTTCTTTTTTCTATACCCCTGTACCTTTCAACCTCACGGTGCCATTCTTCCAGGAGCCCGACTTCAGCAACCTCGGCTTCCTTCTTTTTTTTTTTTTTTTTTTCTTTTGCTCTTTTTTTTTCTTTCTTTTTTATCTTCTTATTATTTCATGCATCCATTGGTCATGGTCTGGCGGTGGCTTAAATTAGGGAAATATGTATCAATACGTGCAAAAAACTGGAGCCAGGCTTTGCATGAAATTAGGAGTTTTCGCTTTCCTGTCTTCGGGACAGGGAGTTTCGGGTCCTCATTTACAAGCATCATTGTCGCATAACATCAAGGCGCCGCAGTTTTTTTCTTCTTCTTTCTTCTTTTCTTTTCTTTTGTCTTCAAACTCCTTGCCAACTTCATGATTGGGAGATGTCGTCGTTTCGAAGAACGGGGCAACACCCAAGGGGAGGCTTGCTTCATCTCTCAAGACTTTGCTTGTCTTAGGTCTCCATGCGAAGTAGGGAGGATATGTGTCATGATGGTAGGATACTGGTAGGGTAGGGAATGATATCACTTGAAGATATGGGATTGTGTTTTGCGAATTTTTGGAATTGGGTTATAAATGGGGTCTTGGAGTCCGGGAGCGAGAAGTGACCGCGCACCACCATGCTGGCTCGCCTTGGATATGTAGGAGCGGCTGAGATTCCTTGGGGAAACACAATTAGATGGAGAGTGCCATGGATATAATTATAGAACAAGAGATGTTAAGATATTTGATGCTAAAGACAGTTGCGCTAAACCCGATGAACGACGCCAGTAGGCGAGTGGATGGACCGGTAAATGGAACTGGAAGTTTGTCTTGACAAGCGTCCTTGGACGCTTCCAAGTCATCGTCGTCGCACAGTGATGGTGACTAAGCAGAATACCCCCGCCAACCCCACCCACCCACGACAGCCCAAGCCAAGCCTCAAGACAGCCTCAGCAACGTCACTCCTTAAATCAAGCTCGAGTCGAGCAGGCAAAAGCTGAAGCAGATCAACGCGAAGGACGCTATTCTCCCATCACAAGACATTGTGACTCCTCTCCCCCCTTTCCCTTTGTATCAAGGGATTCTCTGAATCCGCCCTTACCCTTTCACCATGGTGAGCCCTCCTCCTCCGCCATCTCCAAACCCGCCCCTGTCTCCCTTACCGACACGCTTGTATCTCAGACAGCTCCGGACTAACCGCAAGATCTGAAAACAAAACCCAACAGTCCCAATCTCTCCGCCCCTACCTCCAATGCGTGCGCAGCACCCTCACCGCCGCCCTCTGCCTCTCCGACTTCGCCTCGCAGATCTCCGAACGGCACAATGTCCCCGAGGTCGAGGCGCGGAGCTCGCCCGAGGTCGTGCTGACGCCCATGACGGTGGCGCGAAACGAGAACGAGCGCGTGCTTATCGAGCCGAGCGTGAACTCGGTGCGCGTGAGCATCCGGATTAAGCAGGCTGATGAGATTGAGAATATTTTGGTGCATAAGTTTACGAGGTTCTTGACGCAGAGGGCGGAGAGCTTCTTTATCCTGAGGAGGAAACCTATCAAGGTAATACAGCCCCTTTGTTGGATTACGCTGTGGCGGTGTAAACAGCGGTCTTGAAATGGGGGCGTGTTATAGATTGCCAGTTAACACTTTCTTCGTTTCTAGGGCTACGATATATCCTTCCTGATCACTAATTTCCATACGGAGGAAATGCTGAAACATAAGCTGGTTGACTTCATCATCCAGTTCATGGAAGAGGTGGACAAGGAGATTTCCGAGATGAAGCTCTTCGTATGTGGCTCTATGCTCTTACTCCCCCTCGAGACTTCGTCTGTGGGCGTGTTGATGCTAATAATTCCGAACCTACAGTTAAATGCGAGGGCGCGTTTCGTCGCCGAGTCTTTCTTAACTCCTGTTTGTCCCACCTCATCTCCTTTGAGCAGTATTGGAAATTTTTGCTAATTCTTGGAAATATAGTTTGATTAAGCTGGTACTTAATGGGGTATCTTATCCTCCGAACTAGCAGGGCAGGGTGTCCTGCCGAGGAACGAGTATTATGACATATAGGAGACAGGCTTCTTTTTTTTCATACACTGAATATAGCGGGAGGGGGGAAAGAATAGTTCCGGGATAAGACTGTCCCTTTTATCCTCGTTCACACTTCTCTCTATTGCAGGACGGGGGATGAACCCTGGTCTGGTCCTCCGTATGGCCGCGTATCTGGTGTTAAAACAAGAATTATTGGGGCAGCTGATGAATGATTCCAGTAGGCGTCTTAAAACAAGAATTTCATGAAGTGTATATCGCTGCCCTGTGAATGCTGTTCATTCCGCTCACTCTTGTCTGCATGGCACAGATGAAACTGGCCGACCAAAGCCTCCCATGATACCTGATACATTCCAGTCTTACTAACAGCCTGAGGACTGCCTGACGTGCTACTACCACTAGCCTCGTGGGCTGTCACCAGCACGAGGTTTCACATCTATTCCAGCTAGACCCAAGCCAAGCAGCCACGACCGGGGAAGTCGAAGCAGTCACAGAGCCTCACAGACGCATCCGAGCTTCTATTGTTACGGCGTTCTCAATGGCCATCGGGCCCGGAGACCCTCCTGCTCCTTCCCTCAAAGCCATCGTTTAACAGTCATATCTACGACTTTTCCTGACAGAATCGTCACTTGCCAAACATCAATTTAATTCATTTCGCCATGTATATTCCGTGATCCGGTTTCCAATTTTCAGCCCCGACCTTCTAGCCCGCTCTTCGATCCGACTCCTCACATACCTAGTTCCGACTCATCTTGTCCTACCCCGAACGACCACCGCCGCCTCGTGGTAAGTCCTCAGTTGGCTCATAGAATATCGCTCCCATATGCAAGTCATTGTATTTCTGTTCTCCCCATCCTCACCAACTCCCCTTCTGCTGACCCATCTTACCGCATTGTTTTATTTTCAAAAACAATTCTTGCAAACTTCCCAGTTTCTGCAATCAAATGTGGTCTTAGTCGACGCACCTTTCTTTTCCTGCAGCAGGCCCTCTCATCCTTCCCAATTCCCTCTGCCCTTTCTTTCCCATCAAAGCATAGCACCCCTTCTTGGACCTCACGATGGGTGATGCTCTTGGCAATATTTCAAAGCTCACGGACTGAGTAGATCACCTACGGCCATCTCTGTGATGACCTGAACACTGGACGCAAGATCTCGTCCTGCGCAGCAAATAGTGAGGCTTCGTCTTTTCCAAACTGGAAGCTGCCCTCGCCATTCATCTGCTCGACGCGCTATTCAACTCAATATCATTGTCCTCGATCACTCCTGCCAATTGTCTTGGTTTCTATTTACCAGTGAATCAGTTCTCTCAGTGCCCTAAAGTGCGACTACAAATCGGGCTCCCAATTCCACAGCTTCTCTACTTTCTTCCTCTCTCAAACCATCAGCTTTTTCGAACCGAAACGGTCAACCCCCTAATTCTCTGTCTAGATTCCCCAGATTGAACTTGTTCTGATACAAACAAGACCTCGCAAAACATCATGTCTACCGGTGATGCCACTACGCGCGGTGGCTTCACCATGGCCGACGCCAATCGTACGCTTAACGAGACTCCCCAGTCTATTCGTACAGATCGAGAATTCCAGCTTCGCAACCTCGCTCGCCTCGCGGGAATGACCCCCGATCAAGACATTACTGCTCAGGATCAGAATGGATCCCGCTTCAATTCGACTGAGGGAAGTCAGATCACTGTAAGTTTTGCGTCTTGCTTGAATGTTATGTCTTTTTTGGCGACAGCTTGCTGAATTTTGGGGAGCAGCCTGACTCTCAGGACTCGAAGAACGTTTATTTTGGCCACAAGAGCCGTCTCAGTACCAGCAGCAGTCTCGCGGAGTCGTTCATCGAGGCCACTTACCAGCCTACCTTGAGCGATATCCAGAATTCTAGCCTGTCTCCTAAGGGCCAATACGGCTCCGAGCAGAACACCTCCTTTGACAGTTCTTCCCAGGACTTTTCCGCTCCTAAGGATGAGGGACGCTCTCATGTTTTCAAGACACCCCCGACCTCTTTCCCTGGTAAGACTTCTACTGGCTGGTTCTCTGACAAGGCCTATCGCGGCGGAATGCTAGGTCTTGGTGATGACAGCGATGCCCTTGGAGGCTTCATCATGGACAAATTGACCGGCGAGGATCGCATCCCCCAGACCGTTGGTCCTCCAACCACTACTTTTGGTAGCCCGTTTGATGATGAGTGTGTTGAGACTGCTCCTCCGTTGACTCATGTTCGCCTCGTTGGCACCGACTTGCATCGGTCTCCTACCCCTCTGCCCCGAGGTGGTTCTTCTAACAATGGCGTGCTCCTCGCATCCGCTCGACTGTCAAAGGCCGCCGAGAAGGCTAACTACCTCGACTCTGCTCAACAGCAGAACGTTCAAGGTAACGGCGCCGTCAACAGTGGTCAGGCCATGCCCCACCAGGACCACACGCTCGGTAGCGGCTACATTCAGAGCATCCTCAAGCAGCCTGGCACGGTAACCCAAGCGGCGATGCTTGGCCACCACAGACATAATTCTGCTGGCCCCGTCAAGTCTCCTAACTCTCGCGACTTCGTCCAGAAGGCTGAGGGTAACATGGTATGTTTGTCTTTAGAACCCATTTCTGCCCCCCCGGTTTAACTCTTGAGGGTATTCATGACTAACATTATATGATAGGGACATCTTAACCCCAGCGCTCAGCCGTTCGTTGCCCACACCATGCAGAGTCAGCGCCCTAACACCGTTCCCATGACCACGTTTACTCCCCCCATCGTATCCAAGCAGCTCGAAAGCCTCCTTAGCGGCCCGGGTGGTGTCCCCAGCCTCGGCTTCATGCTGGATGCTAAGAATTTCCCCTTCGTTGAGACTGCTATCCAGGAGCACGATGGCCCTCGTCATCCGGGTGTTGTCAAAATCACCAACGTTAGTATCACCACAGCCGACGGAGCTGTACTTCTAACCTACCTGCGAATCGCCCACTTGCTGACACGAGCTGCTTTAGACGCCTTTCGATACCAGCCGCAACGAGGTTGACGCGTTCCTCGGACACAACGCACGCCTCTTGGCCGACAACATGGAGCCCATCCACGTTATCATGTGCCGCGTCACGGGAAAGACGTTGGACGTTTACGTCGAGTTCCAATCGACGGGTGACGCCATTCGCGCGGTCGAGCGTCACCTGAAGAATTCGGCTGCTGGTCGCCCCAGCAGGATCGGCGACAGACTTGTCGAGGTTTCCGTGGCTAGCAAGAAGGATCTCATGAGGGAGTTGTTCCCGAAGGCTAACGGTGTCGAGTGGACCGATGACCAGCCGTACATTTACGAGACTTCGGATTTCCCTTTCCGGGGTTTTGTTTCTGACGAGGAGCTTACCATGTTGGTAAAGCATGTTGAGAACCCTCATCGAGTAAGTTAACCCCCGAGAGGCCTGCTACAGCGGAGGATAGCTACTGACAGCGGGTTTTACTCTGCAGTGCCCCTTCTCTCGCGATTGCCCTGAGCGCCCCTTCGAGTGCCTCATCAGCCTTCTGCGAAAGTTCCCCTGGGAGCAGACGCAGTACATCACCATTCGCCAGCGTTCCCACATTTTCCAGACCACGTACCGTCTGATCCAAATCCTCCGGACCAAGGTCATTAGGAAGGTCAACGAGGCCCGCCTGACTACTCGCCTCCTTAGGCGTCTGGTCAACACCGCTATGACCTGCCCTGGTTTCACCGTCATGCAGAAGGATGATGTTGCCAGGCTTGCAGACTTGAGTCCCGGTGAGCTCTCTGGATTTGGCCAGCCGCAGTTTGCGTATAGATGGCGACACCAGTATGCCATTTCTGTGAAGCGTGGTCTTCCCTCCGATCTGATTGAGGTATGTTTATGGTTCAAGTTCGAGACTTTGTTGTGGAAAGGGGAGATTGTGGTTGGGAAAGGCATCATGCTAACATGATCATTTGCAGTGGTACATCAACGTCATCGCCCAGGAAACCCGCGACAATCTCATCCACTTCCCGCTCAAGGAGCGCCATGAGATTCAGAAGCTCGGCGGATACACGGATGACTACTGGGGTTACTTCTGGCTCGAGTTGTGCATGCCCAATTTCCAGGAGTTCCAGAAGTTTACCCTCGCCCAGGTTGCCGAGAGGGAGTTCGCGGCCATCGAGGGTATCCTTCGACGTGCCGCCCAGAAGATGGGCGCCTCTGACGTCTACTAAATAATGCCCTTTGGCTAGAGGTATTCCCCTCGATCCTTTGTGTTGATCTTGGGGGAGGCGTGATTTCGATGTGTATGGTAAGCTCAGACCGGACCTCCTGAGGACTTCCCCGGCGAACATGGTAACGGTAACGGAGTAAGCTAACTGCTATGCAGATGGGAAGAACAGGTTTGACCAAAATTGGAAGATAAGGTTATAAGTTCCCGGGGCGTTAAGAAGTTGCGACAGGTATAAAAAATGGCATGTAACGGGGCGGAGATTGTGTTTCTTTCTGCAGATGTTCCTAGGAGATATTCTGAGACGGCGTCCGGTACGATGGTTACAGGTTTTTGCATGGCACGCAAGTGTTTTTAAGCGCGGGCGGAGGAATGGAACTGCCATGAAGATTCTCTACTTTGTTTGAGACGAATTTCGGTATATAACATGGCCACTCAGATTAATACAACGTTGGGAACTTCCACCGGGTCCTGGTAATAGTGTTTCGTGGTATGACCATATGGAGTGAGCAGAGTGCTCGGCTCCTCCGGTACAGTAGACGAAGGTATGGTCTTTCGAGCGTGTGTCTCGCCCACCTTTTTTCACCATGCTACCATTTGTGCTAGTCATGAGGAGAAGAGAGGAGAGATACGAGAAGGGAGAGTAAAGAGAAGACACAAAATAAGCCGCAGCGGAGACAATTTTAATAAACAACAAGAATGTTATTTGTTGAAACGAACCTCAGGAATCGTGCCTGGTATGCGTTTGAAGGGCGAGCAAGAGAACAAGGCCAAGGGAGTCCGACTCCCGCACTCCATTGCTCTCCCACCTAACTCTACTCCGGAAATAGTGCGTTTCTCTAACTACGGGTCTGGTCACGGCTTCTCGAGCGAACTGACCGCAAGGTGGTGGGCGGATCCTTCGCTCCGTTTGATCGTAAGATCTCGTGTCTGCAGTATGTGACTTGGATGTGTCGACCTTTGATGTGTGACTAAGAGCCATCGTTGACCGAAGCTTTGAATGTTGAAATGCCCTCCAACCAAAAGAAACAAATAGAACTTTCCGAGTTCGGAGTAGAAGAGGGCGCGAAGGCTTCAAGGAGGGGAAGTGACAAGCTGACGTGCTGATGGTGTTGTGGTTGGAGACGACTTGGAGTGATCAAGAGGATGCATGTTGAGGAGTACGAAGTAATCGGTACATGTACTGATTGATAAGAGCATCCATCAAACCAAGTGGGGGTGAAAGACCAGCTGCAGGATGCAAGTACAACTGCACTGTAGAGGTACACAGGTACAAAGGTACACTACTTCGTATTAGGCAGCTCAATCAATCAATCACTGTACAAAGTACGAAGTACAGGACTTCGTAAGGCAAACTCTCCCTTCCCATTCTGGAAGCTTGGGCCAATGGCAGTTCCGCGTCAGGGGTCCCAAGAGACAGGTACCAGGTACCAGGTACCACATCTGCATGGGGGAGGTAAGGCGAAGAAGCACCAGACGAACAGTTCCGAATGCTCTCGGAGCTGGCTGCGGGAAATGCCACGCCTCAACTGTGATCGTACGAAGTAGCCTAATATTACCTCAGTTTTGCGCGAAACTACGCGGAACTACAGTCTTGGCGGAAGTACGAAGAGATGGTTGTGTTGTAACCCACAGCTGCGAGCAGCTCCTTCTCCGCGGGAGGAGTGGGGATACTAGGCCTATTTGATATCGAGAAGATGCCTCGTGGTGGTGAGACATGACCAATACCCTCAAACATGTTGGCAGTGTGCTTTCAGTAGTGGTAAATGGTCTTGTCATGTTAGGCCTCGCGTGGCACGCCATCAAGCAAACAAGCGCAACAGTCCGTTCATCCCGTTTCTTGTTTAGTAGCTAGTAGCCTTGGGTTTCCGATTTCTCAGTCTCGGGAATACGAAGAAGAATCTTGAAAGGGAAAATGCTTCGTGTCAATATAATATTTGCCAGATCGCCGTCAGCCATTCTCTGGTAAACCAGGCATCAAATTCCCCCTCTGCTCCCCACAACTTTTATTCTCTGGTACCGGTACATGTATTTGTGTCCAGAAACGGCTGGGGACAGTGCGCCAGACCAGGCTGTGTAGCACTAATCCCGGGACCCACGTTCCTGGCAATTAACCTCTTACAGGGACAGCTTTGGTCGAAGCCAGTGGAAACGAGTTTGGGAGCTTCAAAAAGGTAGCTTCATCAAACCGGCAGTCGCGACACACTCAGGTATTCTCCGTCCCCTGTTTTTCCTTTGTGCTCCCGACAACCACCAACCATCACCCGAGCAATGTTGCAACCGAAATAAAAAGAAAATACGAAGAACGCTCTCCTCGCTCAAATTCCATCTCAATCCCCTGGAAATTTTCTGCTCGCCCATCTGCAAACGCAACCGATAACAGAACTTCGATCCTCATTCTTTCCCCCCGAAATAGTGAGCAGTCCCCGACTCCATCGAAACCTACCAATTTCTACCAGAATCCCCTTTTCGTCTTTCTACCTATCTGCCGTATCTTGGGTGCCAAGACCATCTCGATTACCTACAACTTAGCTCTAACAGCCGATCTCTCACTAGATATCGCCATCCCCACGCATTGACCGTCCTGCCCATCATGTCCGCCGAACCGAAGGTCGTCGAGAACCAGCCCGCTGGTGAGGTCATCGCTGCCCCCGCCGATGCTCCTGCTCCTATCACCGAGCCCGCTGCCCAGGAGACTAGCGCCAAGGTAGAAGCCGAGACCACAACGGCCGCCGATGCCGCCCCCGTCGCTCCCGTCGTTGCCGATACTCCTACCGTTGCCGCCGTAGCACAGGAGGATGTGCCAACAGCATCGGATGAGCCAGCCAAGGGTGACAAAGAGGAGAGTCCTAAGGAGGAGAGACCTAAGGAGGAGAACCCTAAGGAGGAGAGCCCCAAGGAAGTGGTCGAGACCCCACTGGATAAGTTCGCTAGTCGTCTCGCGGCTATCAAGGAGAAGACTGGTTACGATGAGATGTGGGGAATTACCCTTAGCGACCTCTCCCATGCTCCCACAGCCATTGTTCTCCAGAAATTCTTACGCGCCAACAATGGAGATGTAGCCCTGGCCGAGAAGCAGCTTACGGAAGCTCTCAAGTGGCGAAAGGAGACCAACCCTACCAAGCTCCTTGATGACAAGGTGTACGACCGCGCTCGATTCGGTGATTTGGGATTCGTCACTGTCCACAAGGCAGATGACGGTAAGGAGGAAGTCATCACGTGGAACGTCTATGGCAGTGTCAAGAGCAACAAGGCCACATTCGGAAATATCAAGGAGTAAGTAGATCATCCGACTCCCCTCTCCCGGCACGCTCACTGCCCTAGAGTTTCAACATCAAGAAACTAACAGACTGAACCCCTAAGGTTTATCGAGTGGCGGGCTGCTCTTATGGAGTTGGGTGTCCGAAAACTCAAACTCAACGAGGCTACGGCCCCCATTCCTGAGGGTGCCGAAGACCCCTATCAGTTGATTCAGGTCCACGACTACATGTCCGTCTCATTCTTCCGCCTGGATCCCAACGTTAAGAGTGCTAGCCGGGAGACTATCCACGTCCTCTCCGTGGCTTACCCCGAGCTCCTATCCCACAAGTACTTTGTCAACGTTCCTGCCATCATGGGCTGGGTGTTTGGAGCTATGAAGCTGTTCCTTGCCCCGGCCACTCTCCGAAAGTTCCACCCACTTACTTCCGGTACATCTCTAGCGAACGAGCTCAAGCCTTTCGCGGCGACCCTGCCCAAGGAATATGGAGGCTCTGGCCCTAGTGTCAAAGAGGGTCTCACCGTTAAGCTAACCGACACGCCTGCTCCTGCCGAGAAGGCAGTCAAGGCTGCTCCTGCTGCTGAACCCGCACCTGCTGCGGCCGAGGCTGAGCCCACCAAGCCCGATGAGACTCCCGATGAAGCTCCCAAGGAAGCTCCCAAGGAGGATACTCAGCCAGCAGAAACCACCCAGGCGACAGTGCCCAAGGCTGAAGAACCCAAGACTGAAGAGGCTGCCACCAAGGATGCCGGCGCCGAGGCCATTGAGGAGGCGGCTAAGGAGACTAAGCCTGAGACTAAGCCCGAGGCTCAGCCTAAGCCTGAGTAATTCTTCCGTCTTGTCTAATTTGGACTTGCATTCGTCACATAATAGAACACAGGGAACGATGGAATCAAAGGAAGCAGGGGGCAAAAAAAAGGGAACAGGGTTCCTCGGTGTGTGATGCAAGTTGAAGATTTTCAGCGCGTCGTGGTTGTGGTTGTTTATGTTCGGTCTCGATTTCTGGCCGGTGATAATACCCCATCCTTGTTTGTTTTTTCTTGTTTTTGTTATTGCATTTTAGCCTTGTTTCATGGAAGACAGGACAGCTTACGGAAACAGATGAGAAGCTGGCTCTAACCTCTTTTTTTTTTCTCTTCTTAAAATCATGGAATTCGGTTGACCGTGTCATTTTTTTCCCCTTTCTGGTCTCTTGCCCGTTGAGGCGCGTCTCTAACGGCAGGCGAAGAATAATGGGGATCAGTACTTCGTAAATAATAAATACAGTGTTTACACTTTACCGTCAAATCCTTGACAGGTGCCAACTGAGCGTGCTCGAGGGACAGATACGAGCAGCTCGTCTTTCTCGACATCGATGTTCCTGTTTATCATTCAGCGAGGGATTCTTTGTACTAATCATGATTATTCAACCACCTTTTTTTGACCATAAAAGCCAATCTCCGTATTTTCCCCTAGATGACTCGGAATCAACCGTATCAAGAGGTTCCTAACATCACCCAACGGGCCGATAGCCTGGAGTGTAGTTGCAGCAAGACAAATGTTGGCCAACGCGACTAAGGCCATCCAGTGGTCCTCGTTATGAAAGAGAAATGAGATCCCATGAGATGGAATGGGCTATTCTTGTAAGCGACAGACGTCAGACAGACGTAGCGACTTGCAAAAGATGCTCTAGGACCCCCGGGGTGTCGGCGTACACTGTCCACCACAGGTTGATAGACCGCTGAGCGATGAGGGCGGTTCGCGTTATAACGATATACTTGATACTGACTTGCCAGCACCAAGCTAATAGACACTTGATTGCGTCGGTGTTCCCTGGACTGGTACAGAGCCGATCGTCGTGCAAACAAGAGCTGGTTTACAGCATTGGTGACGCTTTAGAGAAAACCACTCCCTCCCATCCGTTATAGTGTCTCTAGAGCTAAAGAATGCTTTTACGCAAACTTGCCCCCATGGTTGTTTAGGCACCGAGATAAACCTTCCCCCTAGCCATCTAATGAGCTCTCCCCAACCTTGGCTCGAGAAGATAACTGCAAGATGTGGAGGCGGTATGAAGGAGATGACCTAGAAGGTCATCCTCTTCAGTTTGGGCTGTAATTGTAGATTCGACACTCACTGGCCAAGACTCAACTGATGGAAATTTGGCTCTATCTCAAGGGCTGGATGTTCTTCTGGGGCTCGGTAGCCAAGAGGTGGCATGTATGGTCGCGTAAAGAATCGCTAGTTTGCTAATCGACCGACCGTCAGGCAAACGAGGGTTGCTCTACAGCATCGGCGGCACGAAAGAGAGAATTACTCCCTTCCATCCGTTGCGGCTTCTCCAAAAGGGCTGAAAAAATGAATCTTTTACACAGGCTTACTCGCATGGGCTTTTTTTGGCGCTAGGAGAAGCCTCTCCCCTGGCTAGAATATCTGGTGATCTCTCCTTGATCCTTGCTCGAGGGATAACTGCAAGCAAGATGCGGAGGTGATGTAAGTGCTTCTCTCTGGCAAACTTTTTTCGCCAAACCAAAATGGTTAGGGTTGTTTTTATAGGGTTCAAATGTTCTCTGTTCGTGGCCTGAGGAAGAGTTGGCGAGATGAGAGCGGTGATTCTTGAGATGAGGGACAACCTCGTGTAGCAAATTGGCAGGACTCGGGGACCTTTCGCCCAGACCGATGCCCTCCCGGGGTCTAATGAACGCCGCAGAGGAGAAGGAGTCAATTCATCTCGGAGCGAGTTGACCCTTGTGCTTAGGAAGCGTGGCGGAGTGTTTTAGAGCACCTGGACATAGGAGTTCCCGATTTCATGTCCACGTTACGAGAGAGAGAGAGACGATGTCAAGGACGGAGGAAGCCGTCTCTTTTAGAATTGCGACATGCTTAGGGCTTAAGCTGGGAGGAGTGTGGCTAAGCAAAACCAAGACATTTACACAGGTACTTGTAGATGTCTATTCATATTTCGTATTGGTATTGTGCTGACACCAAAGGCACTCGAGGAAGCCAGAGGTGAGACGAGACTTCGAAAGCGCTTAAGTGGCTTCGCAGTGTTCACTGTCGTCCGGTTCAAAAGTGCGATGTTCCATGCTCCATGTCCTCTTCCCAATGCGCCAGCCCCTGTCCGTTCGCACTCCGTTCGTCGTCCGTTCCTTCTAGTCCTTCTTAAGTTGCCAGTTCGGGACGAGGAGGTGGAGTGGAAGTTGTTTCTGATACCGCGGCTTGCCTGCCCCGTGAACCCGGACCAAAGGTACCAGCTACCTTTCTCTTTGGAAACCTCAGTCCGCCCTCGCCCTCGCACGAACCGTTCCAGGTCAATGTTGACGTGCCAGGCAAATCACGTACTTCTGTGGAGTAATAATTAACACAAATAGGGAACGACTGGACTCTCTGCAGTTAGAGTCTACCAATAGACTGCCAGGACGACAGGAGCATTGATGACTAGTGTAGCCTCGATGTCTCCATCCCCAGCCGAGCCCGGTCCAGCCCAGAAGTTCAACCTTTGGCCTTCCACTTCGACCTCTCGCCCAGAAGAGGAAAGGCCAACAACACCAAAATAAAAAAAAAGGAGCCCGAAGGATCGGATCAGAGACCACATCCACCCAGGCTGAAGACGACGACAGTCTGGATCATACTCAATGGTCAATATTCCCGTTTGAAAACCAAACCAACGATCAAGGACCTTGATGTGCTTACTTCGTCTGCCCCCTCGATCCCAGGTTCCCAACGAAGTTGGCTGCTTTCTGCTCCGTCCAACGACGCGCCTGCAATTAATACGCTTTTTCTTCTTTGCTATTTTCCCTCCCCCTTCACCTTACTTAACTCTCCTGGTTTAGCTCCCGTCTACCTTTCTACGACGCACTCCGTTCTGTGTTTCCGTCCCATGCACTCTCCCTCCCTCCTCCTTCTTCCTTCTTTCGTTTATTAGACTATTACTATTTTACTATTAGCCTCCTTCCAGTCTCCTTCCGAAAAATATCATTGATCAATAGCTTTTAACCCTTTCCTCCTTTCTTCCTTCCCCTCCTCACGCCTTCGCCCTCGCCCTCGCCCTCGCCACAGACACAAACCTCAGTCGCAGGCGAAAATAATAAAAGAAAAACAAGATTGGAAACCGCGACTTAAACCCAATCGAGTTACTATCTGATCGTCCCTTGCTTCCTCACATTTGCACCTGCTTGGCCGCCTGGTCTGGTCTTGCTGGATTGGACTGAGTTTGTGCGGTCTGGACCCAGTCAGTTATATGCATGCACTAAGAGATATTATATCCCTCCATTTTCGAGCGCGTGTCCGTGTCCGAGACCTCACTTCTTCACTTTCTTTTTTCCTTCCCTCCCCCCCCTCCTCCCTCTCTAGTCGCTAAACTTCAATTGCCAATTTCACCTTCTCTCTGCTCAAACCATATCTCGTCTAAACACACTTTGCTGGTCTAATCTCCGCATTGCAACTCCCCATCACGTCTTTTTTGACCTTCTCCTTGCCATCGTCGCGTCTTTTCAACGTGTCATCGCCTGCTTTATTCGCGCCTGTTGACTCTTGTTGACTCGAAACAACTCTACTCTCCTGTCACACACCATCACACACGCGTTCATCCACCTGCGGTTCTCTCTTTGTCTTTTTTCACGCGCATCGGGTCAGTCCGTGATGTCTCTGCCTACCGAGAGCAGCATCTCGGCTGCTCCCTCGGTCCTGCCTCCCCTACCCCTTCTCGATGCTGTCCTGGACGGCTCTGCCGACCTAGCCTGTTCCTCGTCCACTGTTTCCTTCGCGTCGTCCGCCGTCCACTCGATCAGCTCGACACCTCCCACCTCCGTTTCCGACTCTTGCAGTCAGTCCTCGGATGTACCGAAACTCGAGAATATTACCGTCGCCGTTGATACACCGCCTCCCCCCGATCTACCCGTTTCCGATCCCAACGGAGATGCGACGCCCCAAGCCGCGTCAGCCTCTGCATTTCGCCCCCGCCGTTCTTGTACAGTCGCGACCTACAACTTGAACGAATTGAGCGGCACGTCGGCTCATGGAAAACGACGCGCCAATGGCGACATCGTGGCTGAGAAGCGCCGTCGGACGATTTCGGGTGATACTGTGGTTGCTCGTCAGAAGAAGGACCGGAATGACGGCCTTGCTGCGGCCAAGGATTCACAGGGCTTGTTACGCGCCGGAATTGACGCGTTGGATCTCCAGTGGTCCATCAGCCAGCTCGACACGCCTCCCTCCCACCGTCGGTCGAAGAATGACCTACCTCCTTTCTCTACCAGCCTCCGTTCTTCGGCGCGTCTTGCCGGCGAGAGTGCAGCCGCCGCGGTTACCTCTCAGATCGCCTCGCTCAGCAAGCATGGCAAAAAGGCCCTGGAAAATACTGCGTCCGCCATGTCGCGCGAGCTTAAGCGCCTGCAAGACACCAAGGAATTCGCTCACATCGACGACCAGCCGGTGGTCCACACAGTTTGGAGCAACGGAAAGCTCGTTACTGTTACAAAGTCCCGCCGCGCGTCCGCGAAACAAAACGCCAAGCAGAACGAGGCCGAGGCCAACAAATCGGCGGCGGCGAAGGAAGAAGAAACTGCCCCGGACGCTACCGCGCCTACGAAGAAACGCAGAGTCAAGAAATACCTAGAGAAAGGCCTTTATGCCGGTCAGCCAATGCCGGACGTCTACACCATTGGCCTGACGACAGCTGAAAAGAAGCGCATGGCTCAGATTCCCGAACTGAAGTCGTTGCCTCCGCCTACCAAGGTCCTTCCCTTGCCCATGTACAATGGCTTGCGTCTCCTGATTAAGGGCAGGGACTTCAAGCTTCCATTCGACGTGTGCAATCCCCTACCACCTGGCCAACCTAAGCCTGATGAATGGAGGAAGATGACGAAGAGTATGCGGTTCTATTTTGCCTTTTTTTTTTTCTATTTCTTGACCGAAATTGGACATGGGAACACTTCGAATTGGATCGCACTAACACCTCTTTGCAGATCGGTTCATTGGCGATTCGAAAGAATACTGGAGGAAGACTCCTCACATCAATGACTTCCAGTCCAAATGTGTCTGCAAGCCCGAGGATGGCTGCGGCGAAAGCTGCCAAAATAGGATCATGCTTTACGAATGTGACCAAACTAACTGCAACGTGGGCAAGGAGTATTGCACCAACCGCGCCTTTACCGACCTCGCCGAGCGTCGCTCCGCTGGTGGAAAATACAGAATCGGGGTTGAAGTCATCAAGACGGCCAATCGAGGTTATGGCGTTCGCAGCAACCGCTGTTTCGAGCCGAACCAAATCATTATGGAGTACACGGGCGAAATCATCACCGAGGAAGAGTGTGAGCGGAGAATGAATGAGGTCTATAAGAACAATGCCGTATGTTTCCCCACTTCTCTCTCGACTCTCGACTACCACTGCCGCTTGAAGTTGGGCTAATCTTTGGATCTGCTTCAGTGTTATTATCTCATGTCTTTCGACCAGAACATGATCATCGACGCTACCACCGGATCGATTGCGCGATTCGTCAACCACTCCTGTAACCCGAACTGCAGGATGATCAAGTGGATCGTGGGCGGTAACCCTCGCATGGCGCTCTTCGCTGGTGACAGGCCCATAATGACCGGAGAGGAGCTTACCTACGACTACAAGTTCGATCCATTCTCGGCGAAGAACGTGCAAACGTGCCTCTGCGGGGAGCATAATTGCCGTGGTGTCCTGGGTCCGAAGCCCAAGGAGGCGAAGTCGGAGGCAAAGGGAAAGGCTGTGAAGGCGGCGCTGAAAGATTCTGTCAAATCCGGCAAGCGCAAGCTCAAGGAGCTTTTGGGAGGCGAAGATGAGAAGGGAAGTGCCAAGAAGCGCAAGATTAGCAATGCTAGCGGTGTCAAACGGTCGCTGTCGAGCGCGAGCTTGAAGGCGGCGAAGGGTGCGGCCACGGTGGTCAAGAGGAGCGTATCTGCGGTGTCACTCAAAGCTAAGAGCAGTTTGGGCGGCCTCAACGCGAAGGGGAAATCACCTACGACGAAGGCCCAGTCCAAAACAAGCAAAACCAAGGCGTCGGGCAAGGGGACGCCTCTGAGCGCCAGTAAAAAGCGCAACACGCTAGTCAAGCAGCAACAGCCCCACAAGAGCGCGTCGACTGACACCCTGAAGAAGACGAGTACGGGTAGGGTCACGAAAGTGTACGCGAAGGCGCAGCAAACGCCTTCACCTGCGAAGAGGCAGGCTAAAGGATCGGCGTCCCGAGTGCCGGGCTCGACCATTGTAGCGGCGGCTGCTACTGGTTCACAGGCCTCACCGGGATTTAGAAGTAGCCCAATCTCGAAGAGTGGTCGCGTCCGGAAGCTCACCGAGAAGGCGGCTTCGCCACGCATGGCGATGGAGCTATCGAGGGCAGCTCGAGTTCGTCTTGTGCAGTCGGATGAGTGAGGCCTCCTTTCCATTCAGATGGAAATGGGAGGGGGTATTTGGAAGGGAAGGGGAGCTTAACTACGTCCAGACACCTTCTGGATTACGTCTAGAAGGGCGAGGAAGTGCACTTGTTTGCATCGGGAGATGGGGGGAGGGGTGGGTTAATGCCTGTGGCTTTTCCGGTATTTTTTGCGGCTTCTTCTTTTTTTTCTTATCACCTTCACTTGTATTTCTTCTTTTCTACCTTGGCTTACGGTTGGGGAGTGTGTTGGCCTATCATGAGTAGTGGTGGACGTTGGGGCAGGGGTGTTTGAGGGGTGTTCGGTTGAGACGTTGGAGGATATTTGGGAAAAGGGCAAGTTCTCTCGTGTGGCTCAAGGTTTTGACTCAACGTTCTTTGCCTCGACGGGGCAAGGGAGAGAGTGGCGGGATCGTCTGGGATCATTAGGAAAGCAGGTTTTCGAATTCACAATTCACAATTCACACACCCTTGAGCTGATATGCTGAGAAGCTCCCACGTCGACAGTGCTAACATCAATTGCTTTTCCTTGGGTCTCATGCTTCCAATTGCCTGCCCTATTTCGGTGAGCGCCGGTCTAATTGACGCTAACTTAACCTGGATGCGATCATGCGCGAACCTTGCTCTTTTTTCCTCGTCCAGAGCTGAAGCGGAGCGGAACCACGAAGATGGAGAGAGCATGGAAGTCTCGTCTGAACCAAACATATGCTTGACCCGATGCCATTCAGACCCAGTGATATTTGGAATTCGTGGCCTTGTTTCTTGCTTTGTAGCATCAATTGGGACACAATTACCGTCACTGCCCCAAAACTTTCACCTGGTGCTGCAAGGCGTCCCTAACTACTCAGAAACAAAAAACAGGCGGACCTTTGACGCTTTTCCCTACATATGTGGCGTCGTCTTGGTGGTTGTTTTATGTAAGGCGTTTTTTTTTTTTTTGACGCTTCAATCCTCGCCGCTACTCAAGCCCTTCCAATTGAGAGCCAATTGAGCTCGGGAAGGCAAGCATTTTATGATCATAGCAAGAAACAAGGTGGATGATGTGAAGATGAAGAAGCCACACGAGGCTTTTTCTGTTTCCTTTTTTTTTTAGGATAAGGGCTAGGAGGGTCGGTCAAGAGATTTAAATTGAAAAAGTGATATCTAGTCCGTGATGGTAGAATATCTAGAGTCATGAGGGGATCGTTGAGATCCCAAGTTGGAAAAAGAAAATGTCATGGAGCAAAAGTAAAAGTGAAAGAGCCATGATCTAGAAAATGGTGGAGAAGAAAAATACATGAAGACGAACAACATCATGAAGAAAAAGAGTAAGAACAAGAACAAGAAGAGGATACAGAAGAAGATAGAGAAAAAAAAATTTGATAAAAAAGATACAGAAGAATGAAGGAGGATGGTTGGCTGGCTGGCTCGAACAAGCTGGGCAAACGGTCGAAACAGGCAGTCTGATAATATAAGTTGGCAAAATAAGACAAGGCAAGGAAAAGGAAAAGGGAAAACACCAGACATCTCAACAGTAAAAGTATTGACAGCGAAATGGGGAAAGGGGAAAGGGAAGAGAAGGCTGGAGAAGAAAAGAAGAAGAAAAGAACAAATGGGAAGAAAAAGACGAAGAAGAAATGAAGAATGGGAAGAAAACGACAAGAAGAGAAACAATGGAGGGTGGTAGGAAAAGTGATCCTCGACCCTTGTAAACCTGCAAACCATGCAGCATCGCGCATAGTTCCTCCATCTCCCTGCAAACCATGCTCCATCCAACATGGTTCCTATAAACCCTGCAGCTCCAACGTGCTCCCCACACCTCCATCGCAGAATATGCAGAGAATCCATCCATAACCGCCACCACTGTTCTCAGGAAGAACTCCCCGAGAACCGTTTGCGCTTTGCTCCCGAGGCCGGTGTGCGCCACTCCGATGTATCCCAACGAATCCCCGGCCGGAGCTAGTAATGGAGTAGAAACTCCTTGCCTTGCCATGGTGCCGGCGGTTCAAGATCCGTAGAAGATGGCGACATTCATTTCGTCTTGATCTCCTGCACGGGGCAATACTCGCATCGCCATCGGCCGCAGTTCGGGCAAGCTTCATCATTGGCGATATTTAGGAGTGGCCAGTGGCAGTTGCAACAGGTCCAATGCGTATAATTCGCCATCTTGCAGAGCTTGACTTTAGTGGGAGCGAAGGGGTATATGTGCTCTTTTCCCGCTCTTTGGGGAAAGACGGGCCGTTGAGTCTTGGCTCGAACGTGAGATATGACTGGGAGGGCTTAGTAGTACGGAAAGCTCGTGAGAAAGGAGATATATGGAATTGGGGACGAGACGGCAAGGAAACTGGTGAGCTAGCTGCGAGGACTAAGGGCGCAACTTCGGGGTGTTGATAGCTTGGAGAATGAGATCCTTGTGAGAATGAGATATATGGAATTGACGACGATTCAGAGCATCTTCCTGAAGATCGAACTCTATATAAACAATTTGGACTCTTCCTACATCGAAGTGTAAACATCAAACAGATCAATCGTGCAACCGTCAAGAGTCACCGAGTTAAACACCGGAAGTCTGCACACGCAATGACTCCGAAAAAAGGTGTAAAAAGCACGCTTCACGATGACCGGATACGCTCTTGTGTGCGGCCGCCTCATGAAGCGTTCGTCTCTGGATGGCCGAGGTGATGCCATCGAACGTCGTGACGTGCTAGCCGCCCTTCTGCGTGACGCTCGCGTGGCCCCCCACAGCCACAAGCGTCGCTTTCCCGAACTCCAACCACGAGAGAAGAATTCCAGAAGCTGAAGGTTTCGGTTCGTCTCCTCGGTAGGCGGGAAGCACTTCTTGGCTGCGCCGACATAGTGAAGGACATGAATTGGCAGTCATGTGCCGTGAAGGCATGCCGATTCATGAGACTGTTGGGGCCATTGGCGAGCTGGAACGTCCTCTTCGGTCTCCGGTTGATCGCTAGGCTTATCGAAAAGGCGAAGAGGCGGAGGGAGCTCATCGTGAAGCAACGATGCGACTTGATGTCAACTGCTATCCGAGAACCTCTCACGTTTCCGGTGAGAAATGTGGAAATATCACTAGGTGAACAATCAATAACTGAAATGGAACAAAGGCGTCATGAAGAGAGATAAGGGAAACACTTGGGCAGGTCAATGTGTGGTGTGTGAAGGCACGAGATGGCTCAGGTGCTGGGAAGAGCCAGAGTAAGGACTTCACCATGGTCAACCGAGCCACATTCCGCCTCATCATTATCATCGTCATCATCATCGGGGCTTCGTCTCTCCGCCGCTCACATTGCTCGCCGAAAAGAGTGTCAAGGGAATGGATATCAAAAGGAAAAAGTAGCGAGCGCCTTGTTTCTTGCCAATGTCGTGTACTCGAAGCTCAACCGAGGGGAAACTCAACGGGGGCGTGTTGAACTCAAGCATAGATCGAATGGATCGTGTCGGCATGTTTGAATTGCGCTTCGGTACATTGTGCAATGAAGCGAAGCGCATTGCCAAAACCATTGGTGTAAGTGGGAAGTGGGTCTTACCGGTCAGTTGATCGTGAGAATAAAGAAGCCGGAACTCAACCAAAAAATAGCCAATTAGCTTTTAAACCCATATGTAGCCCTTTTCGCCCTATTGAAAGAGTAAAGCTGTAGGGATGAAGTGCAGTGCAGTGTAGGCTTTAGGGATTGAAGAGATTAAAGAGAGGACATTATGAGGCTAGAGAGGTCATCTTCACGATCACCTTTTGTTGGGTGAGAGTGGGAGGACTGAGTAGCCTCACGACGATGGCACCGGTAACTGTCAGCTTCTCCTCTCAGCTGCTAACAGTCGTAGGTTCTTGGAGCCTCACTTCGGAGACACTCTGTGCGACGTGGCAAGCGAGGCCGAGATGCTGCCCGGTTCTCTGACAATGAGTAAATCATGTTGAGGAGCATTAGATAAGCCGCAAGCAGTCTTGGTCGCTCAATAGCTTCGATCAATAGAGAAGAGCGCAAGAAGAGAATCTTCCATCTTATATACGTTTCATCGGTCGACATGATCGAGGAAGTCTAGGAAAAAGCGCAAGAGCCGCAGAGGACATGGCGCTGGGATGACATCAAGCGTAGAGTCCAGGTGATGGAAAAATCAACGCCGAGCTGGGATGCGCAAGGTGGTCGCGAATGGTCGCGAATACGATTGTGATGCGCCGCCATTGGGCTTGTTTGAAAGTAAAGAAACCCGGTGTTGGCCCCCGAGCCTTGCAAACAAACTCCATTTCGATAGTATCATGCGCAGACAAGGTGTCAGATGCGGCTCAAGTAGCCCGGTTGTGGAAATATTCAGAGCACAGAAATAAAAAATGAGCTTCAAGGATTGGCGTACGCGTCTTCTTGCCCGATTCGCTAGGTTTCAGATGCATTGGAGAAAGAACCGTTGCAATCGGAATGTTTTGGCAATTTCTCCAAAGATTTTTGATTGTTTCTTCTGCAGGGCAACTGCGACTCAGCTCTCAGCTGCGTCTGGAATTTATTAGTAATCTCGGGCATTCTTTCCCCAAATGACTTCATGCCGATGGATACGAGCGTCCAGGTTTGGCAGCAGCAGCCCATCTCCGGCCACTCTTCCAATCATCTTCACCACCAAATACTGCTCTCCATCTCGACTCCAATCTGCTCGCGTGCGTTTTCACGCGCATTCGTGAGGGGTTTGTCCGCGCTCGAAATCGAAATCTTCCTTAGAGAATGGCAACGCCGCTCGCGAAGCATGTCGTCCACTACTAGCACATCTCTCGGTGTGCGATGGATTACACGACTGGTTCCTTGTTTCCTCCTGGCACTCTCCGGTTATGCCACCTACGTTGTCATAGGCCGGATATGCGGTACGTCGCGTCTCCGGACTCCCAGATCAATTGATATATATATATACATTCTTCGTCATAGGGCTTTTTGTTTTGGGCAGCTCTCGGAATTTCTCAGCCCTGGCAGCTTACTGACAGATTGTGCCCTTAGTTGACTTCCTCCTCCGCGAACGACACGAAACCGGGCTTGCCGTCGCCTTTATCGTCCTATACTCCTTCTTTTTCGCCCTGGGTATTACTTGCTACATTCGCACCATCTGGATCGTCAAAACCGACCCGAGTCTCGTGCCTCTCGAACCCAATTCACGGGGCGCCAGAGTGCTGGAAAGTCGTGAACAACATCGTCGCAAGGGTCTCAAGAATGCGTTTAGCCGGCCGTACAACGACGAGGAAGCTGCGATAGGCTATGCGCCTCTTGATTCGAACCCCGACAGCCCGGGACTGGAGAAGTTTTACTCCAAGAACGTCTTTGTCTGCGAGAGCGATGGAAGACCGAAATGGTGCCATGACTGTGGACAATGGAAGCCAGATAGGGCCAGCCATTCTCGGGAAATCGAGAGATGTGTGAGAAAGATGGACCACTACTGCCCGTGGGTGGGCGGCATGGTGGCTGAGAATTGTAAGCTTTCGTTGTTCTGTCCTCTTTCAGTGTCTTCTGCCATGCACAACGCGGAGCTGGTATGCTAATGTTTTTTTTTTTCCGTGCATTCTAGCATTCAAGTTTTTCGCCCAATTCACATTCTACGCCTGGCTCTTTTGTGCTGTTATCCTCTCTGCAGCAGCCTACACCATTGCTAAACAAGTCGAAGATGGCAGTGTGCCCGATGGACACGCGTTTGCTGTTCTCGTGCTTTCTGGCTTCCTCGGCTTCTTCAGCTGCGCCATGTCCGGGACCGCACTTCGTTTCACCTTGCAGAATATGACTAATGTCGATCTTCTCAAGAGGCAAATGAGCTATCAGCTTGCCGTGAGAGTGCCCCTGGGAACCCAGCCTACCGAGAGGTTCGCGACGGTTACCTATCCCCTACCGCAAGTGCCCCCGATGCAGCAGGTGCAACCTCCGCAACAGACTGTATCTCTCCCATCTCAGCAGCCCTCCTCTCAGCCTATTGTCCAGGCTGCAAATTCAGCCCAGCCAAGGGCTGAGGAGGACTCTTCGAACTCCCGTGATAGGCTCGCCCAACGTACGTTCGCCATCCTTCGCACAGAACCGGGAGAGAACCCGTGGGACCTAGGCTACAAGCGAAATTGGGTCGCAACCATGGGAAATTCCCCCATAGACTGGTTCCTCCCGATCAAGAGGTCGCCATCGACACTCCATGACAACCCGGAAAGCGAGTATCCGTACGGCGAGCTTCTCGCAGAGCTCAAGGTTCGTTATGGACTCGATCCGAAGCCTTGGACGGACAAGGACGAAGGCATCGAGATGCGGGAGCGCAACTGGCGGTGAGCGGTCTGGGATACGATGAACTCCATCCCTCATTACGACCGGAACGGATTCAGGCTGAGGAGTCCACTTCTTTTATACGTATATCCAGCTCAGCACTTTGGTATTGTGTTCTTTCCTTCTCCTCGGTTCTTGGAGCATAGAAAGGAGTTGAGCATGAGGCGGTTAGGGGAGTTTTGAGTCGGTTACATTGATATCAGGGTCTTGTTTTTTTTTTTTTTTCTTTTCTCCTTTCTTTTTTCCTCATTTTTCCCTTTTTTTTTTCTTTTATTTATCTCTCAACCCAAGGCGTCGCGCATATAACGATGGAGGAAGGAAACGGAATGTATCAAATATCCATAGATCCAATGTTTAATGTAATCAGATACTTCAATGTATCGATTGAGAGCGATGCTCTGTCCACTTCAACCACGATGCAGGCGAGCAAACTCATAGTTGTTGACCATCATTGTCCGCTCAGCTTTCTAGGGGCAGAAGATCGGAGCAATGAGCCACCTGTGACATCAGCCAGGTTTTGGCCAAAGTTCTCTGCGTAGTGCGATCGTCCGGTCTGAACCCCACTATAATTCAGTCCTCACCCGCCCTGGAGCCGCTGGGGGACATGAGACGTCAGCGCCGATATTACGAAGCAGCACAGGAAACCACCATCACATCCGCCGAGATCGTGAAGATTTGATCGATTCGTGAATCGTATCTCATCCCGATTCTCAGCCACATACCTCGTCAACCTGGAATGTATAATTCTTCGCCCACATTGCATCTCTCGCCTTCGTTCCTCATTACTTCTTATTCCCAGCTAGTCGAATAACCAATCTAAGCTCTCCCACCTACCACGTCCCCAATGTCCAACGAACCCGCCTAACCTCTTTTCACACTTTACCTCCTCGCCTACCTCCTCCCCCTTGCGCCCCCGGCGAACCTCTCTTTCGTTCAAGATGGCATGCAATAGCTCTCAGCCAATGCAGCCGTCTGCATTCACTCACCGCCATCTCTCCCAGATGGCATCATATTCGACGGCCACACCGCTCCGAGTCATCGCCCATATCGACCTGGATGCCTTCTACGCGCAGTGTGAGATGGTGCGTCTTGGAGTCCCCGAGGACGTTCCTTTGGCCGTGCAGCAATGGTACGGTCCCCCTCCCATCTTTCATCGAATGCCGTTCTTTTCTTCTTCTTCTTCTTCTTTTTTTCGGAAATCCCTCCAAGCCACATCTAAGATCACCGTAAATCTACTGCCACGTATCGCCGAGAGGAGATAGCTCCAATAATAGCTTAATGCTACGCTGCGCACTACACGTAATATCTGAAATCTAACGCACATTCCCAGGCAAAGTCTCATAGCCGTAAACTACTCAGCGAGAAAATTCGGCGTCACGCGCCGAACAACAATCTCAGAAGCCCGCAAGCTCTGCCCCCAACTCGTCGCCCAACACGTCGCCACCTGGCGCGAAGGCGACGACAAGTGGGCGTACCGTGGCGACGCCGCCGCCAACATCGCGCGGGACAAGGTGTCGCTGGATCCCTACCGTCTCGAGTCGAGGAAGATCCTCGCCGTCATGAAGGAGGTGCTGCCGCCGGCTCCGCTGCAGAGGATTGAGAAGGCGGGGATCGATGAGGTTTTTGTTGACCTCTCGGCTCACGTCCACCATATCCTCCTGGCGAGGTTTCCAGAACTTGCTGTCGTGGGACCCGATCCGTCGGAGAGGCTGCCTCCTCCGCCTGTAACTGCGCTGGACTGGCACTCAGATTGTCTCGTGCCTCTCGACGAAGCGGAGGAGGTTAAAGACCCGGACTGGGATGATGTGGTGCTAAGTGTAGGCGCCGACATCGTACGCGACATTCGCACTCGAGTCTGGGAAAAGCTACACTACACCTGCTCCGGCGGCATCTCCCACAACAAAGTCCTCAGTAAACTAGGCTCCGCCCACAACAAACCGAACAAGCAAACCATCATCCGCCGCCGCGCCGTAACGCCCTTCCTCGCCCCCATCAAATTCACCAAGATGCGCAACCTAGGTGGCAAGCTCGGCGACCAAGTCGCTTCCGAATTCGACACGGAGGAGATCAACGGGCTCCTGTCCGTACCCCTCGCCAACCTGAGCGCGAGGTTGGGCCAGGAGACGGGCCTATGGGTTTACAATACTATCAGAGGCATTGACTATAGCGAGGTCAACTCGCGCACTAAGATCAAGTCTATGCTCTCTGCCAAGTCCTTCCGCCCCGCTATTAATACGCGTGAGCAGGCCGAACGCTGGATAAAGATCTTCGCTGCGGACATATTCAGCCGCCTAGTAGAAGAAGGCATACTAGAAAACCGCCGAAGGCCTAAGAGTGTAAACCTCCATCTAAAGCACAACAGCCGGACTCGTTCCCGCCAGACGCCAATCCCTCCGGGTAGGAGTTTGGATCAGGCCTCACTCGTCGAGTTGGGTAACACACTCCTCACGCAAATCATGTCGGAAGGAGAGGTATGGCCATGCTTTCACATGAGCATGAGCATAAACGGCATCGAGGACGGCGTCACGGGGAATATGGGGATAGGGGGGTTCCTCGTGAGGGGAAATGATGCGCCCGGATCAAAGGAATCATGGACGGTTCTACGCAGCGATCAAGCGGCTAGCTCGGATTCGAAAATACAAGCCAATATCGATGGAGGAGCAGATAATTCCGAGAGAAAGCGTCGACGCTCGGGAAGTGAAAGCATAGATCGGTTTCTCGGCATGACATCTGTGCCCTTGAAGGGTAGCAATGGCGACCAATCTAGGGATGAACGTCGACAATGCTACGTAAACGATGGTAATGAGGCCCATGGCATCCACCCAACTATTCTGGAAGCAGAGCTCGACTTAGGGCGGATGACGAGCCCTCTTACCCCAGAAGCTTCCAGGGACCTCAAAGGCCATAGTGGCCGGAATCGACTGTCAGGAGAAGGGCCGGCACTGACGTCAGACCATCGATGCCCAAACCGTTTCAGCCAGACCGCAGCTGACGAAAAAGATCGCCCCGCCCTGTTTACGTGCGGCAGATGTAATACATCGTTTGCTGATCCCACTGACCTACAAAGCCATAATGACTGGCACATTGCTTTGGCCCTCCAGGAAAGGGAGGCTCGGGTCGAAGAACGTGTTCGTTCAGCATTTGCTGGTCGTCTGGGCGGTGACCTTGGTCAACCGCCCAGTGCCAAGAGCGATAGGACTAGCGGAAGAAGGTCAGCAAGTGGGCCAACTACGTCTTCTTCAACCTCATCGTCGAGACGAGGTGGTGGTCGTGGAACAAAACCAAGGCTCGAGCCGGGTCAGAAGCGCTTGAACTTTGGGTAACCAACCTCCCCAAGGAGATAATATCGATTGGCGGAAGGGCCTGATGACGGTTGTAACCCCCCAAACTGCTCATCGCCCTGGGGAATACCAACATGGGCGGATGATATTCAAGATCAGGAGAAAATGGCCAAAGGTGGGGGGATGGAGAGGATACCCCTGGAGACGTCCCAGAACCGCACGATCTTCAAATCGTGCCCACGAAGTTCCTGAGATTCTCGAAACAATTGCTTCCGTGGCCTGCAGACACGCCACGACATTCGGCGCCGTCTTTTATTTTTTTTTTGTTGAGGAGCAGGCCCGCAGAGCGCTGGTTGAAAGGATCAATTGATTCCGGGGAGCAAGGGGTATAAGATAATTCCGTAACAGGTGAGCAGATGTTCTGCAGAATTCCCCTGCGAAAGTACTCCGAGAGGGTGAACGCAGCGTCGCCAGGCCCGGAGCAGCATGCCTTGACAGGTCGCAGAATGCCCATATGCGGCTGGTACACAGAAAGCGATCACTAGCCTCTCGGATATGTTCAGGTTATGCCGGAAGCATCCAGACATGCCCCATTTGCATGGCGTTCTTTCCATCTAGGGCTCAGGTGCCGTGGACGAGAATGGAATTGCATGGATAGCGACCCAATCCAAGTTGCGGAACTGCAGCAGAAACCAGGGTCCCTAGCCAGGGCTCCAACCTCTTTCTATCCTATTCGCCTTTGGCAATTTTCGCCAATATCTCTTTTGCTTAAATACTCTATGCGTCGGGCACCCTGGGGCTTGAGAATGGAGGTACTCGGTATACGGGTAGGAACGTAAGATTGGGCGGCAATGTCAGCACCCGGCTTGTACGTGAGTACGCCTCCATGTGTTGCAGACGAAGAGGGACGATGCCAGAAGCTAGGAAATAATTTCTAGCGTCTACGAATGAAAGCCGATTCGGTCGTCTCGTTGTGGATGTGAGTCTGAGAAAATAGCATCGAGAAGCTGAAGTTGGCGAAAGACTACTCCCAATGCGGCCCTCCTCGATTTCGTTGTCTGGGAAGAGGGTGCCCTGTATTGGAATCGTCCACCCTTCACGTGCCTCAATAGGAGGTCGACTCTGCACGGGGTTTGGCAGATGACCAGAGACGAGGGCGCGCGAAGGTGTTTGTTGCATATCCGGACAATGAATTACGCAATGACTCCACAAGCGGGATATTGATACGGTTCGAGAGATTCCCTCTGAATCAACTCACCAAGTAATAATAGACATGTGGCGCCTTCGAAGTGACCAGGTGAATTGATTCTGCCAATGTTCGCCGGGCTCTTGGTGAGATGGAAGCCCCCGTCGTCATGCCGTGAAAGCGACTTTGGGTGGGTGCAAGTGCTGATTGGCTGCGGCTCTTCGTTAGGCACAGATGCTGTTGACTGTGGATGTGTCGGGCATCGATTGGCGCGATTCTTCTGGAAAGGGACAATACCTTGAATCTGAAGCTTTTCTCTGGCTCTTGTTCGACTCTGCAAGGCATTGCTACCCAACAAGCAACAACGGTGGCAATGAACGGTTCGAAATGGGCAATCTAACGGGGTCCTGCATACCGCCGACTTGTAACATGCAAGTGTGTCTTGTATCATTTACCTATGGGGAGAGATGTGTTGCGCGTTTCATTCTCCCCTCCGCCCGGTAATTGGCAGGCGATAGAGATTAGGCCTGCATGATCCCATCCAGCGACAGACACGTCTTGGTTGCTGTTTGGCGTACTTCGTAGCTGGAGCTGCTGCGACCTGCCTGAGTTGGTAGTGCACATTCGAAGCTGTTCTCTCATGGGCTTGGAATGAGTCAATCCGAGCCCGGAGAGAAACAAAATGCGGTGGTTATTAACAAGCCATTCGGGACAGATTATTCTGCTGTTGAGACCTCGAAGTCCGGCCAGGATTGCCAGGATTACGAGTGGGGAGATAGAGAGCTGGGCCAGACTTGGTGTATTAAAGGAGGGAAGAAGTCGAAGGTATTTCGAACTTGTAGACCTGACATGCTGTTCCGGCCTTGTTCTTTCTTAGCATCTATTTCCCATACTAAAACATCCAAAATCTTGAAGTACTGGGAGAGAGCCAGGCAGATTCCGGACTGTCTTCACTCTTCCCCCTCGAAGCTGCATCGGCCAAACCGTTACCGCCTCAAAAGCTGTCAAACCTTGCCACTTCTGATACCTAATTAGGATCACCGAAGGCGCCTTCTTCTCCTTGTCTCTTGTCCGTTGTCCGTTGGCATGCAGAGGAAGGAAGTGCACAAACCAGAGACTCCACCAAACCGCCCCCAGAAACGGAAAGAGAAACGGGGTCAGATGTACATCAACGGCTACCAGAACACATGCGGTACATTTTGCGATGTAATTTTTATTCCACAGGACTACCAGAAACCCAACTTTGCTCTCTTTTCAACGCCATTTGACTGGCACGAATTTCCCTTGACCTGACCCGAGGTTAGGTTTAACAAAACAACAGACAGAATAAACTATTTTTCCCTCACAAGATTCCCATTTATCCAATTTCCCCCCTTTTATTGCTTCCTTTTGATCGAGAATCCATTCTCCATCTCGCCATCTTGTCCTTCCAAAATTAATCGGCGCGGATACATCGACAGTCAAGTCACTTGGTACTTGACGCTCGCCTAAGTTACCAAGCCGCCTTTCCTTTACCGCTTGGTTGGGTCCCGACTGCCTGAACGGTTTTGCTTCGCACCCGGTACCAGCCGTCTCCTGGTACGATCCTTCCAACCAGGGTCCAGCCCCCTTCAAGAAACACAGCGCGTTGTGCCTATCGTTTTTCGATCCCAGCCATTTCGCACACCCGAGTCAACCCCGCCTCTATCGTTTTCCCGCTCTTCCCACCGTCTCTCAAGACAACAGTGATTGAACCTTCGACGTAAACGTATTAGCCCAACGGCAGATACTTCTGATACCGTTACAACTTTGTCCACCAGCCGTTCGCCTCTGGGAGGAGCAAACTGGACACGAAAAAACGGTAATCAAAAGCGCTTACCGGGCTTGGATGTACTTGATGCATCCATAAATCCAACGAAGCCTACGATTCGCCCTCGGTGTTTGATCAAAACCTGTCCTCAGGCTACCAAGCCTGCCTGACCACCAGTTACCTTTCGTCTCAACCATTTCTCCCCTCCTGCCATTTCCTGGCTCCCTCCACGGCAACTCTCACCCAACAGGAAGACGGTCAACATCCGCCACCCTGTCTGACGCTGCATCATCGACTCCTTGGTGATCCATCTGCCTTCCTATTCACTCCATACGTTGCACATTATACCCAACTCTGTCCAACCACCGCTTGGGTGTGCTCAATTCAGCGGAGATAGGTCGAAGAGTTTGAAGCCCAAGAAAGGAATAACACACGCTCGAGGCGAAATCCCGGTGTGGCTCTTTCCTCATTTTTTGGTTTGATGTGACTAGGGGTTTAAAGCCTGTCCATAGTTGTACTCAGCAGTCTCGTACTCCGCAAAAGAGTACTTTGGGTCTACCAACCTTGAACCAGGGGACTTTTCGCCTCCACTTCTGCCTTCGCCCAGAGTCACAGGGCCAGTCTTTTTTTTTGCTGCAGCCCTGGCCCGACCCCACCGATACTCTTTCCCCTTCTAAACAAGACAGCCCCCGTCCTCTCAAGTTCCATCTTTCTATTTACATCCTCTCCCTCTTAAACCATCAACTCAGCGCTGCAGGTCATTTCACATCACCTCTTCTCTCTAACCTCCATTTCCCCTCCTCATTACTCCCATCCATCTACAATGGCACGACGACCTCCCCCCGCGCAGCCGATGGCTCCCCCGCAGGCGCCCAATTCTCGACAGAACGAGTACTTCATTCCCCGCGATGGCATCGATCGCGAAGTGATCACGGCGGACATCTGTCGTTATCTCGGGAATGATGCCCTCGTTCGCCCTGGCACTTACGATGTAAGCCATCACTCTATTATCGAAGGTGCAATTGATTTTGCATCGTTCCTGTTCGGTTCTGCTATTGCCTGATTGCGATAGCAGCCTACTCTCTCTCTCTCTCTCCTAGTACTTAAAGACTAATCGTTCATCAGGACCCTGAAACAGGTCATCAAATAAGTGGCTACTACATCACTGCCTATCGTAACTTGACAACAGTGAGCCCCCATTCTTCCGACTTGGTCTCGTGTCGACCATCGATCGAGGCCTCTCTCAGACCTTCGCTCGATATACTGAACATCGACTTTTTTTTCCATTAGGCCATGATCGAGGACCTCAAAGCCGATTCAGCTCGGTGGGAACAGGAGAGGCGGGCGAAGTCGTCCCGAAACGCCTCCGGAGGTATCAACGCTCCGAGAGACTCATCGAATCCCATATACTCTAGAAAATCTAACTCACCCACCACAGTCCAATACCACCATTCGGATACCTATGCCAGGAGACAACGTGGCGGACCGTCTGAATCTATACCCTTCGGTAGTGGTCGTGAATTTGATCCCCCGCCCAGTCATGATGGCCCTGGATATCCCGGATACACTCAGCAGGGTGGTGCTAGTCAGTTCATTCAACAACAGCAACAGCCCCAACCCGGCTATCCCGGAGCGAATCAGAGGAATCCCTATCCATCTGGTTATCCTCCGGCTCCCAATCAATACTCCCAGCAGGATCCAGGCTATGTACCGTCAGGACAATCTAACATGGGCTATCAGCAAAGTCAAGACACATGGGTGCATGGTGCCGCCCGGCCGATGAACCCCGGATACAGGGAACCATCCCAATACAGCCCTGGTATAGGCACCCGCGATCACATGATGACCACCCCGCCACAACAAGGAAACTACCCTCCTCCACAACACTCCCAGCCCGCGTATGGTGGCCAGGACTATTACGCCCCGGGCCCAGGCGGAGTATATCAAACGATGCCTCAAGATTCCCTCTATGGTCGTGGTGGAGCGTACCAAGATCGAGCGCCTAGTGCACCAGTGTCAAAACCGCCTGAGCGGTTCTCAACCACGGCCCCTTCTCAACCCCCTCCTGAAGTATACGGTGGACCCATGCAAGGACAAATGCCAGGCCAGATTCCAAGCCAAATGCAAGGACAACAATTCGATGACCCTTCTAGGAACCACGACCAGACTTCAGTGCCTCCTCCCCCACGGCGACAGGAGACGCCGAAGCACCAATCCTACAAGAGTGGTGGCGGACTCCGATAATCGTTGTCCATCTTCTTCGTTCCCTTCGTCAAACTACACTTGAGAGGCCTGAATTCTCCCGCCCTTACTTCCTTTTCCCTATCATCCATCCTCCATACCCCTCGCTCTCTCCCCTCCTCCCACCCCCTTTTCTCACCATCATAGGGTTCTTTGAAGAGTGTGAGTGTCGTGAGCTTCGGGACATGTAACCTACTTCATCGGCCCCGATGCGCGCGTAGTTTGCCAGTCCCCAGGAAACCTTGGAATGGATACCGCTCTTCCCCAGGAACTTGCCAGGAATTTCAACGTTTTACTGTCCAATACTCCGGCCCTATTGGACGACCTTGTTTCTATCTACCCCACTGGAATGCCAAAAGCAGGATGATTCTGAGCAGCAAGTTTGCTCTCTAGTCTCCGCGAGGCAAGTCAATTGGTTTCATCCCCGGATTTTCTTTCCTCAGTTCAGAGATCCGGACTCATTACCAGTCTCCGGTTATGATAGGAACGGAGTACTTCAGTTTCTCACAGTTCTTTTTTCAGTACCCTGGACTCCTTTGCGGAACCTGGATGTTTCTCATGATGTCTGATGAGCTGTTTATATCTTTGTTGATTGCAACCCCGGACCGGAATCAAACCGGTTCCCGTTTATTTTCTCTTATTATTCCGCCTGGCACGCCAGCCTGCATGATTGCTCATGGTAAATACGTTTTGGAGGACCCCGATTTTAGATGACAAAAGAAACTGGAGAGCAATGGGAAGATCTTGAGATTAATGTTTTGGGAGGACATCGTTATACGAGGCTGGCGGCGGAGCATTCCATACTTGCGTCACCTTGCTGTCCGGATCCGGTCCGCTTATCTCCAATCTGTGTCGAAGTTCGCTCAAGTTTGTTTCCATCTGCTCTGCTCTACTTTGAGTTTGTGTTCTTTTCTTTTGCGCGATGATTAGAGCGTGTTTGCTTGCTGTCTCTACATTATTATCTCCGGAGCTGGTGGAATTACAGGTTGGGCGGGATATTGTTTATTTCTTTCTTTTTTTTTCTTCATTGGCCATTTCAGTTGTTTCACCTCCTACTTGTCCTCTGCCTTCTCTTTGATTTGCGCTTCATCTCCTAGCCCGCCCTCATCTTGTTCTGATCATGAGTTAATGTGTTTCATTTTCTTTTCTTTTTTTTCTTTCCTCTTGGGAGACAACCGCGGCCCCGGACAGCAAGGTGAGTGAATACCCATCAAGGTGTATATATACGTGATGATCAACAGCATTTTGGACAAGGACACCTCAAACTTACGCTCTCGGGCACTCTCCTGGATTTCGTTGTCTCTACTTTATTCTTGGCTGTTATCATGATACGTGTTCTGCTTCTTATTGCCGTTACTGACTTGATTCGGCCGTGTATACCAAACCATTGGCAACATATCTTCCGTTGGACTCATCCATCTGGCTACCGGTACCTGGGCTTGTTCTTTTCCACTAGGACGCTACTTGCTACCTTGGCTTGATAGCAATTGCGTTGAATTTCGGAGCAGCTTTGAATTTGGGTCTGGCCAGACACGGGATTAACAGCAACTGCGTCTTCTCAAAAGGAGTCAGCCAGCGTGGTTTTCATTCCGTGGACCCGAAGAATATGTTTATGAGCCGTTACCGAACGCCTAATCGGGGAGATATCAGATCTGTCTAAGCTGTAAGCCCATGGACATGATGGACTTTCCGGCCACACGCGACCCTCTGTTTTGTTGGCGCAGACTTTGCCCACGTGGCTTCAACTAACTGCGTTGTGCCACTGCATTCGTTCTGTTTGATTACGCTGTCGACTATGACTCCTGGGCCACTCTAGAACAACCTTAGACTGGATATATCGTCAGCCCTGGCGAACAACGGTACATTGGTCGATGATGAAGGCCTTTGTGATTATCCCGGAACATCAGGCAGTCCCGTATTCCTTTCGGGCTTCGGAACTTTGGAACAGATTTTCCCAAGACTCCGATTTATGGATCCACTACGTTCGACTACACAGCCGGAGTTCATTTCCATCGGTGCATCTGCCAAAATACACAGAGCGTTCCGTCCCAGGGGTCTAATTTTTGAGTTCTCCCGGAGCTAGACATAACTTACCAGGGGATACATATGCCACCGGATGTCGCTGACATGAGCCTCGGATAGACGGCGGGGGGTGGAGTGGTGTGCGGATGGTTCTCAAGGGCAAGTGGGCCCTAGAAGGGGCCATTGGATCATTGTGGGAAGTGATTAGAGATTTAGGAGATTCCTTGGCATCGATCTTGTACTCTGTTGGAGGAAGTGTGTGAAAATTGGTCTTTGGCATTTGGCGTTTAGGTTCTTCGAGGAACTTGATTGTTTGTATGATATCAGATGTGTCTTTTCGATCTATGTTCGATTACAGGTTCATTCTCCGTCTGAGAATAAGTCGTCACTGCTGAGCGCCCGGCGTAATTCATTTCAACGTTGATACACTGCCTCTGCGATCCCCATGCCTCGCTGGGTTTTGCACATTCCCGTGGGCAAGTCTCTTCTGGAGAAACTTGGTGTAAGGCGAACCCCGCCGCCACCTTGGAGGGTTGATGCATCGATTCCGGGCCCTGTTAGATGCGAGGATAAGGCGCAAGCATAAATGAGACAATCTCTGCCTGATGATGATCTCCTTCCATTTTAAGGGTGCTTCTCATTCCATGAAATGCTTCGTACTTGGAGATGCAAGCAATACTACGTAGATTCCAAAACCAAAAACAGAAATATGTGGCTGAACCCAACGGCACGGCGCACTGCTGGGCGAAGTAATTAAGATGCCGGACTCGGGGGACGAACAAAGAGATGCCAGGCAAGATGAGAGGCTAGAATGACTGACTCCAGCACCCGGCGCCCGCGTGCTCCAAGACGATTTGCGCATTTCCCACCAGGTGGCTTGGGAAAGTTGCAACGTGCGTTCGTCCTGGTTGGTTCATGCCCATTCTTGTTGGGTTGGGAAGTTGGGATCCGGGCGCGGTCTGAGATTGGACTCCATATTCTGCGTCCGTGTCTGTGCCTGGACCACCGAATCGGTGTTTCTTACCCGTGAATTAACCGCATCGCTAATATGACACCAAAATGAGAACAATTTTGCAACAATGGTGGTGGAGACTGCCTAAGAGCTAAACTTCTTGCAATATCGTGACCAAGAGAAGAATTTTCTGGGACAGTGTCGGACCCAACTCCATTGCCATTGCCGGGTGAGGGAATGAAATTCTGGGATTATGGTTCAGGCGAAATACTATCTAGGCCTTACCCTAGCGAGCTATGCGAGGATTGGGGATCAGCTAGGGAGAGAAGAGAATATGCCCGAGAGTCTGGGAAGTTATTTGGAAGGCTTGCTTGCCGCAGCTTCGACGCGTCTGGGAACTTCGCTCTTGGCGTGGTTCCTGGTGAATGTAGATTCACAATCCTTCGCGTGGCTGAAATAAATGCCCTTGGACAACTTAAAGAGCGGGATGCGGATGCAGAATGTGGAAATCTGGGGTAAATAACAGGAATCCCACCGGTCCAAGTCAACATCCAACCAAGCCTCTTCAGATTCGATATTGAAGAGGACCGAGGTACAGGTACACCGCCATTGCGGCGGTGTTATGATTTTCACTGCAGTCATTTTCTCGGTGTGGCAATATTGAACTATTTAAATTGAAATTTGGAGCCAGGTGGGTATTTCGAGGTACTTCATCATGACCTTGCTGGCGGGCTTTGGACATGCATAGGACTTGCTGTACCTTTGTATTATTGATTCGATCGACCTGAGCGTTGGGTACAAGCCCAGCCCTACCTCGAAAAATGGCCGTTTGCAATTGGTCAAGTTCCTCGGTGCTGAGGTAATCCCATTGAGTGCACAATTTCGTTTTCAAGGTACCTTGACAAATGTACCGGACCGGACTTCGCAGTTGGTAAAACCACCTAGACCAGACTCTGAGAAAGTGGTGGTGGGTCCCCCCTCTTCATCCATCTCTGGCAGAAAAACAACAATGCCACCCATTCCACTCCTGACCGCCTTTGTCCCTCGAAAATAATACCAAAGAACGGGATTCCTTTCATCTTTTTTTTCGCCCTTGTGCAACAACCTCTCGCTAGTATCATTTCTACACTCCTTGAGAAAGCGAAGCAGGTGAGATAAGACGAACGAGAGAGAGACAGGTGGGAAATAGAGGGTGATCCCACTTCCCCGAATTCACAAAACCGAACAGGCAGGCCAGGCCCTCTTCACCAGTCAACACCTGACGCCTTTTCCAGCACCACTGTGGGCATCCGGTTCGCTGATTTCAAGCCCTGTGGTTCTCACTGTCTGGCTGAATTCTCCCCACCTCTGCTTGGCTCTCTTTCCCCTGATGCCCCGCCATTGCATCGTACCTTCGCACAATTTCCAACCTTTCAACGCCCAACACCTCCTCTGAACATTGTCAGTGTCGTCGACTCGGGAACTGCCCATAGCCGATAAAAATGGATATCGCCCATGTTCGAGGGCTACTCCTCGCCACGCTGGATGCCAATGCCGACACACGAAGGCATGCCGAGCTCCAGCTCAAGCAGGTACGTCGACAACTCTTCGGACTCGGTGAACGCCGCCCAGGGGGAAAAAAAAATACGGGTTGCCAGATAGCCATCCTTTGCGAAAGACGCGACATATGAATCGTGCCTTGGTTTCATCCTAAGCCAAAATATCCTATTCATTGCGAAGACTCGAATTTGGACTTACGGATTAGTTTCTATTTGGCACCCGAGGATGTGGGCTGGATCTCTTCGCGTCTCGTTCCTGTGGCAGGATGCAAGCAGCAATTCAAACACGATGTGACTTATTTCGTCTCCGCTGACCGATCGACTCGTATTTTCTCTAGGTCGAGGACCATGGCGGCATCATGGATGCGCTCACCGAGATTATGCAGACCGAACAAGACAACAACGTTCGTCTAGCGAGTACGCCGGCCCAGAGACCGCCTGCTAATGTGCGTTTCGGTGCTAACGTGGCTCTCTAGCTGCCATCTATATCAAGAACAGAGTAAATCGTTCCTGGTCACGGACCGAACATTACGCGACCGAGAAGCTTCTCCCCGAAGATGAGAAGGCCCGCTTCCGCGACCGCTTGCTCCCCATCCTTGCTGCCTCCCATGGCCCCGTCCGCCAACAGCTCGTTCCCGTCCTCCAACGGATTCTTCAGTTCGACTTCCCCGACAAGTGGCCCAATTTTATGGACTTCACGATGCAGCTCCTGAACACCAACGACGCCCCTTCGGTTTTGGCGGGTCTCCAGTGCCTTCTTGCCATCTGCCGCGCCTACCGATACCGCTCTGGCGAGACCCATAACCGCACACACTTCGACAAGATCGTGGAAGTGAGCTTTCCTCGCCTCCTCGCCATCTGCAACGAGCTCGTGAATCAGGAGAGCGAAGAGGCTGGTGAGATGCTTCACCTTGCCCTCAAGGCCTACAAGCATGCCACATGGGTAAGTCCTTTTTTTCCCCTCTTCGTCACAGCACTTGCGCCCCTGCGGGTCCTCACTACAATACACGGGCTTCCGGAATCATGGCTAACACGAATGGGCCTTATTGCCCTCTCCTAGCTTGAGCTTTCACCTTTCCTGCGACAGCGCGATAACAACATCGCCTGGTGCACCGTTTTCCTCAACACCGTCTCCAAAACCATTCCGGCTATCGCCATGGTCGAAGAGGACCCATACGAGCGCGAGAAGCATCGTTGGTGGAAGGCGAAGAAATGGGCATACTTCAACCTTAACAGACTCTTTATTCGGTAAGTCTGTCTTAGTTGACGCATATTTCATCTAGCATTTTGACGGCGCTAATCCGACTGCTGGTGTAGACACGGAAACCCCTCTACGTTTACGAAATCCGCCGACCCCGATGTTCTCAGGTTCGCCGAGGAGTTCATTGTTAGGATTGCTCCCGAAATTCTTCAGAAATACCTCCAGGAGATCGAGAAATGGGTTACCAAGACCACGTGGCTCAGCCGGCCTTGTCTTTCGTATACCCTCGTCTTCCTTGACGAGTGTGTGCGACCCAAGGAAATGTGGCCCTACTTGAAGCCTCATCTTAACACCCTCATTACCCACCTTGTCTTCCCGGTTATCTGCCTGTCTGAGGAGGATCTCGAGAAGTTCGAGGACGAGCCCGAGGAGTACCTTCACCGCAAGCTCAATTACTTTGAGGAGGCTTCCGCCCCGGATATTGCCGCTACCAACTTCCTTGTCGGCTTGACCAAGACGCGGCGGAAGGAGACGTTCGAGATTCTCAAGTTTATTAATGCCGTCGTTACAGAGTACGAGCAAGCGCCCGACGACAAGAAGAACCACATCGCCAAGGAGGGTGCGCTGCGCATGATTGGAACCCTTGCGCCCGTCATTCTCGGCAAGAAGAGCCCTATTGCGGACCAAGTGGAATACTTCCTTGTGCGCTACGTCTTCCCCGATTTCACCAGCTCCCAGGGCTTCCTTCGTGCGCGAGCTTGCGACATCGTCGAGAAGTTTGAGCAGCTCAACTTCCAGGACCAGAATAACCTCGTCAGCATTTACCGACACATTCTCGACTGCATGGCGGACCCCGCGCTCCCTGTTCGCATCACCGCCGCCCTCGCCCTTCAACCTCTCATCCGACACGACATTATCCGAGCTAGCATGCAGCAGAGCATCCCGACCATCATGCAGCAACTCCTTAAGCTGGCTAACGAAGCTGATATCGACGCTCTTGCCAACGTGATGGAGGACTTTGTGGAGGTCTTCGCTACTGAGCTCACCCCCTTCGCTGTCGCCCTGAGCGAGCAACTCCGAGACACGTATTGTAGAATTGTGCGGGAACTCTTGGAGAAGAACGACAAGCTCGGAGAAGACAACGAGTATGGTGAATATCTGGATGATAAGAGTATAACGGCGCTCGGTGTCTTGCAGACCATCGGTACCCTCATCCTGACTTTGGAGAGCACTCCCGACGTGCTGTTGCACATTGAGACCGTCTTGATGCCTGTCATCCAAATTACCTTGGAGAACAAGCTCTACGGTAAGTTGAAGTCAACCCCTATGGAATGAATGGGCAACGGCCCGTGCCGCCGTGCGGTCCAGACTATTTTATTTGACTTGGAAATTATAAGCGTCCCACATACTAACATGATTAACACACAGATCTTTACAACGAGGTGTTTGAGATCATTGACAGCTGCACCTTTGCCGCCAAGGCGATATCCCCGACCATGTGGAAGGCATTTGAGCTTATCCACCAGACGTTCAAGTCTGGCGCGCAGCTCTACCTCGAGGACATGCTTCCGGCCCTCGACAACTTTGTCCAGTACGGTGCTGCCGATCTGACAAGGAAGCCAGAGTATGTCGAGGCTCTGTACTCGATGGTCGCGGAGCTCTTTGTCGACGATAAGCTCAGTCGAGTGGATCGGATTTGTGCGTGCAAACTAGCGGAAGCGATGATGCTGAGTCTACGCGGCCACATCGACCAATGTGTCCACGGGTTCATCGACATGGCCATGAGCATCCTTGCGACTGAGGAGATCAAGGGCAAGTCGTACAAGATTCACCTCATGGAGATGGTCATTAGCGCGATGCACTACAACCCCATCCTCACGCTTCAGGTGCTCGAGTCGAAGCAGTGGACGAATAAGTTTTTCAGCCTCTGGTTCGGCAACATGAGCTCCTTCACCCGAGTCCACGATAAGAAGCTGTGTGTGGCTGCCATTTCTACCCTCCTCAGCATCCCTCCGGAGAGCGTACCGACCAGCGTTTCTACTGGATGGCCGAGGCTTCTTCAGGGAATTGCTGAACTGTTCAGGACCTTGCCTGCTGCTATCAAGAGTATGTCTCCGCCCGGTGTTTTTTTTCCCCGCTTTTATTATTTTGCCCCCTTCCGATTACGACCATGTTCTTTCTTGCTATACGCTACGCAATTGAATTTCTATCACTGGCTTGGTAGCACAGGAACTAACACTCTCTTTCTAGACCGCGAAGAGGCGTTGAAGGACGATTACCAATACGACCCTGGTGCCTACGACTATGGCGGCGATGATGACTGGGCCGACGAGGATGCTAGCTGGGGTGAGGACGGAACGCAGTCCGCAGAGGCGCCGCAGCCAGGACAAGAAGCCGAACCGGCCACGGAGGGTCGGGACGAGAGCAGCGCCTACTTGGATTTCTTGAACGAGGAAGTAAGTGGGAAAAAAAGTGACATGCGGCTAGCAGCAAAGGGGAAACTCGGAGCCTTGGAGATACACTAACGGATCTCGTTTTATTACAGGTTCAAAAGTTCCGAGGCGCAGATGAGATCGACTCTGACGACGATCTCGGCGAGGAGAGCCTCATTCTTGACTCTCCTTTAGACAAGATTGATACGTATCAGCTCTTTGCCGCCACTATACACAGTATGTTCTATCCAATCATAATAATTGGATCATAGTCAGGACTCTCGTTCGAGTAGGTACGGACTTGCTAACAACGTAACAGAGATGCAACAAGAGCAGCCACAGTTCTACACAGAACTTGCGCGACAGATCTCGGCAGACGATATGGGAATGATCCAGGCGGCGATTACCAAGGCGGAGCAGACGGCGATGGAGCAGTTGGCGCTTGCTCAGCAACAAGGGGCTAACCTGCAGATGCAGCAACCGACTCCCGGTGCTCCCAATGGAGGAGCTAACTAAAGTAATGAGGAATATGGGAAGCAGCAATGCTCGAATACGAAGGGAAACGATTATGAAGGAAGGGTAATGACGAGGCGAGTCGAGGTTGAAACAAAGTATTGAGAACCTCAGGTCGAGCACGAAAGAAAGATGACGAGGAACAAGTTCTTTTTGTTTTATAGGTTGGAACCTGTTGGAACAAAAAAAGCGACATTAGGTAGAAAAAGAGGAGGACCATCACGGAGAGAGAGAGGGAAGGAGAGAGGGAAGGAGAGAGCAAGGTTATTGCAATGCAACCAGCAGATCATATCTGCTGTGCTTGCTATATTTTCCCCTTTCAAATTCCCCTATTGATATCATCACACACATAACATTGATTCTTGTTTTATTCCCCTGTACTCACATCACGATCACTTTTGCTTCTCTTGCCTCTCCCGACCACCCCTTTTTCTACCCTGCCTCTCATCACCAATACATTTCACTATCACCACCCTTTGACTCCGACAAAAGAAAGGCAGAATAAGGAGGGAAGCCCCCGATTAGATGATTGAAGGAGGACTCGATATAGTTGTTCTATGGTGCTTGAGAAACGCAGTCGAATTGCTAGAAAGGGGAAATTAAAGTAGATTTCTTGCATGTTCGTTCCTGTGGTTCTTCTCTGCCTTTGTTTGGTCTTGCTTTGCACTACGGGTCAGCCTCAATTACAGGCTTCTTCTCGTTCTCTGTTGGACTTGGTTGGGAGAAACTCGATTGTTGTGAGGGAACATCAGTTTATAGCCGAGTCCGGCGGGGGCCCTGGGCGAGAGATGTCTGTCTATCTGCGACCTGAGGTCAAATAAATTCGATTGATGTACCTTGTAAAGTTGAAATGAGAGAAATAACACCTAAATGGCAAACGGGAGAGAGTGGCCATCCGTGGATAGTGTTGGCGGCTATATCGAGAAAGGGAGCAACTGGGCCGAGATTTTTGATTGGGCTGGCTCGGCGAGGACAAGGACGAAGACGGCGATGATTGGGAAATCTGGAAGCCAATTGTGCCCCAAGTTCTCATGAGGCGCATTTATCGATTGGTTTTCTAGTAAATGTATAGCTTTCCGACTCGGCCAACGGGAGGTCTTCGACTCAAGGGCAGTTGAATAGGTCTCGTATATCCCAGAATGAGAAGACGAGGATGACGATGACGATCCAGTCGCGAGTGTCCGGATTAGGAAATCGGATGGTGCAAGCATATGTTCGTCCCTTAAGAGAATGAAGAAGTAAATTATGCCCCCGCGCTGGACGAGGCCACGGGCAATATAGTGGAATTAGATGAAATATATCGATCGATTAACACACATATATAGACCCGTATATCAATTAGCTGACAAAATTGTATAAAGGATGAATGAATAGTTCCTACGAACGTATGCCCCGTAGAGCTGAGGGACCGGCGATTTAACGTTGCACCTCCATTTCAGTTTTTGGGGATGAAAAGCGAGCAAGAGAGTATACTGTTCCTGAGTTGGCAAATGACTGTCGGATAGGGCCGAGTCTTCCCAATTGACTCGATCTCATCCCTTCGCAAGCTCGACCTCGGGCTCTTTCCTCAAGTCAACATCTTTGTATCGAGGTCGTCGTCGCTTTGCGCTGCCTTCAACATGAAGCTCTTCGTCTCGCTCACACTCGGTGCGCTCGTCAGGTAAGGACGAGACCTCTCTCTGCCCTATTTGATATCGCCATCTTCGTAACAGAGGCTTCTCTCAACTAACACCGGCGAATAAGCAGCATCGCAATAGCCGCCGACGATGTGCCCTGCCCCACGGTCACCCAGGAACTGATCCCCGAATCGTGCGCAGCGACCTGTACTCCAAACCCAGATTGCCGGTTCATCTCAACGGTGACGAACCCCTGCGGATGTCCACGGACAGTCCCAACAGCAAGTCTCATCCAACCATGCAAAGTCGGATGCCCCTACAACGGATGCTCAGTCGAGCACCGAACAATCAACCTCGGATGCCAAGACGACGGATGGGTTCCAGAGCCGAGCCTGACGCTCACGCTGACATCGACGACACGACCGTTAACATCGGCGACTCGACCGCCGCCCTCGTCGGAGAGACCGACGCGCACCCCCGTGCCTTCGACGGTAACGACGCGGACTCGGACGAGCGCTACGAGTACGAGCGCCAGCGTCACGGAGTGTCCTAAGATGACCAAGACGGTACCGGCGTCAGGATGTCTAGAGCCCGCTTGTCCGACGCCGAATTGCGTGTTTCAGGAACCGTTGCCCGTGCCCTGCGGGTGCGGAGATCCGGAGACGGTGGTGGTGGAGGCGGAGGAGTGTGTTACGGAGTGTCCGAAGGGGTGTGCGACTACGACTGTTAAGGTTACGGAGTTTTGTGCTACGGAGACGGGGACTAGCACCGGGACGAGGACGGGGACGGGATCGGGGACGAGGATTGTCAAGGGGACGGACACGGTGGTTTCGAAGGCGACTGGGGGTGCGTTGGATGACGGGTGGAGGGATGGCGATTCTGGGGAGTCGAGGGGGGTAGAATAGACCTCTCTTTTTTCTCGAGTTTTTTGGCTACTAGAGTTTTAATGTTGATTTGAATAGACCGAATGTATTGGATTAGTGACGGGGGCATGAGAGTTCAATTCGGTGTGAGTGATCTCGTCAATGGTGAAAACAGCAGCGGAAGAACCGAGAGCATCTTGTTCCTTGAGAAGAAGCGCACGGAAGGAGCGATGGGGCCGATGACAGATCACCAAAATTAGGTGAAATGGCAGATGGGAGGTTTGGTCCGGGAAGATTTCTGTGTTCATTTTGGATTCGTTTGATTCATCTTGATCGGCCTCATCAAAGGACTCGGAAATATCTCATCACTCGCTGGCTATTGATGCTTTGAACCGTCGGACATGGGGGTCTAGTCAGGAGAGTTTAGTTGGGCACTTTCACCATCAACTCAATTGGGGCGTGGCCGTCGTGGCTTTAGCGCATCATCGATGTGTCGGGCCAGGCCATAAGATTCGGATCCAACCTCTTCTCTCTCCCTTTTAAACCACTTCAAATTAATTCATGAACATGGGCTGAAAAAGAAACACCCTCCATTCCCCCATAATATTTTCTCCTCTCTTATCTGCTTTGCTCCAAGCAAGCTCTTAAGCCTCTCCAATCCTCTTCCTCGACGGCGCAGGTTCTCAGTTCTTCCTGAGTCAAGTTCATTTAAACACCTCAATTTTATTTACTCCATCTAAATCACAATATCTATCAAGCGTCCACAGATTACTAGTATTCTATCATATATAAGGGGAGGACCATCTTTCAACATCGCCAACGCCATTCTACTACATTCTACTACATTCTTTAAGCCTATACAAGGCCTTCCATCCGGCACATCCCTCAATGTGTCCCCAACGGGCAACCAGCAACGGGGTAGACTCCCTCGAGGCCAGGCCCGGCCCGCCGCAGGTTCCAACCCCGTCTACAGGAAACATCGCGGGCCAGGAGAAGGCGGTGTGTACTTCCGTCAAAGAGAATGGCACGGGGAAGGCTGCAGAGAATATACCCAACCGGGCTGCTCGGGCGAGGAAATCGAAGGGCACCACTTGCAGCTGCACGAAGCCACATGCTGACCCTTCAGGGCGTGCGGGAGAACTCCCCGCGTCGGTTATGGAGAACAATGGGAAGCTTAGTAGTGAGGGCAATGAAGAAGCCCACGCACCGAGCCACCCCCCACAGTCCCAACGAGATGATAGCCCCGGGCCCTCGCGGGCAACGCTGCAGTTGCGCGAGGAGAGTGACGGAGATGATTCTTCCGTTCCTTCGCCGCCTGAAGATGATCCGGCTCTCACGGGACCGTTGATGCTTGAGAAGGATGGCAAGGTTGATAGTGTCTTTCTCAAGGGATTGATGGGCCAGCTTGAATCTCTGCAGCAGGAGCGAGACGATGGGAGCCCGGTCCGCGGCTCGGAGCGGGACTCAGACTGAGACTCGGACTGGGACAGACGAGCTCGGTCACCCTAGACGAGCAAGGGACGTCCGCTGCTTGAGCAATTCCCAATCCCCTATGTAAGATGGGGGGCTCGATTCATCTGCTGTCGGCGCTGTCCATCCCAGCTTAGCTGCTCGTTTCAGACCACAGACCAGGGAGTGCATGCCCGCAGAGACTATCGTCTAGGGGTCCTGGCTAGTAAGTCATCGCTCGGAAGTTCAAGACCCCCAGCCCGCCCCGTACTCCGCGAGGCCTACAAGAGGTAGAAGGGCACAGTTCAGGGCGGCGATGGAGACTTCCCACACCCATTGTTCACATGATGACCCTCCAAACTCAGCGACCTGAAGAAACCCCCATATCATTTGGACCCCATACATCTACAGCATGTGCTAGGCAGGACATCGCCTGGGCTGGACCGCCTAGCCGAGTCTCATGAGAGGCGGGATGCGGGGAATCTCACATGCTTTTGAGGGAAGTCGCGAGGAATCAGCGGCCTTGGGGTGATGGACATCTACGATCTTCGGCCAGGTCCCTGGCGATGCCCCCAGGCATGTGAGCCATGTGAATGCGACCGAATGCCTTCATGCTTCTGGCTCTGAATGGGCCAATAGTTCCTGAACGAGCAGGTTCGGCCGACATTCTCGCCGTCGATGAGTGGGTAGCACTCAAGAAGAACCATTCCCGCCTCGAGTTGCCTTTTGGGGCGGATTTGAAGACTCATCTTGTTGGACCCTCGCCGCAGAATAGTTTGGAACCGGCCTCGGTTTCTCTACGTGGATCTCTGGATATCTTTGGATACATATTTGGCTCTTCTTTTAGGGAAAAGAGAGCGGAGTGTAGGAGGTATGCTCAAGCGAGCAAGAGTCCTGCAGACTCCGTGTTACTGTAGAGTTTAGATTCAAACACAGCAATGCCATATTCAATCCTATGCAGCTCACGTTTCTTGAGGTTCTGATATTCCCCAGACATAGTCCCTCTCTGGCTATATCTTTTCCCAAGTCTTTGGGGAATCATTTTCTACCGCAGAGCCAAAAACCGCCCTTCACTAATACACGGTGCTCGAACATGGCTGATTCCCATTTTCTCCCTCTGATTCCGGGCTCGATGAGTTCAGAAGGGGTGAGATATGAAATCGCAAAGCCGATGGAAAGCCACGCATTGCCTCGCTCCCGAACTACGACCGTAGAACAAAAGTCGGTTTCACATCTTCCGACAGGTGCATCCCCCGTCAGAATTGGGTATCTTCGCGCATGTTTCCACGTCGCACACCCTCATCTTCTCGCCACCCTGGAGTTCAAGTCAAGCTCTACCTTCACTTCCGGCTTCTTCCAAGTCGGGTATCAAGAAATCCACAAACCAATAAGAATCACCGCACGTCCGAGAAGAAAATGAGCGAGGTTAAGATGCCCTCTACAATCTCGCGCTCGAAAAGTGACTGATGCACAATGATCCACATACACTCACATCCCATGCTCCCCGCAAAATCCTTTCCACCCCCCTCCCCCCTTTAGCTTCGTCCAAGACGAACTCCTTCTCCCCCAAAAGCTAAATCCCCATGTCCTTGCTTCGTAGGCTAAGCAAGTAAGCCTGACGAGCATGTGAGAGGGAGAGAGAGGCACGGGACTTGGCCCCAAACTTCGACAGTTCGAAACTCCCCTCGCTTAAACGCGCCAGTTGGGAGCTCCGCGGTTGCACGTGGCTTTAGAAATCGGGCAGAGTGGCTCGGTAGCAAGAGTGGCTCGGCAGTAAAGAACCCGGAGCCCAGGACGGGGGGAGGTGACGACGTGATTAACGTCGAAATTGAGGATTGGCCAAGACTGTTAGTAGACTACTACGTATTATCTACAAAAGTCCGTAGTGGTCTATGGACGCAGATGATGCTGAAAGTGAGAAGAGAAAAGGGCCCCCTCAGAGTTTCGTTCTTAAAGGCGCTAGCAGCCAAGGGAAGCTTCGTCTTGATATGGCAAGGAAGAATCGTGGTTGCCTGGATGGGGATGATTGGGTGCGCTTCTCTCGGCAACTTGGACGGAAGCTAGATGTTAGAAGCTATGACGCGTACTTGTAAGCTTAATTTGGCGGGGACAGGCGAGAGGGCGCCGAAGTCTCACGCCCGAGTTTAAATCCATTCATGATCCTGGAGGCCAATACCTTTTGCACTTGTGGAGGAAGATACGGTAGTAGAAAGGTCAAAGTAGCCTACCAAACTGAACCAACTTCGTACTCGGGACCACTCCTCCATGATCAGCACCCGAGTCATACCAGAACTAACCGAGGCCACTAGGTAGTTTTTACAGTTCTCGGCGCGTAACAGACACAGACTTGAAGAGGTGAGGCATTTTTGGGGATGCGAGAGGGTGGCGGGTTTCAGCCTTGTGGAAAAGAGGGGACGACGACACATCAATCCAGCTGAAGACTGATGTTTGAATGGATTAAGATAAAAATAAAAAAAATAAAAAAAATAAAAAAACACCCCCAAAATTATAGCATTATAGATTTGCCAAGCAACTTTCAAGGCTGCTCTTCAGCTTGAAAGAAAAAGAGACTACAAGCAGGCCAGGGTCCTCTGGGCGGCATCCTTAACATGCTGTGATCCATCGATCCCCGCGTTTTTCTCATGCATCTCATCCTCTCTCTGCAAGGGAGCATATCACTTCTCATAAAAATAAGCAAAAGAAATAGGGTACTCGCCACACCTGTCAGAATTTCCCACAGCCCCTACAGCCGGGACGCTCGAGGACCCAACGAATTGGGTTCGAGAATTCGTGCTCCAGAATACGAAGTAGGCGGTAAGGATCGGGAATAAGAAATGCAAGAAAAAAAAAAAAAAAACCTCAAGGAAGCAGAACCAGAAGCAGGGTAAGAAGCAGGGTACAGGCAGAGGTAGGTCAGAAATATAGGGCATAAAAAAAGATCCCGAAAACTGCTGTGCAACATAGTGTAAAAGAACGCTGCTGTTCGCGGTGTTGCGGCAGGAAGTCACGCGAGCTGCGGATGCCTGCTTCTGCTTCTGCTGTTTAAAGTTCTTTTGCTCTTTGTTTTGAGGGAAAAATGTACGCCTGGTTCGATGCGACTCTCGCGCATCGCTGTTTTCTCAGACTTGACTGGTCTCCGGGCCATCCTGCACGTCCGATACAGGAGATTGCGGATGAGGCAGGCATGGAAGGGTCAATCGCAAGGCTAAGCTGATAACCCTCGAGTGTTTCATTAGCCCGGGGCAGCCCAATCGATCCGCCATCGAAAAAGCCGTTCGCGAATCGGCCTGGCCCTTGCTTTCCTATCGCCGTGGGAATCGCCGCATCGTGTCGTGCCATAAAAGGAGCTTCTGTTCCTGAGCATTATCGTGGATCCTCTCTCCACACTTCCCACACTTTCCCACTCCTTCCGAGGGAACGATTTCCGCGACGTCCTCATTGGCCCAAACATGCCGCTGGGTGGCATTGGAGACGATGTTATTGGATGAAGGTTGGCAAGCGCGGGTTTTGGTTTGGTGAACTTTCCACACTTGGCCCTTGTCCCTTGGCCCTTGGGGGAGGCGCCCCATTTCCACTGCGCCCATCGGAAATTGATCAATGAGGGAGGCCTTGAAAATCAATGTTCCGTCCTCATCCTTCAGACCCTGGCGTCCTTTTTCCAACAGCCAATCCATACAATCCATGTACCCCAACCCCTCCCCCACATGATGCTAGCATGTAAATGGATGCCTCCGGCTCCATCGAGATCAGCAAGATTGATCCCTGCCAATCCCACATTCTCATTGCCCCCTGCCTGCTAGGTCTGCTCGTCCTTCAATGGTGCACTTCCAGACACCCTGAGTTGTCCTCTGGGCCGCCTACACTGTGTGGAGGATGGAATCCACCCAAAGTCAACTCGAATTGAATGTTCGAAGCTTTGAGCCGAAAGCAACCTGGCTCCAGTCTCCAATTTCGAACAATGAAGCAATCTTCTATCGTGTGGGCCCCCCCACCGAAGTGCATGAGAAGGACCCGACCAAGTCGTCTTCCAATGTTGTCCACTATTTCCTAGGCGGCATCCATCGCGATGGAGGATTCAATGCGTTTCTTTCGGGGGTTTTGGGTGGCGATGTGCTCCTCGTAGAGTCCAAAGTACTCCGCACTTTGTACTCGCACTATTATCTTTTTCTATCCGCGGGTTCGTTTAAAAACTTGATCTGTGCGCCCTCGCCTGGTCCGGGCGATGCTGCTAATTTCGTCTCTGATGGACAGGGCATGGTCAAACACTCGAAAAATGGAGATTTCGCCAGGGCCTTTTTCCAGATGCCGGTGGAGCTATGATGTCACCTCCAGAGGGTCCAAACTTACGGTGAGGCTCTCAATTGGAGTTGTGTGCCTGGAGTTGTCTGGCGCCTGTGTGTTGTTCAATACCGAGGCAGTTCCGGAATCTCCAATTGATCGCTTTCTGCCCAAAGAGCAGAGGCGCAAGCCAGTCCTCTTCTGAAACGTGTTGGGATTTGGAAACAAACAATGCAATTCTGGTGGGCGGGTTCTCGGTCCAACGGCTGCGAAAAAGCCCAGCCAAGACTTTCCTGTCAATTGGGTGCCTGCGCTGGGAGTGAGGCAGATTGCGCTGCCTGGGACCGGGACTGGCCTTATCGCGTTGCGATCAATGCTTCAGCTCCTTCGTTCGCATGCTCGTCCCCTCGGAGTCGCGCTAATAACGCAGGGAAACAATATATTGTTGCGGCAACTCCGCTCTCTGCTTCACTAATTTATGCCCATCATCAGCCCATCGGCAATTAGCCATTGATAGCTCGGCGAAAAAGTTGAAATAAAACAAGAAATAGGGAAAAACAAGAGGGTCGCGGAAGAACGCCACATCGAACCAGAACGTCAGGAACCACTTTTGGGATACAACGGAAGCGACGGATAGGGGACTGCAGCTGAGGACTGGTCGAGGTCACGAGAGACGGATGAGCGTCGAGACGCCGCGCACTTGGCTGCGTCAAATTAACACATCGCATACTGCATACTTCGTACTGATGAAGGACAGCCAGTTGGCTCGAACCCGCAGGGCACCGGACGAAACCCGCAAGAATATGCTACTGCAATGCAGGAATCCCTACTGAGGGACTCCGTCCTCCAATTGCAGGCTGCAGCTTTAGCGAGCCAGTAGGCTCATGGTGTGTGGTGCTGTTCAAGGAAATGATCAATATTTGATGGAGCCAATTTTGGGGGGAAAGCGTGGGGGGATTTGGCCTCTGCGTTCTGCCTTCTGCATGACCCTTGACCTTTCCCACACAGCACACACACACCTGGCGTATCGTGGCTGACGGGAGGATAAGTCACAAGCCTCGATCCTTTTGGACCAGGCCACCCTCCCGGTATCCAGACCCGGGAAAGCGCGCGAAGATGGACGTGGGAAGAATGCGCTTGGGTCGAGAGAGGTTCCGAATAATCATCATTTGTCTGGCATCGTACGAATCATGTTTTATGCCGCGCAAAGGAAACCCAACAGGGAATCCTGTTCCTCATCTTCCTGCACCAGCGCAGACAATGCAGGCCCAGGCCCAACCAAGATTTACCTATGGTCCGGAAAGGACACCAGTCGCGTCGTGCATAACCAACCTGTCACCACCCATCCAGTGCATCGAATCCAAAGACCCCGTCTTGACTAAGAGGAACGAGAAGAGAACAAACTATTGGCTTGGTAATTTGTCTCTCTTTCCTTGGGGGGGTACCTGGCATAGAACCTTCGCCGAAGCTGTATTCGATGTGCGCCAAGCTCGTCATCCGTCATTGCTTGTTAGGATAAGCCGTGGATTCCAGTCCAGATTACCCGCTCGTCGCTCGTCATAGGATAACACCGGCATGCTTCTTGCGAGAGGGGGCTGTCTGGTTGGTTGTTGACCTGGGCAGGGCTTGGCTTGATCGAGGTGTGGGGTAACATCAAGAGTCCCTGATTTCTACTCGTCGAGGCGCCAAGCATGTACCGAGGGAGACCCGAAGGATTAATTGATGACGCCCGTAGAGAGATGTATGTCCCCGGCGATCTGAACGCAACGTTAGCTGCAAAGTTGATCTCTTCAGACGCTGAAATCATCCGAGTTCTATCGAAGCCAGGTGTTGGTTTGCTTCGGATTTGCCTCCCTGATACTGCTTTTGTGATAGTCGTGGGCCGGAGGGGAGGGGGAGGGGCATATCGAGGAAACGCCAAATTTGAGGGTGTGGTCAGCTTCTCTCGAGCCCCGCGCTGTCTGGTCACGAATCCAACTCGCGCGAGGGAACGACATCAGGCGAGGTCATCATGGAGGGGGAGTGAGGATGGAGGATGGAGGATGAGTTAGCTCCTTCCCAGGCCATTAGGTAGTTTTCCTCCCGAGACTAGATCTTATTTTTATCCCATTTTACCCTCAACCGGCATAGCTTCTCGTCCATCTCCACCGAGCGACAGAAGGGAGCTGGCGAGTTTGTCGGATTGATGGTCGTGTCTCCAGAGATCACCTGGATTGGCGATTGCGATTGCGACTGCCATACTTCGTAACTCTGATTTCAGCTCGACCAAGTATTGATCTAATCGAAAAGAGGACCCTCAGGGTTTGACTTGATTCGAATTCCGGTTTATCCGTGTTCCCCACCACCTTGGCTCTGGGAGCGTTTCGTCTGGTCAGATAGCTGAGCAGTTTAAAGACCCGCAAGGCAGTATCTTCAAACCTGTGTAGACGGCCAGTCATGTCGGGCAAGATAGACCCGACCCCGATCTCCCCGCCCTTCACGTTGCCAAACGCGAGGTTATCATCAATTGCTGCATTGATTCATCGTCACTCGCGTCTCGCTTCTCTATTAGAAAGAGAAAGAACATGGTAGACCTTCCACTGGGAATTGAAGACAGCATTCTGCCTCTATGCGAGGGAAAAGAAAAATAGAAGCCTGGGCGTTGTGACCAAGCTTTCTGGGCGTGCATGGGTTTCTGGGGGCCAGGTTGCAGATGCCAAGCGTGAAGGACCGCATGGCGCACATTTTTACAGCTCATCCCTCACTTCTGGGACTCCTGTTGGTCTTGGCTCCCAACCACAACATCACGTCATGTATTTTGTGTGTCTGGCTGTGAGTCCCGGAGGAGGGCGAAGCGCATACGCCTCGAGAAGAAGGAATGGGTGATACCTGAGCCGGAGAAGATTCGTGGAAGAAACTTGATGCCGTCGTCATCGGGCTGCGCCTCCAGTGTTAAATCAGCCAGCAAGTCAGAAATCAGAAGTCAGAAGCAGGGTCCCTTGCCAAGGACAATCGAGACCCGATCTGAGATTCCTTGGGAGCTTCGGGAAGGCTTCCATCGAATGAGCCCCCGCCGAAGTTTCTTTTTGGGCTTCCTTGCTGATCCGTACGAAGTAGTCTAATACACGGATGACGAATCTCAGAATGGGTACCCGGCGATTGCGACCGGAACATGGCCTGAGGAAACGAAAAAGAAGAAGCGGGGGCCGTTGAGGCTTGGAAATGTCACTAACAGCTGCGTAACAAGTCTTGGCTAAAAAGCAACTTCAGGAAGGAGGCCCCATTGCCAAGCCGTTCATCTGATGAAGTTTGTGCTTGGTTTGCGTCTCTCGTGCAACGTCGTTACTGAAAAGAAGTCTTCCTGTGACGATATACTAGATTAGGAAGCGGTTGACGACCTCGTCTCCGGTTGCAGACAGGCGATGTTGGCCTGGCTAGTGCTGGTACACTGTGCAATACAAGTAAATGTAAATTCGGTGTCTTCCACAAATAGCCTGCCTTTCAGCCTGCATTTGAGATTTCACACCGAGGTACACAGCACTTGAGGTATAGAACGGTGAGATTTGAAGCCAAACTGGCAGCTCAACAATTTCGACATTTGACGAGATCCATATCTCAGTGAAGAGGCTGACAATCTATTATGACTATCTAATTGCGATATTTCGTGATCTTCCATTTTGATAGAGCGACATGAGTTGCTGGGGTATTCAAGTCTTGGCACACCGTTTCTGACCGAGTTCGTTCGGGCGTGCAAATCTGTAGTACGGCCGGCCGACCGGCCTTGGTGTCCCTGAACAGGACAGGGCTTGGCGGACATTTTGGGGAAAAGACGACAGCGGTCGTATTACACGATATCACGGAGCTGCGGTGGTATTCAACCCGCCAAGACGGAGAGCCTCCGAAAGACAGGGTATGACAGCATTTTGTGAGTACCACGGTGGCTGCTCGTCTCGTGCGTCGATGCGCTCGTAATTTTTTTTGGATCGTTGATGGGCGTCTTTGCCCTGGTTAGTGCCTGCTGGGCCTGGCCTGAGCCGATCTTCCCATCTCTCTCCGGACCTGGTTCTGGCTCTTGTAGCCCGCGGAAATCAGGGTTTCGCCTCCCCTCTGAGTAAGGAGATGCGACAGGGGCTTCAGGTGCACTGTCCGGTGTCCCTCCCTGTTTGTACATTACATGTCGACGCCAGGCTGGTTTAACGACGACGAGATGAGCTTGGAGGAGTTAGCTACATTGATGGCAAGTATTACCGAGTGCTTCGTAATGTGTAATCGAGTGGTGGTCTGTTTTGACACGCTGCTGACTCTTTTAAGGACTTGGAGAAAAAGTTTAAATTTCAAGTTTTATCAAACACAGCGTTCGGCATTTACTAAAAGTAGGAAAAGAGACGACCGGGACCTGGGCGATCCCTCTCCTAAGCTGACGGCACCAGCCAGGCTATACTCCTCCTGGTTGTGGCGGCAGCCTCCAAGGGGGGAGCATCAGAAAACAGAAGGGGTGTTGACCGAGCTCAAGCCACTTTGGTCAGGAAAAGACAGAAAGCAAGAATATGCTTCTTGTATGTCTCCCCGGCCCGGTGTTTTCACACCGCAGAGGGAAAAGCTGGAAGGCATTGATACAAGTCCAGTATTCCCTGTCGCCTGACGCGGGGACTAGCTCTTCCTGCGCTTCAAAAGGGGTGGTGCCCGGCCTTGCCGTTTTTACCGATCAAATCCAATCAGTTGATGCCAGTTCACCTCCAGCGCAAGGCTCCTCCTCACTTCCGCTATCCAAGCGGCGCGGAAAAAGACGTCAATGGTGGAGTGGGGGGTAAGAGCTTGAAAAAGGCGCTTCCCATATCGGGGAAGGGAAATACACACATCTTTTTTGTTGGGGAAAGTTTACTCTTTGATGCTCTCTCTTTTCTTTCTTCTTTCGTTTTGTCAAGGATATGACTTCGTGCTTGATTGCTTTGATGGTGGTCCACCCCGCTGAATTAAAGATAAAGTCTGCCTGACTTATCGACCGAAGGACCGATAGTGTCCACCGTCAGTCGCCACCATGGGCTTGTTTGTGGAGGAGGAACCTGGGGACGAGAGTGCGACTACGAAGCACAAAGTACAGACGAAGACACTCTCCATCATCCTATTGGCATACGAAGTACTCGTTGATATTTTGGTCTCTGACATCTAGATGGATTTCCACCACTTCATACTTTGTTGATGTTGATGTTCATTTCTTCGGGGCTGTACCTTCCTTGTCGGGAAAGGTAGGCTCAAGAGAGCAATTTGATGTCTTGTTGAATAATACAAGACATGCATTGCTTCGCACTTGGAGGCGATCCTTGGTCAATGTATGATGACAGCCAGACGGCCGGGCTGGAGTGTTCGAGGTACATGGTATCGTGGATGGTACAATCGGGATACACTAGATTCATTGAGGTCTAGTCTATTTGCTTAGATTAGCAAGTCGACATTGAAAGCCTGCCGCGAACCCGTGACGGATGGTGCGAGCCTGCCTGCGAGGACAGACACAGAGACGGAGATGTTGAAAAATCGCTCAGGCTAAGCACTTCACACTGTATCGCCATCGCTGGCAACAAGTATCCGAAATTAGAGGTGAGACCTGGAAAACAGGACGAAACAAGAAACCCATCAAATGCGAATTGTGGGTGTGTTGTCAGGTGTCCTGAGTATGCGTACTCCGTATGTCCCCAATTCACCTTTGTTGAATCGAATACGACATTCGGACATTCGTCCTTCTCGAGGAGGAAGGCAGGCACAAGGTCAGTACCTGGTCCAACTACGCTCCTCCCAGGTAAACTCGATGTTTCCCCAGGTTTCTTACTCAAGTGCCGGCATGAACAGAGCCACCTCCTCAGATAGTTGCCAAGCCCCATGAATAAACATCATGTTTTGAGCCTGTTGCACCTCGCCATCCCGGCCATATCCTGTCGTGCACACCTTGCCTCGTCTCGTGCTTTCTTGCGGTGTGTTGTGTGACTGCGGGTTGCATATTTCCAAAGGAGGGTTGACAACACCCGACCATCCACGTGCATCCTAGAATAGATTTTACGTCCGCTGATATCATCGCCGAAGGCCATAGATGTGTGTGTTCTAGGAATCATTGATGCATCCTCGCTAACGTAGCCGGGAGACGGGTAAAAGAGAGAGGAGGGCGCCTATATATTGTACGCAGTAGGGAAGCAATATAGGCCGCCCCGTCGATCACGCAGACGCAAGAGTCTAGATAAAGTTGAACCGAGAGCCAAGACTCTGGAATGTATGCGGAGATCAATTTACAGTCAATCATTGTGCTACAATAAGAAGCAAGGGGCCTTATCTGTTTCTCTTTTCTCTTTTCCCGTCCGATATCTTTGGAGTAATGGTGAATGTACTGCTTGGTGAGGAATTAAAACTCGACAGGGCTTTGGCAAAATCGCCGTCTCGTTTCTCGCGTGGCATTCTTTCGTACGTCACAATACTTCGTAAGAGAGAAACAGTTCGCTTTGCCTTGTGTTGTCAAATCCTCATTGATCTGCCTCTTGTTCCCAGCCAGTAGGAAGTCGAGGCTTTCTCTTTATTTGCAGGCTCCCAACGCATTCCATGTTTAGAACGAAACCCCTGTCTTCACCTTTAGTCCCTCCCCCCACTCGCCCTGCCAGCCAGTGGCGAGCGCCTAAATGCACATCGGAGATGTCTCAAGCCCGAGCAGCCTTTGCCCTAATCAGAATGACAATGGCAGATTGATGTTTCCGGCGGCATTCGGTCTCAACTCCGGATCGTCGCCAGACGACTGTCAAGGTCAAAAGATCGCCCGGAGAGAAAGCTGTTGGCGTGCTCTACGCCCCCGAGATTAGTATTCTTGGCGACGCTAGTTCCTTTCACCAGCAAACTCAATTACGGTCTGAAATCTGGATTGACATGACATCGGTCCTGTTTCGACAGAGCGAGACGTTGAGGTATCATCAATTGTGTCAGTCTTTTTGTGGTGTCGCATTGATACGTACTTGTACTGCCGTACTTTGTAGGCCTGTACTCGAGTAATACTTCGTCGTAATGCTCGTGAAGGTGTCGGCGATAGCATTAAAGTGCGACTCGGGGTTCTACACTACAAATGTATACAAGTTCAATGTTGCTTCATAAAACCCAATTGATCAGAGTACTGATCCCACCAACCCTACCGCCCCCACCGCCATAATCCAACTTCATCTTGACGCAGGGCAATATCGGAAAGCCACTGGTCTGACCTTTTATCGAGGATGGAAGAATAAGCGGCAATCATGATCAATTCGAAGGAACAAGCCGATGACAGCCTCTCTCACACTCCAAAGCACTGAGAGAAATCCGCTTCCTGCATCAATCGGTTGATCAATTGGCTTTAGTCTCCTTTCATTGTTTGTGCACCACGCTTAGCTCCAACTCCTGACTGAGGAAGGTCTCCTGTGTATCCCTCGCACTAGCCTCAAGTTGCTGTCCTGCGCTGCAACTCCGCCTTCGGTGCTGCAACAGGAAATGCACTGTGCGAAATCGTGAGAAGCATTGATGCCGGTCCCCCTGCTTTTGGGGGTCCTTGGAGACTTGGAGACCATCCACTTGTCCCTGGGGGGCGTCTGTGAAAGTACGCAAGTACGAAGAGGAAGGAGTGCGTAATTTTGGAAATTTGATCAAATCAATGTTCTGCTTTGCCTAGTAAGGAAGCACTAATCGTGCATGGGCTGGATGGCCCTCAAACTACATAGACTGAATGCCCTCCACCTGCTCCAAACCCTTCCTTTCCCCCCCAATCTCTCGATTTCCCCCATGTGATATATTTCTCTTGTTCTTCCTTTTTTGAGTTTCCCTTACGAAAGTATCATCCATCTCCCAAGGACGTCTTAAACGTTCTATGGTAGATAGTGTTGATTAAAGATCAATTGGATACGATTCAACACGCGAGATATCAACGACTTCGAGACCTTGTTCAACGGTGCGACTTCGCCGGCCCCGCGTTCTTGTGCCCTGGCAGTTTTTGAGTCGACCATTTCTGCACCCCGCCTTCAAGCCCCAATTGGCCTCAAAAAACGATACACTACGATACAAGCCAGGGTTTCGATGTCAACGAAGATCGGTTCCTCGCTCTCCGAGTACTCGAAACGAATGCATATCCTGTGATCGAATTTTGGCAAATTCAACAATCGCACTCTCTTCGACATTGTCCTCTATTTTCTCTCTCTTTTATATTCCTCCGGTTCTATTTCGAGGCTGCGAAGGCCAAGCCAACCCTCCCTTAACCCGTCCTCCAGTCCCGGGCGTGCGTGCATTGTACCGAGGTGTATTAGTGCACACTCGAGCCAGCTGAACCGCCCATTGGAGCCCGCACCTCTTTTGAGAGAGAAGTTTATTGTTCGAACACACCCTGAACTTCTAACGAAGCGGCATCTTTAAGAGACCACGATTCCTTCACGTTTCTCGCACGAGTTCTTTTCGTTCCAACTTTTGACGACGCCGAGAGATTCTCATGGCCAGGCCCCATTGTCCTGGCCCACTACACTAATTCGCCCCACTATTTCACCAGTGCGGCGTTGCCTCTCTCGAACCCGCGTCAAACCCGAAGTACTTCCGACATTCCGGTCAAGAACACTCAACACGAAGTACTTTAGCTTCTTCTTGAGCTGTTTGAGTTTTTGTTGGAATTTCTAGATTCGACTCGAAATTCGACTCGAATAGCTTCACGTTCGTTGTCCCTTGCCCGCTCTCTTCGCTCGTGGTTCCGCGTCCCCTCCGGTGGTGTCTCCTGCTCGCTCCGTGGTTGCCCGGATGCAACGCAGACGTATTACTCCTGGTCCCAATCAGGCCCAGAAACGACTCGAGATACCCTCGTTTGGGAAGGACTACCGCCAAGCTACACTCGTACGGGTTTCGGACATCACTGACATCACAGTACCCTCCAGGTTCCCTCCTGACAGATCTTAGGTGCCCTCAGTGGGGTGTGCCGAGCCCCCCAAATCCGTCACTCGTGTGTGTCTGGAGAATATATAGTGGATCCTAGTACCCTAGTACAGCGCTGGTACCAGCACCAGTACCAGGACCCCCACCATTTCATCACCACTACGAAGTACGAAGTATCGAATTAGTCGCTGGCTACACCAAACTAGGCACCCCCTCCGCTGCCCTCCGCTGCAACCACTGCGACGCCGACTCGTGCTTGACTCGACACTCGCAACAGGCTCGGGCTCACTTATAAGTACCAAACATTGAACCACTGTGGAAGCGCATCCGACTATCCGCTTTGTGGCGATCTGAGACGTGCCTTCCAACAATTCTGGAGCATAAGTGAAGCCTGCATCCTCTCGATTTAGAAAACGACTCGACCAATTGATCCCACTCCGAGTCCCTGGTCAACGTTCTTTGTCCAGCATCAATCGATATTCTTACCCTCTCTTTCCGTCAAACTGGTTGACACGGCCAAAAGCGACCCTCCAATATAATAGCCTATATCACCCCTGTCGCCTGCGCGAAAATACCGATCCTGGGTTCAATCACATCAGTCGACGCCATCCTGCGTCATCGATACCAAGACAATAGATAGACAATGGCGACGATTTCAACAAGTTCAATGGCAGCTCGAACAGAGCTTGCACCTAGTTCCCTTTTGGCTTCACCGGGTAAGTGATCCTGCTGTGCTTGAGTTTACGTGTTTGATGTCCTTTTTCTTTTCTTTGCTTTGTGCTTGCACCTGTCCTTGAATGGCATTGTCTTGTTGTCACCTCTTACTCGTGGATTTACCTTCTTGCTCGTTTTGTCTCGTCTTGCAACAAGATGTATAAGAAGAACCGGAGGACTCGCAGCTTCCTATTGCTTGTGCCCGGCTCCGACCATTCAAGCAAGAACAAACCATTTTGTGGTTCGAGAAGCCTCTGCTCTTTCCTCACCTTTTTGTCCTGGTGGAGGGTGCGGCCCAGCCGGCGACTCCGTCACCACTTCCCAAACTAACACCGACTATCAATACGTACCTTTCTCGCGCCTTCCCTCTCTTTAACCTCTCCACAACTCTTAATCCATCTCCCGATTCATTCAATATTGCCTGTTCCTTGACCTAGTCAGTCACTTTTGATACATGCCACACCCAGAGATCTTCCCCCCCCACACCCACACAATACATACACATACATTGAAACTACAGCCAAACCTGAAGTCACCCATCACCCACGCCCTGAAACCTTCTTCTGTTTACCCCCCAATTTTCCGCCTCCCGCAAAGCATTTGCAATCATTCCGGAATAACTTCCCTGGACTCTAGTTTTTTATCTCTTCAACGCGTCCCGCATTTCTTGAGCTTCCCTCGACGTCATTACCTTCCTAACTCGTCTCCCAATCTTCAGATCTAGACAAAACCAGAGAGGCTGTACGGTATGAAGCGGAAAATCTAAATCTTTCGACTTCTCCACGCCCCTACCCTACAGATCTGGCCTGTGCCATCCTTGAGGAGACCGAGTCGGAAAGTGAGTCGCCAAACGAACCCGTCACTCCCATTAGCGGCAGGCAGTCCCGAGAATTTACAGCCGTCCGCACCCAAGACAACTCCGACACCGAGCCAAGCGCCGGCACCTCCGAGCTATCCACATCCAATTCCTCCGCGAGAATCGCTGCGAAACGACCTCTCGTCATCGATACCGACATCAAGCCCAATTCACCCCCGCAGACCGCCGGAAAGCTCTCGAGCCATCCTTCAGCTCTTAGACTATCCGGTTCCGTAGAAGGAAGCCCTCTTCCTAGGCGCTCAACATTCTCCTCTACTACCAGCAGCATAAGGCGATCGTTTTCGTTTTTCCGGCGGACAGGCAAGGATTCCGAGCCCCAGAGCGTCGGGACGTCCGATACGAGCCTCAGCACACGCGCCGAGGCAGACCCCAGGCCAATCCCGCTGCAAAAGTCGCCGTCCACTGCTCGTTTCAATACTCCGCCTTCTCCAGGCTCACCTCCTCTCGAGATGGTCTTCTCTTCGCGTGACCATGCCGCGAACGGCAGCGCCCGGAACGGAAGCGCCTCCACGACAGATGATTTGAAGAAAAAGAACCGCGCGTCGACCGGTCTTGGCATTAGGGGACGAGCTGTTAACTTTGTCAATGCGAACGTACCCGGTCGTGACAAGGACAAAGACAAGGATAAGAAGCGGATGAAGCGAAGAGCTAATAGCTTTAGCGGCCGCAAGGATACACTGGCCTTGACACCCGCTGCTGTAAATCCCGAGTCGCCCTTCGTCCCCGCTGAGAGGCTTCCCTGGCCTTATCCCCCCGATCAGGGCACCGGCGCTAAGGCGCGCCGCATGAGTTTGAGCCTCCCCGATGATTTTACTGTCGACGTTGCCGAACTACTTTCCGAGTTCGAGTACCAGCGGAAATTCCTCGGTCGTCACGGAAAGCATCTCGGCAAGGGCGCCACGTGCAAGGTTACACTGATGACGCGGAAGGGATCACCCGGCGAGCTTTACGCCGTCAAGGAATTCCGTGGCAAGTCGGGCCGCGAGTCCCCCGAAGAATACGAGAAGAAGATCAAGTCCGAGTACAGTATCGCGAAGAGCCTGCACCACCCGAATATCGTCGAGACGATTCGCCTCTGCACCGATCGCGGCCGATGGAACCACGTCATGGAATACTGCGCTGAGGGTGATCTCTTCGGTCTCGTCGAGAAGGGCTACCTCAAGCAGGAGGCGCGCATGATGGACCGGAATTGTCTGTTCAAGCAGCTCGTCCAGGGAGTCAACTACTTGCACTCCAACGGCATCGCTCACCGAGATATCAAGCTGGAGAATCTCCTCATCACCAAGGACAGCAAGCTCAAGATTACTGATTTTGGCGTGTCTGAGGTGTTTTCTGGAATCCACCCCGGTCTGCGCGAGGCCGGCGGCGTGTGTGGCAAGAACATGGGCGAGGTGCGTCTTTGTGCTCCCGGCATTTGTGGCAGCGAGCCGTACATCGCGCCCGAAGTCCTCGCCAAGAGGGAGGCGTATGACCCTCGCGCTCTCGACGTCTGGAGCTCCGCAATCATCATGATCAACCTCATCTTCGGCGGCAACCTCTGGGGCAAGGCATCCCCCAAGGATCCGAGCTACATGCCGCTCGTCAAGGGATGGGAGGACTGGGAGGGCAAGCAAAGGGAGGCCAACGCACTTCCGGACGACGCCGATTACCCTCATGTGCTGGCCTTTGACAGATTTGTCAAGCCTCCTGCGCTTCGACGTCTGCTTCTCCGAATGCTGAACCCGAATCCCAACAAACGAATCAGCATGGCTGATGTCGTGGCCCATCGCTGGGTGAGGAACGTTGAATGTTGTCAGCTGGAGTCGTATGAAGACCCTACACCAATTGACGTTTCGAAGAAGGATGCCCTCAAGACTGGCTCCCGCAAGATTTACATTCACAATCACTTGCCACCCCCACCCATCACAGGCGCGCCTTCAATTGGTGTCATGCCTGGAAAGCCTGGCTACTAAACCCTTCATCCGATTTCATCTGTGTTTGGGATACTGCCTAATTTGGACTGGCACATTTACATTACTCGCATATATGGACATGCTGAGATGATTTCAAACACACGCTCTTTTTTTATTCATGAGAAATTGCACAAGCAACACTCTTGAGTCTCCTATCTGTTATTGAGGCAGAAAGGCAGGTTCGATTGAGTACATACACCTGAGAGAAAGAGCAGGAGATTCTGCTCTTAGGGGGGAATGAAGGACAAATACCCTGTCCTGTTAATACTGGGAGAGGTGGAGTGTACATACACGAAGAATGACAGCCTGCCCTTGTTTTTCAGTGCCTCTTTTGGTACTTTTTCCTTTGTTTCACGGCCTCTTGGTGGGGATAGCATGACGGCGTTGGAGGGACTTGTCTTTCTTTTTCTCTACTGCTTTCTTCCTTTTCCGCCTTTGTTCTTCAAAATTTGGTGCATTTGGCAGGAGACGCATTCCTCGACCAGGACCTAGTGGTTAGGTCAGAATCAAAGGTTCCATGGACAACACAACACAAATACATATACATGCCTGGAAAGAAATGTTGGGAACTGGAGTTAGCGGGCATGCTGTCTCTCTTTTTCTCTCTTGTTTTTTGTTTTCTAATCCACGTTTTTCCCTTTTTTCAGCTTTTGGCCTGTTTTTTCTTCTCCTTTTGTAACTAATTCAAGTTTTTTCTTTCTTTCTCGGGCACCAGGTTTGCTTTGTGTTTTTACAAAGGATGGCAGATACCTGGGAAAGAAATGGAATGGGAGAGGATTGGGTTGGAAGTGTATTAAAGGGGGGGGGGGGGGGAGTGGGAGAATTTCATGGATTCAAAAGTTGAAAGCAGGCAGGATGAGTTTGAAGAAGATGGTCAGGTATTATGACCTCTTTCTAATCAATACATGCATTGAAGAAGACAACATTGAAGAGATTCTGTATTTGTAAATGAAGCCTTGAACTCTCTTGGAGATGTAGTCTGTGGTCTGTACTAAAATAGATATGGTTGAAGGACAGTGGAACTGCCTCGATTAGCTATGTAAAACCCATGATGTCGTGAGGAGGAATCCCCCGAGAGACTTTGGCACTCGGCTTTGTTCCCCCAATTTCCTCTCGTAAAAATAGGGAAATCATCAATCTCCTTATGCAGCAGCAGGAACCTTCTCCAAAGCCTCAACAACCTCCTCCAACAACTCCAACGTCTCCCCGGGACTCGCAATCCAAGCCGTCGTACAAACGCTCCTAGCCTTAAAATCGTTCGAACCGGCACTCAGGAACTGATCGCCCACATGCAGGGTATTCTCCCCCCTGATAACGAAAGAGGATGCGTCGTTGCCGTTCCGTTCACCTGCGGCGGCGGCGGCGCGTCGCTTGCCAAAGTAATTCTGGCAAACGGTCACGCCCCAGGATTTATCGCCAATGTCGACGAAGACGTCGCGGCCGCCGTTGAATGCGCAGAAGGGGATGCGAGCGTCGGCGGGGTTTCGGAGGGCGTTGATCTCGAGGGTTTTCTGGACGACGAGGACGGTTTCCTCGAGGGTTTCGCGGGGGAAGCGGACGGAAGGGTCGCGGGGGATGATACCCACGGCGCGGTCCTTTCGCACGACGGTAGCGGGGAGGTCCAAGGTGCGAATGCAATCCCTCAGCGCCGACTCGGCCACGTCGAGAAGGGAGCGGATGGCCGGGTCGGACCAGGTGGACATCTCGGAGGTGAGCCAGTTGGGGCGGGGCACGGGGAGTAGGAGGTGGGGCGCGTCGGGGGAGAATTCGAAGAGGTAGTTTGCTTCGCCGCCCATGATGATGAGGTTGCGGCGCTGGGAGGGGGTGAGGAGGGGGGAGGTGGCGATGGTGTCGAGGAGGCCGTGGAGGCGGGCGTGGTAGAGGTCGGGCGTGGTGTAGCCTGCTGCTGTGACGATGCCGATCATGATGTCGCGGTGCATGAGGTCTAGGGGGAGTGTTAATGTATTTTTTTCCCTCCATTATTTTATCTTGATTTTTGGTTTGGGCGGGAGAGAGACAGGGAGGATGAATAGATAGTTACCTATGAGTCGAGGGATGATGGGACTAGAAGGCTCAAGACTCATCCCATCATCGTAAAGCGTAACATCACCATCAAACGTAGCGAGCTGCAGCCCATGGTTCCGCGTGACGGCCATGACCTGCGCCGAGTTGAGGATGAGCCGCACATCGTTAAAGGACGGGGCGACGAAGCGGCGCGAGGAGATGTAGCGCTTGGAGTCTTGGTAGGTGAAGGCGTCTTCGAGGGGCAGGTTGGTGAAGAAGGGTCCGGCTGAGGGGACGAGGAGTTTTAGTTTGGAGGGGAGTTTGCGTTTGTCGTTTTGGTGTTTGACTGTAGAAATCTAGTTAAAAATATATCTCTAGATGAGGAAATGATTGAGGCGTACGTACTGTGGTCGTTAATCATCTCCTCGACGTCCTTGAGAATCTCGGCGTAGCGCCGATGCGCTTCGGCTGCCATTCCGTCGACATCTCGGCCTTCGGCGTCGTATACGCCGGTGGGTTGAGAGTAGATTACAAAAGGTACGGCGAGGAGGGCCTTGACCCATTCTGCAAAGGAAATGGTTAACGGGCCAAATTTCCAATACGGTCGATTAATGCAGTATTGTCATTTTCTGTACCAGGCATGCATTGCCTGCCCCGTTCACCGCCAGCTGCTCAGCCGGGGTTGGGGAAGGGGGGGCAAAGGGGAATTATTGGTGAGGAGCGGTGTGGTGTGGTTGCGTTGATGTTGGGGAAAGTGGGTGGGTGGCACAGCTTGCTCGGGTCAATTGAGCTGTTGAGCTTGGAGCAGAGCGAGTATTGGGGAGTTGGAAGGATGGGAGATGGCAGAGGATCGCAGAAATTGTATGGGATGCATCCTTATCATACCTATGAATTGGTCTCGGCGATGGGTCTTGAGAGCGTCTGATCGAGGTGGTTAGCTCTGGTTTGCCTTGGTCGAAGCCTCATCGTCATCGAAGTGGTGTAGATAAGTGGTTTGGGAGGGACTACTATGGGACAGTAGAACAGCGTCGGGGTGTATGTCTGTATGTCCGCGAGCGACTGAACTTACATTCTACTCGATATCGAGTCGTCATCGTAGCAGGAGATAAGAAGGGCAGTTCAGAAATCACAATCAATTTCGGGTATTGAAGGTTCCAAGAAGCTAGAAGGAAAGGCCAAAGGTGCCAAGGTTTAAGAAGAGAACGTAGGAAGATTCCAATTCCTCCCTTTCTACCATTACGCAATCCACTTTTTAAGTTCTGGGCGGTCCTTCAGGGGAACGGAAACCCCAGTTCCACGTTCCCACACTTCTTGGTCGTCAAAAGTGATCACGAGGCCACGATCCGCTCCAGCCACGCCTCTCGGATGGACACGAAGGGGACGGAGACACAGAGAGGGAGGCCCGTGGTAGACACGAGGCACGCGACGATTGACGCTTATTTCCCCGCTAATGTATGGACGTACAAACAGGGGCGGCTCTCAACGGTTAGAGGAGCTCAATTGGCATCGGCGACCTGTTGAGACAAAGCGATGCGGTCAGGAGAGGTGCGTGTCCGTACTTCGTACTCTGAGAGCTGGCACCGCCTGGCACAGCAGATCTACAATTGTAAACATATCGAATCATCAATCATAATTGAGACATCAATTGATAAGATGGACAGAACATGTTCCTGAGGTACAACTTGTGCTTCAGTAGATGAGTCATCATGCAGAAGATCAATTGATGGATTAATCAAGATAAGTCGCCTCCCCGTTCGAATTCTCGGCCACCTCCGAGGATCCGACGCCGAACTCCGCTTGCCGAGATTTGGCGCCAAGAGCATCGGTCCCGAAGCGGTCCCGGGGAGTCGCGATCGGGGAGTCAAATGCAGGCATTCCAAGGCAAAGAATGATTTTATTTTCACATTCTCCCCATCCATTCTTTGCCGGAGGATGGATTGACCAACTTTCCCATCGTTTTGGCATTATTTTGTCGTGAAATATCGCCCATTTTCCTCTTAAGGCTCGACTTTGAAAGGCGCCGGAAACCAGTGTCTGCTTAAGTATCCGAGAGGGTCACTGGGAAAAGCCCGTGATTGACCCGAATTTCGGATTACCGAGTATTGAAAATAATCTCGACGATGCTCAGATTGATAAAGATAAACTCTCCAGAGAGTAACTTTTATTTCCTGAGACCTCCAAATCTATGATATCACCACCCCCGTCCCGAAAATCTCCATCAAGCACCTCACCCTCCGCCGACACCTTTCATCCTCCCCCGGCCCAAACTCCCTCGCTACGTTCCCTAAGCTCCCAAAAAGCCCCCAATCAAGCCCATGCCCCGTCTGCTCCGTCGCCGACAACTTCCTCAGATGCTCGCGGAACGACGACATGATGTATTCCCGTCGTGGGTCCCCGGACCAGGGGTACATGCCCTGGCACCCGGCGCAAGAGAAGCCCCACTCCGCGAGCCCCGTTTGTCGGTTGAGGTAGGGGACGCGCGTGGTGGCCATGTTGATTTCGACGATGTCCGTGTCGGCGGCCGTAGCTAACGCGCACGTCGCGGCCTGGGGGGATGACGGTTCGGAGAGGATCTCTTCGAGGGATTCGTCGTCGAGGTAGTCGATGCTGGCGAGGTCGTCGAGTGTGAGCCTTTCGATGTCGAAGGTGAAGTCGGACGTTCTTAGGCGCTCGCGGGCTCTTTTGGCTGCCTCTAGGTTTACCTGGCGCCGGCCTTTGGTTTCGGTGAGGGCTTGGTAGAGTTGAGGGACTCTCTTGAGCGAGGAGACACGAATCTCGGCTGTCTCGATGCCCGGGACCTGATTGATGGATTGCTCCATCTGCTGATGATGATGATGATGATGCTGATTGCTTTTATCCATGGATAGGTAGCACGCGCTGCAAACTCGGGAGCAGCTTCGAAGATACAGGTATCCACCAAAAGCCCCGCATCGCGCGCACCCGCTCGTGCACAGGACTTCGTACAGCAGCTTCAGAGTGACGTCCCGGTTTTCGTCCAGCACCCGATAGCAGCGCAGAGCGTCGTGCGCCTGGTGATTGATGACCCGATACATCGGATGCTCGGTGACGGCGGTATAAGTGGACCGGCTGGCTGTTTTGAAGCAGTCGAGGCTGTGAATGTCAAGATGACCGAGGATACCCTCGAGAATCTCGACAGGTAACCCACTCAAACTTCCCATATCCGCCTCGGCCGGCGCTAGTTGCAGCGAGGCGATGATGGGGTTGAATTTGGGTCCTTTCAGTGGCGGCAGGTACATGTCAAGCGTGGGGAAATACGCCGCTCCCGGATCCGTTTCGATGAAGGCCATCTTGCTAACGGTATTCACAGCCTCGCTTTGGTGAGCCGAAATCTGGTCGAGCCTCGGGAGCTTGTACGTTACTTGGCCGGTGGGGAGTCTTGAGGCCGCGGCACATAGCCAGAGGTAGATGGCCGCTTCGGGATCCGTCTCTGCCCTTTTACGCTGGGTGACGTCCAGTGGCCGGAAGTGAAGCAAACGATGCTTCATGATGGGCAGTGGTTGCGCAATTCGACTAGATGACACAGTCCTCTTTTCGGTTCCTTGCAGGGTTGCTGCTTGCAGCACACTATGTCAAGCTCTGTGGAGCAAGTAGTGGCATGCCCCCGGGGGGCCAGAAGCACATGCTTGAACACAATCCCCGAGTTTATATACCTGCCAGAACCGGACTTCTCCCATAGCCACAAACGTCCCTCTATTCCCTTTCTCGGTCCCGCTTTCTCTGCCCGGTGGATATGGGATAAAACATACTAACACGCTACTACAACAGAAAGGCCAGCACAGTTGAAGCTTAGGCTCAAGATGCACTTTTGCGGTACGGGTTGCGACATGGCTGTGCTCTCTCGATATCCACCGGCTGCGTTGTCTGTCCGAAAAGGGAAATGGGAGCGCTCGGGTTCTCCACGTATCCACGTAGGGCTCCCCCAAAGACAGAGGAATTCCCATAAAAACAAGCAAAATTCCCGTCTCTATCTACCAAGTAACACCTGGCATGAACTCCTCAATCGACAATGTGTCAGTCAGCGATGAGTACAGACACCCCCGGCCCGGTTAATAGGGCGGATCCTATTGATCGACCCTGCTCTGGTACTCGCAGAACCGAACGGGCGGGTCGTCGTTCGCGCTACGCTATTGGGGATAGTTCGGGTCTGGTTGTTGTTTTTCCCTGGTTTGCTGTGAATCATGCAGCATTTTATTTTATAGGAAGGAGATAGTGAGCGTTGATGAGCGTGGTTTCAACGTGCTCGTAAAACCGTCTACAAGGGTTGTTCGAGCCTGCGTGGCCCTTTTCTTCAGACTTCAGGTGCCTCATCCTAAATCTCAAACCTCAAACGCGCTCCGACCAGACGGGCGGTTTCGGGAGAGCCAAGGATTATCTCCCAAACATGCCCTGAGCCTCGGGCTCGCGTCCCTTCCTCCCCCCTTCTCTGTCTCTAAATGTGGATTTCGGGGGCGAGAATTAGGCTGTGCAGACGGACCCCATCCGACTGGGATATTAAGAAAGGCAATCTCGTCTCTCAATCGGGCCATAGATTGACGAAGCGAGCGTCTTACTGGTCTAAACCTTTCGCTCCTTTCTTCCCTTGGGGAAATTGTTGCCCAATCTGGGCCAAGTCCAAAGTCCAAAGGAGACACTTTTGATGCAGATGCCAGGCGGCGCTAGGAGATGTCCGAGATATCAATTGATGGACGTGGATCGTGGATCTTGCTTGCTTTTCTCTACTGGCACCACCTTCCAGGAATGCCGGCTGGGCTGGCATTAGCGCTCCCGATGCTTTGCATTTGTGGCGGATGCAACTTTGATCCATTCACATGCTAGAGACATTGGACGGATGTGGTCCTTGCTTTGGAGACCTTGGATCAAGTCTGCCGAGGTGGTTTGAGAATGTGGGAAAATCAAGGTGTGAATCCGGATAGCCCGATGGAACGGGACGGGGTCTTGGTTTATTGATTTGATGGACAATCCAATATTATTCGATACCAGCACGATGCGCTCTGCAGGTGGCTCCGCATTGGACCTTGAAGCCGCTAAACTCGGCCAACCAACATCATTGAAGCTATTCCCTATCGTCAATTGGTGGGAGTTCTTTGCCTTCGCCTTCCTTGATTTTATCTCTTACATTTTTAATTCTATTTCACGGAATTTCCAAGGCAACATGAAACTAAACTACATCATGGGAGATGAAGCGGGAGTTTTCAAACCGTCGGTTGAGGCGAAACTCACTGGCCTCGCGACACGTTGTCAACGCGCCAAACCAAGCCTTGCAGGGGAACGGGGAAGAAGTTTCCAGACGTTGACAATGACAGGGCTCCCCTGCTTTCTGCTCCCCTGTTCGTTTCAATGTCCAAAAAGGGTTCACGCACGTATGCTTCGTATATTAGATGAGGATAACCAGAGAGTCCGAAAAGAACTTCCTCCCTAATTCATTCCTTGGTCACGCCTTACTCACAGAGCTGAAAAGCGCAGAATTGCTTCTTCCCCAAGGGGGCACGTCCAGTAACCCCTCGCGAATCGGGTTGAAGCCGGAAGAAAGCCTCCGCCGAGACGAACGGATCAGAGCCCGTCGGCCCGGTACGTACGTAGCATTACACACATACTCGGATTGAGTGGGTTTGAGAGAAGAGGAGAGGCGGGATGTTGGCGCCATCCCGCTCCTCTTCCAGCTTGGCTGGGCATGCGAGCCCGCCCTGTGGGGGTTTCCTGGGAGCCAGGGGGCTGCAGTTCCGTCGATCATGTCCATCGGTCCACTGGGGCTTAGCTCTCAACAACAAACCATCGGGCCGCTCAAGTCCCATAGGGCGGGAAGCTCAACGCCTGGCGAGCTGTGCTGTGCGAAACGTGTGCGTCAAGGCTGGCCAAGGGGGGGGGTTGACTGCTCCTGCATCCTCGTCCGGCTTTTCAACCGCACCCTCTATTTACAGTCAATGCCAAGGTTCTCCTTAACGGCAAACCCGAATCCGGTCTTGTCCAGCGAAAGATATGAGAGCTGAATGTCCTTGTGGAGATCGACGTTCTATATAGGACTAGTTATCTTCATCTGCAACCATCGGCCCATCCTGAGGAGGCCCAACTTGGTAATGGCCAATCGCTAAATGGTAGATTGACCGAATCAGGTCCCGCTGAATTTGAGTCGATTGAACCATTTTTGAGTGCCCTATCCACAAGCGCAAAGGACGCCTTTGCGCGCTTCTCAATGTCAATCAATGGCTGCTTGGAGGGGCGCGGATAAGCATTGTGGACTGAGCGCCTTCAGACACCATCGTTGAAGGCACCTACCTATCTATGCCCACTGACTTGGCAATGGACAGAGCGATTTGTGAATGTCCTTTTGGAAACTCTAGAGTCCAGGATGTTGTGATTGAGGTTAAGTTTACACGGCACTGGGATTGTTAGATAAACTACAATATTCAAGACGTTGAACTCGGAAGTTGCCTATCCTTGGCTTATTATTATCGTGTCTCAACGGATGTGATCTGAGAGAAGCCGAAGGACTCAAGTCCTCCTAGAGTAAGTGTTTTTATTGAGACGGGACACCTTGCATGACGGCACGGCACGCACTCACTCCTGTCGGGTGATCACGGGTAATCATGGACCAATCTATCAATATATCTGGGGCTCGTAACTCTATAGCGTATTGAAAAGCTATATCAGGGAGTTCTGGGCATGGCGAGCTATCAGCTGTATTGCCTCCCTTGCCGGCAGTGAGGTGCATCGTATAGAGAGCACACATTGGTCGGAAGTAAGAATAGCAACATCTTGCGTACCGGAGGCACCTCCATAGATCCTAATTTAGGACAGACTGAATCTGTGACCGCCACATGATCAGATAGTGCCCTGTGAAACCAAAAAGTTTGCCATCCTCTGCGAGGACTTGGTAGCAGTCGAAACAGATCACCTCCCATAAGCTCGAGGTCCTGGCTCTCACTGCTTGATCCGAACTTTGGGCGCCAAAGAAACCGTCCCACTGTCTGATACGAACCGAGGGGGGATAATGGGACTGGATCAACCAGAGGCGTGCTAGGATTCGACGACGGTTTCCTGGCCTATTGTTACATTTCGTGTTTCTTATTGTTTGGAGGGAAATGAGAGCAGGAGAGACTTCGGTCCAAGGCTGAATGGGAACCACTCGGGAACCCGAGACCACTTCGCTCCCGAGAAGCATGAACTTCAGCCCCTGTGTGCAACAGCTGCCTTTGAACTCCCGAATCGGCTGAAGGGCGCGGACGGGTGATGTGCACCCTCTCTCGAATGTTTTCCTCTGCTACCTCGCCACTCCTTGCTCTCCAACCGCATCTAGGGCTCCATCTCATGATGGGCAATCAAGACAACGGGCAAGGTCCAATCAAGAATGGCATCATCTCTCAGGTGAGAGTATATTGGGTCGTCTTGCATAGAGCGCCATCGGCCTTTTGAGGTTGCTATTTGCTCTGCCACGATGTTTCAATGTTTGCTACCAAGTTTGCCGTGAGCCAGTAAAACTGACACCCCATTGCATCACCGGCCACTCGTTACCAGACTCTCGGGTCGATTTCAGGGATATGGGTTCTATCGTAACAAGGCCCATCCTCGTCTTAACGCAGGGAGTTGGCTTCTTGTCTTTACGAAGTACGAGGTAATAAGCCTTGTGTTGAACTCTGGTTATCTCCTCGGGTTCGACGCGAGTCTCTCGGGGCGTTTCGAAAGACCTATACACTTGACGTTGAAAGCTCCCAGTTCATTCCTCTTTTTTTTTCTGTTGACCTCCGAGGATAACTTGAATCGACGACAACTCTTGAATACTAGATCTGCTCCCAAAACGACGTTTACATGGCAAAGATCACCGAGAAGCGTGTTTCAAACTGCCGCCACTCATTCTTCTTAATCAAATCCCCAGATTCCCTGGTAATATGGCTCTGTTGCCACTGTTACGCCGGTCCATGCTGGGCCATCTACGAGTGCCGGCTGTGTCATCTGCATCTGTGCAGAACCTGTATGGATGATTTGGAGAGCTCAAACCACGGAGAGGAAAGCAAATGAGTTTGTGGATCGAGGTGAGACCGGGTTGGTTGTCACTCCTCGCAGTGGAAGGAGATCTTTGGCTTAATTCCTCGAGACCGTCACTGTTTTGTGAGTGGAGGTACCCCAACCCCAGACCTAACTCCGACTGCTGCCCGCATTCCCCGGACCTAACCCCGAGGGCTGCGCGTAGGCACCGAAACCGAGGAAGCGAACCACCGCACGCCCTGCCCCGATGGACCTCCGCCGATCGAGATCAACGCTGGGTTGGGCATACGCAGTTAAGAGCGTTGACACTGTCAACAAGGATTGGGAATAGTTAAACCACGCCCGCTACGAGACGTTTAGTAGACTGGCTCGGCTTTACACAGAGGCCCTGGCAGCTGTGGTTCGCCTATCTTGAGGCGCAAGGAGTCATGCCCGAGGTCATCATCGCTTGCGTTGAGATTTAACACGCTAATAGCAGACCCGTGGCCTTCGTCCTCCGCTCAAACAGGCCAACAGACAAGAGGCCACACCTTGTTCCAGTGGAAGGAGGCGAGAGAGCCTTCAAGCAAACGGGGAAACGAACACCGTCTTCGAACATAGCTTTGATCTGTGATCTGTGTACAAACCCTTTGTTTCGAATAGATCCTTGATACTTCTCTGGGTTTGTTGTTCATTGCTGATGCCAAGCCCTCGAAGAGCTGCTATCGATATGAAAGGAAGCCGCGAAAATAAAGGGGATATGTAGACTGCAAAAGGCACCCCTTGGCAATCCGTTGAACAGACGAACATTCTTATCATCCATGATGACGACGAAAAGGAAACAAACTACCTATGCCGAACCCTCCTGCGCTGACTCTCGGCTACGCATTGAGACGATACTAGCTAGCAGCACTAGATGCCGTGTCTCATTCTATCTCCGGATATCTCCCTCTGCCAAAAAGAAAACGCATATCCCCATACCCCCTTTCCCCGGCAGAGGGAGATGGGTGAGCAAGGCAAATGCAACTATTCGGATTTAATATATTACCTGTCATGGCATCGTCGTCCAAGGCACGGGAAGTGGACCTGTCTCTTTGCGGTAGATCGCCAGAAACCCGCACCATGGGTTTCGTGTCCAACCTTGGGGCAGAAAAGAAGCAACGAGCAGCGGATCGTGTCTCTCCATGACCCCTGCTCGTCAGCTACCCTGGTCTCCCGCACCACCCAGGAATAAGCAATTCCCCCCGTTCGAAAGCTAGAGTCGAGATGGGGGGGGAGAATAAGGTTGATTTTCATTCCGATCTACTGAACCCTGTTTAGTATCATCGTCGACAATTTGACGAAATTTGGGATCTTACGACACGGGGAAACAAACGGTCATTGATGTCGAAACTGTCCGAAGCTGAGCGGCTGAGCAATCTCCATGGTAGTTTTTGCCTTCATCTCTCTTGACTCGCCAGGCTCTGTCCCTCTCCCATATGCACCCGAGAGCTGTTGTGGGGTGGTTACTGTTTGGGAATATGCGGATTTGCTTTCTCTGAGAGGGCGTGGATCTGGACCTCTTCAGGCTGGCGCGACAGTTTTGCACACACGTTAAACTAGTCTTATCGCCAAACATTGTCTCATGTCGGTTCCGCAATCGCTTTGACTCGTGCGATATTCGAGATGGCGATTTCACCATTCTTGTATCGCGAGGCTTTCAGCGTATCGAATCCTGACGGCCCGGAGTGGAGCAAGAACAGAGCAAGAGCAACATATCCATCCGATCCAAACTACATGAAAAGAAAAAAAAATGACTTTGATCTCGCTTTCAAAAGCATCACCGACGTGTATCCAACATCTAGCCCTATGGATATGTGACCGATCTGAGTCGGAAGAGCTCTTGTCGTGCTGCTACCACTGGCACACCTCATATCTCATCCATCTTACACACTCTATATCCCCTCCTCTTGACCGTCCGGGTCCCAGGCGCAGTGAGACATTCCCCGCCTTGTCTCGGGCTCTCTCCGGGATCCTTGCCAATGATGGATCTCTCGGGTCTCTCATGTTACAAAACAGATGACGACGCTATTGTCATGAGAAGCTCTTGCTTCAATAATTGGGTTTCTCTTCCCCAGCTCCAAGACTCCCTGGCATTCTCCCGAGAAAGCCGATCTTGGATACGCACGGGAAATCTTGCGCCTAGCCGGACTCCTGTCCTACCATCATCAAGCTACTAGAGAAGACGACGGAGGATGTTGAATCGTCCAAGCTGAGCTCTCTTCTCGATGAAGAAAAGTCTATGTCCACCATTATGGGGAATTTAACCCAAGGTTAACTAATGTGTACACCGCTCCCTGATTCGAGCTTGTGGTGATTTGCTATTTCTTTTCTTTCTTTCTCCTCCCCAACTAGAGCTCTCCGCCTTGACCTCCAACATCTCGTCTGTCTTCTGCATCTCGATACTTCGATCGTAAAGGACTGCAGAAGCAACACCTTGGCTTCCCTCACTATTACCCCTCTCACACCCTTGCAGATGTTGGCCACGATCCCGTCACTCGGTCTCACAATGAATAGCCGCACCCCTCCCCCCAGTCAGTCATTCCACCTGCAAACCACCGCATTCGCCATCAAAACGAGATGAAAGAAGAAACATTTCAGAGTCTATTTTTGCTTCTTTTCCATAGTCGTAAATGAGAATTGGATTTTCCGCATTGAAGGCTCGATACCGGATCGCTCGGGCTGCATCCGGCATATCCACCTGTCTTAGTGGCGCCTGGGGGAAAGACGATCACTTTGCTTTTTGTAGGAGGAAAAGGTCCCTATTTTGTCCCATTCCCCCCCGTCTAAAGCTATTGGCGAGTGAAAACTGATATCGTTTTTTGTAAGATTTCACATTGCGTTTCTGCGTTTCTGATTAATGTTGGCGTGTTTACGATCTTGAGGTGCGATGTCGATGGTCATGATCGACGGCGACTTACACGCCCCTGTCGAGCCAAACCGATTAGACGCGTGGGGAAGCCCGATGAAGGTAGGCTGATTGAGACTTGGGGGGAACGGGGAGAGTAACACGCCATTGAACTTGTGTCGATCGAGAGTCTAAGAGCTTGTTTTCCCCATAACCCCCAGCACTTGATAGCTGATGATACCCTTGCAGCCCTGATAAAAAAAACCACCATAGCTTACACGTGTAAGACATGGGCTCGCTCATCTGGCCAAAAAGGGTAGGAATGGGAACGAGACGTTGTATGGATGTGTCCAGTCTATACGAAGCATTGTCTGAATCGAGCTTGTGTGCTCTCGATGTGGCAGCACACATGAGACCGGGGGAGGGGGTGTGCGTAAAGTCCCGTCTCATCTCGATGCAGAGTCTCGACTCTCGATGGGTTGGCAATTTGATCATTATAAAGAACCCTGAGCCCGTTCATCTCGAGAAGGTTGCTCGAGAATCTTCCAATTTCATCGTCATGCTTGCCAGGTCTGTTTTGTCTTTACCATACTACATGATTCCCGACCGATACATTACACTCTGCTATCCCTTGCATTTGTTCCGTGTAAACGATACATGACGACGACGGGTCCCTCTTGACAGTATCTCACCTTGATATATAATACAATACGCTCTTCCCCACACGCGAGACATTCAATTGATACCCTTATCGTTACCTTTTTTTGCGGGGTGAAGACCCGTAAACCGCTTCGGACTGCCGAGCTTTCTTCATCTTTCTCATCCAACAGGATTTCTCTTGAGAATCGAATAACACCATGAAGCAAGAGACTGTCACAATGCGTCCCAACATCCCACGCAACCAAACCTCCCCCTCTGCCATCCTCAAAGCCAAATCCGACGCCCTCAAACTCCGCCGGCTTAGCGAACCGGAACAAGTTTACTCCAAAGCCCGCCCAGTCATCGGCTTCGACCTGGGTCTCAGCCGGCGTCTCGCCGCTCTCGAGGAGCGAGCGAGAGCTGAGCCGAAGCACCAACTCGTCCGCGTCCAGGGCACCATCGTCCTTTCACGCTCGGAGCTATCCAGGGAGGTGCGAACGGAAATGGAGGCTATCCTGGCGCCGACGGAGATTCTCTTCCTCACATGGCGGGAGAGGTTAAACAAGATCGACGTGAGGTCGAAGCTAGAGGCCGGGGGGGCCGTGAGGGTTGAGATGGCGCAGGGAAGTCCTACGGGGATTCCTTTGATTCGGGAGAGGGTGGAATTTCACATTTTGAGGAAGGATACGCGGAGTGTGCTTCAATCGATCAAGGAGGAGATGGTGGGGAATGTGATGGTGTGGCACTTGACTGAGGCTGCGAGGGAGGGTGATATCTGCGTGCAAGTTGTGTCGAATAGCCAGGTGCTCGCACAACTAGACGTCGAGAGGGATGAACCTGAGGCCAAAGAGGAGGAAGTGGAGGTGTTGGAGATTGTCGTGGAGGCGGAAGTAGAGACAACTAGGCCTCGAAGACCAACGAGGGGGTCGAGTCGGAGGCGGATTGAGCTGATGAGGGCTCAGCAGCAGCGACGGCACTCTCAACAGTTACAGCAACTGGCAACGCAGACCGCAATAATGGGGGAGGAGTGCGCGAAATGAAAGCAGGGAGGAAGATGCAGAGGTTACGAGAAATGGCAATATTGTTTTCAGATCGGTTTGGCATAGGTCGCTTGGGATTAGCAAGGGAAATAAAAGCAGCAACAAGGACTCGTTTGGAATATTTACCATACAAGAGGTGTAAAACAGTCAAAACGAGGTAACCACAGGGCCTCGCGGTATGGCACTTTGGCTCTAAAATCATTAATCTATTTTCTTCATATCAAATTAATTTCCTCCAAAGTGGGCCGTTAGAAACTGCGTCAATCGTCTCCTGAAGTTGAAGCCCAGGGCGGTGTGTCTACAAGAGTGAATGCACTGGTCGTTGTGGTCGTTGGTCAGTGAGCAATCTTGACGCCACAGGCAGGTACCGTGTTTATCTTGTGGTGGCCTGGCTTCATTGACCCGTATTATCGGGATTCTCGGCGTTAGGGGGTTTGCGGGATCGACGCGCATCCTCGCGATGAGAAAAGAAAAGTACCCCCGTGGAATGAGTGGTTCGGCGCTGTTTTTATCCGGAGAGAGTGCCCGGTCATGAGATGGATGGCGGAAGAATGCATGTGGTGATGCTTCATCTCCGCATTGGTTAGAACGACGGTCTTTCCTCAAAGAGCATGGGATGCTGACGTAATACAGTCCAACTGTTGTGAATATTGTCTGTGTCGAGCCCAGGCGCTCTCAGCTCCACAGGCAACAGCACCAGAAGGCGTTGGCGGCGGGTTGTTAGTGGCCGGAGTGCAGCGCTAGCGGGTACAAGCTACCTCGAGGTGCTCCATAATTCGGAGCACCACTCAGTGCGACCCACTAATTGATCCATCCTGCCACTCTGCCACCACAACCACAATGTTGACGTAGCCACTCGAGAACACTTGGACATCTTCACTCCTTCACTCCTGGTTCTCCCTCTCAACACCTTAATTCCAACGTGTCAGGAACTCCGATCTACCTCGAGTTCCGAGTGACGATACTACGAGTACCCTAGAATTCCTAACCCGCCATTCTTTCTTTTCAATCTAATCGAAACATGCCACCGAACAAGTCCCACGACTTGAAGCCCTAGGTCCACCTTTCATGATCAACAACACCTCCCGTTTCGCCTCAATCTATGCTGTGACCCGCTACCCGCCAATCCTCCCCCTCGTGAACCGAACCCCTCGCGGGTGTGTGAGCAATGGGTGGCTGGACGCCCTTCCTGTTCGCCTATCTGCTCGGCGGCCTCACCTTCCTCCCGCTGACTGTCACCGCCATCCTCTTCTACCTCTACTTCTCGCTCCCTTATAGACCCGACCCCGATGCGAGGAAAAACGACGGTTCCGATGATATAATTCAGCCGGGGGACGACGTGTCCGCCCTGATAGAAGCACAGGATGCGAGAAAAGAGGATAATAAGACCCGGTTGACGAGCGAGCCCGATGTCGCTGCGGGATACTTTGCCGTGTGTCGTGAATACACGCCGATGGGGATCAACGCGAAACCCATCGAGCGGTCAACACCTGTGGGGTCGACGACTGTGGCGGCGCCGAGTCAGAGTGTATACCAGACCATGTACCGGAGCATCTTTGACCGGAAGCAAACGTCGAGTCCGTTGGATAGTAATGGAACGGCGAGCCAACGGCCGAAGAGGGCCGGCAATGTGTTTTACGTTGCGCTTAGGTATGTTGAAGCATATAATGGTTTATTTTTCTGTGTATTCCGCTTTGTTCTCGCGATCTGAGTCTGTCATCAGCACTAACGGCTCTCTTATTCTAGACACGGCCACCTTATGCTTTTCGATGACGAGGAACAGCTCGAAGTCCGCCATGTCATATCTCTCGCCCACCACGACATAAGCATATACTCTGGCGGCGATGTTACACCAGAGGGCGAACTCTACATAAAGCGAAACGCCATCCGCTTGTCCAGACGAAATGACGGCTACGACATGTCTTCCGAGAATGCGAAACCCTTCTACCTCTTTTCCGAAAACTGTTCTGCCAAGGAAGACTTCTACTTTGCCCTCCTTCGGAACCAGGAGCAAACTCTTGCCGCCGATCGAACTGCGCCCGTTCCGCTCCAGTATGACGTGACGGATATCATCTCCCTTGTTCAACGTCTCCATTCGACCGAGGATCACCTGCATACAAGGTGGCTTAACGCCCTTCTTGGACGGGTGTTCCTCTCCGTCTACAAGACGTACGAACTGGAAAACTTCATTCGCGAGAAGCTTACAAAGAAGATTTCGCGAGTCAAGCGACCCTCGTTTCTGACCCATATCGTCATCCGAGACATTCACACGGGGAATTCGGCGCCCTACATTTCGAACCCGAAACTAAGGGATCTAAGCGTTGATGGCGAATGTGTTGTGGAAGCCGACGTTCGGTACACGGGTAACTTTCGGATAGAGGTTTCGACTACTGCCCGTATCGATCTCGGATCCCGCTTTAAAGCCCGCGAGGTCGACCTCACCCTCGCCGTTGTTTTACGCAGAATTGAGGGACGTGCCATGTTCAAGATCAAGGCCCCGCCAAGTAACCGAATTTGGTTTTCGTTTCAGTCTATGCCCAAGATGGAGATGAGCATCGAGCCTATCGTCAGCTCCCGACAGATTACCTACACGATGATCCTTCGTCAGATCGAGAACAGGATCAAGGAGGTTGTAGCCGAGAGTATTGTGTTGCCTTTCTGGGACGACGTCCCCTTCTTTGATACCGAGCACAAGAAGTGGCGTGGAGGGATCTGGTCTTCGGACAATCAGCCTTCGACACCACCACCGGAGGAGGTCATAGATGCACCGCCGGTGAATGATCCATGCGGGCACGACGTTCAGTTTGCCCTTGATGTGTCAGATCCAAAGCACCCACACATTATTGAGAAGCACGAGGCCGAAACCCCCCAGTTGGTGAAAAGCCCCACAGCCAGTCTCTTTAGTCGAAAGCTTACTACCAAGTCTGCGGTTAGCAGTCCAAGGGCATCGACGACGAGCTTCGAGTCCACACAGCACGTCCCAGCAACTGCTAGTGCGTGGCCCGCCCCGTCCAGGACAGCTGCCGATGTCGTTGTAGCACCAGATTCAGCCAAGGCGGAACCCGCGGCTGGCATAAGAGAAATGCCGACTTCCGCGGCGATGGAGACTTTGGCGGCCGTGGCTGGTTCGCCTCCGAAACAGGGCATGACGCCCTTGGCCTCGCCGATCAAGCCGCCGCCCCCTGTGGCCAAGGCGCATTCGATTCATAGCGATAGAGACGGTGATCGAAATCGGGAAAGGGAACATGAGGAGGACACGGTGCCTATACCGACAACAACGACGACATCGCACGAGACCAGGAGAGATACGACATCTTCGATCGAATCCTTCGATCACGGGCACGCGGCTAACCAGGGTAAAGCTGCTTCTGTCAAGAGTCGCGCCGGCTCAACTAACTCGAATTCTCGGGGTTTTCCCAGTCGCGAAGAGACGGGGACATCTTTCGGCAGCTCCAACTCTAGCTCATCTGGGGGCAATAACTCGAACGGTACCCCCACCGTGAAGAATAATACCTTTGCCGCCGTTAGCAACGCTGCGCAGCAGGCGAGGCAGTGGGGTCTTAACGCGTTGCAGCGTCGCAGGGAGGCCAAGGAAGAGCAGCAGAAACAAAACCAGCTTAACCACCATCACAACGGTAACGGCCATCCCCAGGTCGACCTGAGCCAACCGATGGGCAGGGGACGACCGTTGCCGCCTCCGGGGATACCGCTCCCGCCGCCGGACAGATCTCAGAAGCCTACGACCATACCTGTGCAGAAGAAGAGGACTCTGCCGCCGCCTCTTTTGCCTGAGCGATGGTGGCCCGGTCCCGGTGATCGTGACCGCGACCGCGACCGCGACCGTGAAAGGGAACGGGAACGAGAATGGGAGCAGGAAGTTCAGAAGGCAAAGGAGAGGTCGCTTGAGGATGAACAGCACAAATCCAAGAGGCCCGTACCACCGCCCCCCCTTCCGAGGAGGAGAGGCAGGAACGATAGTGTCGATGACTACCCGCCTGAGGGGAATATGCTCGTCGTGGCCGCGCCCTCGGATTCCGAGCCCGGCACCCCTGCTGCTGGGGAAGCTTTCCCAAGTCTTGACTCGGCGGTGCAACCTGCTGCCGATGTAGATGAGGGATCAAAGGTTATCCCAACGCAGCAGGCTGATGCTCGTCCGCCTCCTCTGCCGCCAAAACAAGTCCCTGTCGCAGAGGAGGAAGAAGTTGGTGACGCGCAAGATACTCCAGCAGCACAACCGCAGGCAGAGTCATCAAAGGCCGCCGTCCCCTCCGCCGTTACTCAGAACAATGAAGAGGAAGATGATGATGGCTACTCCGGCTGGATGGATGACACTATGACCTTTGAGGAAGAGGAGAATGAGAACGTGCGTCAGGCGGCCATCATTGCGGAGACGAACCTGCTCTGAGAGGCCTTGTTTTCTTCTCCGCTTTATTTTGCTTTCTCTTTTTCCTTTTCCCTTTTATTATGCAAGAACATGTGCGGAGTTAATGGGCGTCCGGATTTACACACGAGAGGCAGAACAGGATGAAATGAGGTTTGGTTTTTGGGCGGTTTTTTTTTTATACCAATATTTTTGGGGGGGACTTGTGAGGTAGACAAACTCGATCATCCTGACTCCTTTGCGCTTCGACGATAAATAGTTTTATGAGAAGACTTAACATTGAACTGTGTTAAAATACTTTGCGATTTACTAGTAGGAGTGCCTACTTCGGCGTTGTGACATGATGGATGTCCAATGAGGCCTTTTTTTTTGGTTTATTACTCTTTGGTTTCTAGAAGCTTAAACACTTCCTTGATACAGAGAAAAAGTCTGCAAGATCTATCTTGGTGGTGAGAAACAAAGAAAAGGAAAACAGAAAGAGAAAACAAAAGACTGTCAGACGTAGAAACCAGTCCTGAGCTTAAACGCCCATCGTAAAGTCATGCTCGATACCGGGAGTAACACTCGCCATAAACTGCAGTTCCCTCTTCATTAGCCTCCGATGAAAGAAAAAAAAAAAAAAAAAAAGAGGGGAAGAATTTAAACTCACCTTAAGGAATACAACAAGGTACTGATCCACCCGAATAGCAACCTCCTGCTCATCAATCTCATTCTGCTGCACCTCCTCCCACTCATCCCCCGTCTTATCAGCCTCCGCCTCCGCATCCTTGACATCCAGCTTCTTGACCTCTTCGACCAGAGTATCCGTCGCGGCAGCGGTATCCGAGGAGGAGGAGGGGGAGGCGGCAGCGGCGGCGGCCGCGCGCAACTTTTCCCTTCGGATGCGGAGGGCGGCGTCGGCCCGGTCGAGGAGGGTCTTCATGACGGAGGCGTGCTTACAGGGGTGCACGGAGGCCATCTTGATGTTGTTGGCGAAGAAGGGGAAGTCTTCGAGGGTGACGGTCTTGTCTTTGTAGTCGCCGACGATGTCGTCCATCATGGACTTGGGCGGGAGGGGTTGGCCGTTGGGGAGGTAGCCGGAGAGATAGAGGCGGGGCGTGCGGTAGTAGGGGGAGTACATTATGTAGAGGTTGTAGGTTCGGCGGCCGCTAGGAAAGAAGGACAAAGTTAGCAGTCTGAAAGATGGGGAGATACGCGTTTGCGAGAGGAGGACATCAACTTTACCCGCTCTTGCTCTCGGCGCCGGTATCCTTGATAATAGCATCATCATCCTCCTCATCCTCCATATCCGGAATCTCATCCTCCTCCACGACCTCCCCCTCCGCAACATTCCCCGCCTCATCCACGGCCCTAATCTCCCTCGCCTTCAACGGCTGCGAGCTCGCCAACCCGCCCGTCCTCAACCACCCATCCTCGTCGGCGCCCGCGTTGAAATCGTCGCCGTCGCCCACGACGGCCTGCTCCCTCCCCGCGTCGCCGGCGAAATCGTCGTCGAGCCGCCTGTAGCAGGGGACGTTGCGCGTGACGAGGTACTGCTTGCCGGCGGGGAGGAAGGGCACGCGGCGCGCGTCGTCGTCGGCGTCGCCCCAGGACCAGGTGGGGAATTTGGAGACGAGGTAGTCGCCAGCCTCTTCGAATTCGGCGGGGGTGATTTCGCCGGTTTTGCGGAAGGTGGAGGTTGTGGCGACGGGGGTGTAGCGGTCGCGGAGGGTGTTGACTGTTGAGTAGATGTAGTTCATTTTTGCTGTGTGTGTGTGTGTGTGTGTATCTTCGGTGGTGTAGAGTTGTCTGGTGGTGGTTTGTAGGAGATGAGAGAGTGTTGGGGGAAAGAGGATGGAGATGGTGTTTATGGGGTGGTACTTCAGAACCAACTATGACGTCGATGAGTCCTCAGGTCGCTGATGGAAGTAGCAGGGAGGGAGAAGGAAAATGGAGAAGGCTACAGAAATTATGGGTGATGAAACACGAGGCTCTAGGCAGAGGCAGGCAGAGTCATAGGTTTGACTATGAGTAGTTCTTTGTCCGCCTGATTGATGGTGGTGACAAAGCCAGGCGATCAGACGTAGCTACTTCATAGAGAGTCCAGCCTTGGAGCTTCCTCTGGCAGTCTCTCCTTCTCTCCTTCCCCCTCTCCTTTGGTCTGCTCTCAGGGTGGCAGGCCGGGGGTGTCACATGAATGGCGGGGTATCTCCAGAGTCATTGGTTGTGGAAGCCTACCAGGTTCCCCAAGAAGCTAATGGCCAATCATAGGGGAGGGAAAGGGCTGGCAGCTGCCGGATGCCTGACAATTGGGGCATCAGCCTGGGAAACGTCCAGAATCCTGGTTCCCAAGGATGTTGAGGCATCAAGTACCTTTCAACGATGGCAATGACGTAGGTAGTACTTCATACTTTGTGTGTTTCGCCAGAGTCGCGTTTCATAAGAGCAAATCAAAGTTGTAATGTTTTGCATCTTCCAAACGCTGTTTGAAGAGTTGGCCAATATTATTTGTCCTGCCTTGGAAACAAGTGAAGAGTTACAACAGCAAAACAATACTTGAGGACTGTCTATGAGTGCCTTTCCGAGGTACATTCAATCCCTTGCACACCACGTCACCCTTAATCGAAATGAGTAGGCGTTATTATGAAGGCAGAGCAAACGAGGGTTGAAACGAAGGTTCCATGAGTCTCATCTTTTGCAATCCGATGTATGTCATGCCAGAGCCTAATATACAGAAAATGCATGCAGGCACCGGGTTCGCACCGGCAGCACCGGGCCGGATTTAATCAGAGTGGGGTGAGTTTCGGAGCCGATACGATGAACCCCGCCGATCGCCACCTGGCCCGCCTAGCCGTCATTAATGGGCAAGATCAAGCTCGACGCAGGTGGGGAGTAAAAGCGACGAAAGTGACTTGCTTTTGAAAGAAACGGAGATAATGAGTTTGAAAAAGTTTTGAGCCACTTGACACAATCCTCGACGATACCGTTGAAATGGGGTTTCCCAACAGTCCCCAGCTGTTTCAATGGTTTCCCCAAAACCACGCTTGGAAAACGGCAAAGTGTACAACTACCATTCGTCTATACGATACCAATGAAGATCTTGATCTCACCCCGCCACCGGTCCGAACTGGTGGGCTTGGTTTCCGGGGAATATCCCGGGAGTTGGTGGCGTGGTGATACTGACCCAGTTTGCACCGGGGTTCGCATCGTGGCGGCCCGGTCCACGGAGCAAAAATAATACATAACAAATCAGAAGCTGGAACTACACCCGGGAGAGCGGAAGATGCGAGCGTAACGGTGCTAGTATCATGTGGCGAAGAGCAATACGTATGCGTACGTAAAATGCGAGAGCAAGACGATGCCCAATGTACGAAGTAAAGCTAGCTCCAGCCTTGTATAACTGAGGATAATATCCACAGCCATAACAGCTTCGATTGTGCTAATCCATGCCCTGCTTCATGACTCAAGATCATGGAAATATCTTGAGTCACCAACATCGAGACAAACAATCCAGTGTTGGTCATATTTTTCCCACTTGGGCGGCATATATTATCAAAAGAGACGCAATGAAATCCGGCAGGCAAATATCAGATACAAACAAGTCAAGGTTTCAGCTGCGATCGCACACCTCTTCCCAACACCATCCACGAATAAGAAGCAAGTTCTCCAGCCAACCTAACAAAAACCACACACGCCCCCAATCAAGATCTTCCCAGTAACCCCATTGAGTAAGAATCAGGTAATCCGTCATGGTGAGATCTTGTTCTGAATCTGGGCCAGGCGAAAACTGACCTCTCACCTTGATCTGGCCCTCCCAATCGTTCATGTTTCCGTTTTGGAATATCTAATTAAATTGGTATCTGGCCTCCCCCGGAATATGTTTTTTTATATCTCCGGGAGACAATACGAGAGGTAACAATGACTGCTGTATCACTCTTCTGTGGCATGATTCAGCCATTCCGTCCATTGGACCCGTCAAGACCTGAATCCCGAACCTATCCTATCATTCCTAGCTAGGCGATCGGCTTCTAGGGTCTCAATATAACGGCGGATGCCGAGGCTATATTCTCGCCCTTGTCGTTTCGCTTCCTGTGTTGTGTGATTGGAGAGTCCAAAAGAGGGCGAAAGGAAAGAAAAGAAAAGAAAAGAAAAAGGAGAGCGGGGAAAAAAAAAGGCTAGAGTAATTACTTTTTCTTCATCACCTTCTTCCCATCGATTCATGCTCCGCCCACTTGTCTCGAGCCAATGTGATATAGTAAAATACACAAACAGACCCGGTGGTTGTCTCTACGAAGTCATTGCATCCCGTCAAGCCTAGATCCTTGTTCTTGCTGCATTGGATCTGTATTGCCACCCTCTCTTGCAGGTGTAGGATTACCTTCGCTTCGGGAAAGCCCTCTAAGGACCTGATGTTATCTGCCTACGAAGGACATCGGATTCCCACTTGATGGCGAGATCCTCCGAACCGGTGAAGCATTCAGATCGTTCAGAGATACAGGCTGTTGTTCCATGAGCATCCTGATGACCTAGGATGCGTTTTTATGCAGCTCGTTCGATGACCTCGTCAGCCTCCCGTCCGAATCAGTCAATGAAAGCAACGGAATAGGCTTCGAGGTAATATCCGCAGTAAGGTGATCAAAGTCAAGTTCTCGGTGTAAAGAAAGAGAAAAAAAAAAAAAAGGCTCATATGCTACCCACCACGAAGAAAACAAACCCGCTTCATTTCCGAGTGGGGCCGTATTACGATGATCAAGGATCCCCTTCCCGCCTTGAGGCTCACGCGATTTCTTTGTCTGATCTTGATGTCTACTCCATCGTACGAAGTAATATTAGCCACAACTCCAGATGTAGTGAGCAACAAACAGAGAACAAAGAAAAAGAATGGCGATCAGCAAGGGGGTTTGAGCAGCGGGCAGCGGAGCTTCGGGGTCCGGCGTCTCCACATTACGATCTCGGTTTGACGACAGGGATGGACGATGAGAGTGTGAACACCAGAACCCTGAGAAACGCCATCCGGAAAACAAGCTCTCGTCTGCGTAGAAAGTACGAAATAGCTCACCGCCACGACAGGACCAGACAGAACGTCAAGAAGTTGGACATCTCAAAAATCATGTTATCGAAAACCCTAAAAATTGAACCAAAACCAAAATGCCAACCCAATCCCAAACCAAGAACCCCAAGTTGATATCTGCCGGTCTATAAGAAAAGTGTCCCTGCCCACCAAGTTGTCCTGTGAATCCCGTTCCATGAATTATCCCATAGTCCTATATATAGCCCATGCGCCGATGTATATGTTTGTGGTGTGCGTCAAAAGAGCCAGGTTGATGTGTGCCGCGAAACATCTCACATCTCAACGGGGATCTTGGGCCTCCGGATCATTCGCTCGATGGCGGGGATTAACGCCTTCTGTGGCATGCATGAGCCTGCCGGTAATCCTGCGTTAGCAAACAATCTTCGACTGCCGGATAGCCGCCCTCTTCCTGTAAGGGGGCTGGCTTGTAATAGTGATCCTGCTCTTTGGTGACCTATTTTTGGAACGAAGCTCGGAAGAGAAAAAAGAAATTCGGACGTCGAGGCGGCTGGACTCACCACAGACCCGATCTCCCCAATACTCGAAGAACGTCACGTTCGGTCGACATGGTTTTCCAGTCCGCTGGTACGTCTCGCACCACCTGTGAACGATATACCTGACATGTCCACAGCGTAGCTCTTTCTAATGGATGGAAAGATGGTAAGCAAGGATGGATGGGAGAGTCCCCTCACCGGTGCGTGGGGGGTAGTGATGATGGTCGAGACACCATACCTGAATGTAATCACACATCTGGATGAACGACAAGAGGGATCGGTGATAGCGGTCGTGGTTGAGGGATTCCAAGTTTTTCGGTGAAGCTCTCGGTAGGTTAAAGATACGAGTGATTTCGGTGTGGAGATGATGTTGTGAAGGAAGTGGAAGGTAGATCGCGGATATTGCCAAGGAGATGGAATATATGAAGTAGTGATATGGACTAGTGGGAGCCTGGGTCTAGAAATTGGGAAACACTAGTAGTAGCCTGAACCACGAGGGCGGAGCCCAATGAGAACCGTAGTGGCGGTGTCGTAACGGGACGGGTAACCAGGATGCTGTCAACGGGGCGTGTCTGCAGGGGGGGTTGCGAGGTTTGGGTGACCAGCGTACTTCGTATGTACTCCGTAGGAATCGAGGAAAGGATCGGAGGGGAAAAAGGTGGGAACTATAAACCTTTTATCGGGACCAGGAAGAAGGACCGGGATCTTTTACCCCCCTCCTTATTCATGTGCCACTTCTCTTTCCCGTCTCTCTGGTTCAAACGAAGAACCAGTGTGTTGAAGCGTGGGGCGATGGTGCCGGCTGGCAAAAAATGGATTTGAGTGAGCTTAAGCAAATGGGTGCTTTTCCGTCGATACGCTTTCAATTTTCGTAAACTGACACCCTGTTGGTCTATTGCTCTTTTCCCTTCTTTTCTTTTTCCCCAGCGGGATATGGGCTTGCAGCCAAATCGACCTGCGTTCAGCCCTTTGGCCCAGAGATCAGTTTCCCTCTGATCCGCCCAGTGACTCGGCAACTGTGGGCCTCAGCTCCACTCGGCAGAAGATGTCTCAAGGATGATGATGCTCAAAGGCCAGAAGTGGCGTCTGAACGACTTATCTCCACTCTGCTCATTACTTCGTGCTCCACGCCCCAAACGTCTGGATCGGTATACTCTCCGAAGCCCACCTGGAGAGTGGATGCGGGGCCCTGAAGGGGGGGATCCGGATGAGGTGAATTTCTAGTCGTGTTTGTCCAGGTGAGAGAGAGTTTCACGTCACTCACTGGGAATTGTTTGGATGTGCATATGTGGGTGTGTATGTGGGTACATGTGCAGGCGGCAGTAAACTACTCAATCCTTGCCAACGGCGAGATCCAGGAGTATCTCTGGCTCTCGGCATAAGAATGTGCGTGAGAATTTTCACCCTCAATACATGATGTACCATGTAAATGGGGGAGCACACTGCCTCGTTAGCGTTGCATTCCAAGGGACTTCTTGGAGAGGGTTGATACCAAGGAGCTGTTATAAAGTGGGGAGCGGAGCATACCGGTCTGGTGGAAGCGACTGCAACTTTGGGGCCGGAAGGGGAGACAGAACTGCATATCTATCCAGGGCATACCGCCGACTTGGAGCCTTCGCCGCCCTGCGATTGGCAGGCTGGCACTTGCCAGTCCACTCTTCATCCCACATTCCAGCATCGGTTACCTGCTGCACCCCTGGCCAGTGTGGTGTACAGGTGCATTCGGTCATATTGGGATCCCCGAGGGGCCCTAGTCTTCCCCGTCATCTATCTCACACACTCGCACTACCAAGTACGAGACACCGGCTCTTGCCATTGATTAAGCCAAGACTCTAGGAGACCAATTGGTCGGGTGGAGAGTGAGGGGGGTGAAGGGGGAATGATGAGGGACCAGGGTTCGGCCCGGCAGGGAGGAACCCCATGCAGTGCAAGGATGTGCCTTGGGCATTGAAGAAGCAACCAAGTCCCAGTGTCTTTCTACGTAGAGGAGGAACAGGGAAGAGGGAGTCGTGACTGGTAGTCGAGGGCGTTATTCTCAGAGGGCCACCAGAGTTCCTTCTGCAGCAGGGCGTCTCCTCAGGTACATTACCACTTCGTACATGCTTGTGACCTGGGATTGCAGAGAGCAAGGACTGAGAAAAAGTGGTGCGCGCACGTATCAGGCTTGCTTTTTGAGCAATCTCCACCAGTGTACAGGTACACATCCCATACCTACAGGTTAGGCAGTTCAAGTCATCACTGAGGTAGGGATGGAGCGAGCCTGTACTTCGTACGTACATGCTATACTGCCCATACCGGGTCTTCCCAGGGGGACCTTGGGCAATTTCTTCGAACTGAGAGCCATACATTACTATGTAAGACCACAAAACGTGAAGAGTAGGGTAATACGAGGTAGTTGACGCCGAAGTGCACCCGCCTAGAAAGGCATCAAGCCGCTAAAAAGAGGGGAAAAAAAAAGAAATACCACATCGCTGGATAGGAAAAGGGGATTGGACCGATGTCGGTGGCTGAAGGAAGATGAATACTTCGGGATAGAGGTTTTGGCTTCAAATCTAGCGCTTCGTAGTGTGCGTCTCAAATCGGTCTTTTAGGCATCGCTGTTTCTAGGCAATGAATGAGCAGCCATTTATTCGCTGACAGCGCTAAATACTAGTAAATAGTATGCGTGCTCCAGCACTAGCAAGCGTCGTAGGAGTAGGAGTGGTTGACGGCTCGTCGTGTTTGGAGAGCATGCGAGTCGCAAGCACCAATCCCAGTGCCCCGGTTCTGGATTCGGGAGGATTGGCAATGCAAGGCAGCGCGGGTCACAGGATGAACCCCTGTCCTGGTAAGTGGGAACATGAACTTGGTAACCAACCCAAGTCGCTAATTACCGTTAGCGCGTCACTAATGCGTCCACCCTGTTAGACCCAGTGGTATGGAAATCGTCTCAGCTTGGAGGAATGGGGGATGGGATCATTGATCCTGTCAGGGCGGATTGGTCACTACAGTCCGAAACTCTACCTCGATGAGGCGTGTGACGGGAATGCATTTGGAATCCAGCGCCGGCAGGGCGGCTCACGCTGTTAGTCGGGGATCTCCCTGGGAATGTGTGAGGGAAGGACTTCTTTAAGGGCCTAACTCTCTCCAGGGAAGCGTGGAGGTGAGGGGAGGTTAAGGTCATTATTGGGCCTTTTGGGACCCTCGGCTGTGCCCGATGTCTGTCCATACTGTCCCCGCTAGAAAAAGCAGGGAATCCTCGATCATGTTCCATTTTCGGTGGACACCAGCGTCTCCAAGCACCGCTCTTATTACGAGTGCCTTTAGAGGCAACTCGAAGTGGTGATAAGCCAACTCGGTCGGGGTGAACTTCTGACTTCGTACGAAACAGCAGCCGAGGAATCCGGCAGCGGTCCTCCTCAATGCCACTCATAGCCTTCAAAGGCTCATGTGAATTGTCGGGTTCCGTTGCACAAATCTACTTCGTATTTCGTTAGTTGGGGCATCGGCCCTTGGCGCAAATGTTGATGGAGCAAGCGACGGAAGCCCCGCAGACTCTCAAGTTACCATTCTCATAGATCAGAGAGAACCGTTGCGTCGCTATGTCGCAGCTGCGAGCCCCTGTTGCTTCTCTGTTGGGTACCTTGCAGAAGGAGTAGCACCGCCATATCTTCGGTCAGCATTGCTCCAAACGGATCAATTGGCCGGTGAGCGACGACTTCAGTCCAGACGCCGCGATTCGTGACTAGTGGATAATATGAAGGGGAGGGCGTGGAAATCTAGTGCAGAGACCACCAATACCGATGATTCTGTCCAATATGTCCCCTGGAATGCCAAACGAGCTGGACCAGGCCTCTTTGTCCAGGACGCTGGTTCGGGACACAACTTTAGTGGGTCAGTCGTCGAGATTTGCAATCAAAGTTCAAAAAGGGCCATGGCTCTGGTTCGCGATGCTAGTATCGACTGGGACTGGGACCGTGAGAAAAAATGTGAGATGTGATGACTCTGGGACCGTCAAGAATCCACCACCGAGACTTCTCCGAGGAGGGCGCTTGTGGCCTAAAAGAAGCTGGATGGAGGCAATTGTGAAGAAATCCAGACCCAACCTCGCCGATCGATTCTCTGGTTCCTTCCCTTTGAGCCTTGGTCCGGGCATGTGCAGTGGGAAGGCGAGAGCCAATATCGATACGTCAGCTTCGATGTTCCATCATGGGAAGGTGAGAAAAGACCCACCACCCATGCCCCTGCCCCATGCCCAAGCCACATGCTGAAGGACTTGGAAGAAGTACGAAGTACATTCCTTCGTCGTGTGGGAACCCAAAGGAATGTCATGTGGGAGCTAGCCAGCACAGCTGAAAACGTTCGGTTCCAGTTCCAGGAGGAGCAACAGGAGGAGAGAAAGAATGACGCAGGTACAAGGTACATTGTAACCTGGAGCAATGCCTCCGAATGGTGGCTCTCTCCTGCGAAGTAAGTCCGGATTTACGAAGTCTAAAATATACTGGTAGCTCCGAGCAAGCCGCCCGAACAGGTAGGTGCACTTCCCAGTATTCCTGTGACTCCCAATTCATGAGTTTAACATGCGCTGATGTGCACTTCGGACTTCGAAGGCTTACAGGAAAGGGCAAATAACAGAGCGAATTAGAGGGCAGGTGGATCCTGATGCCCAAGATTATGAGGGAAGCAGAGAATGAGAGGGATCAATCAAATTGAATACAATTTGCACACTCTCGAGTTGAGCTCTCCTGAGTAAGCCGCACAGGACGCAAAGCCAGTTCCATTGTTGAGGCCTCATGCTCAGCGTCCACGTCCATCGAAAGACCATTATTTTCATTTCGTATCGAGCATCTCGATGATATCAAAATTATACCCGGCCAGCCGTGCCTCTTCTTTCTTCTTAGTCAACGTGGAAAACTTCCTCCATCGGCTTCCACCATGACGGGCTTCCGGACTCGCTGCTGGTAGCCCCCGGAACCAATGACTCCTGGAAACTATCCGTCATCGCCCACCACTCCCGGACCTTTGGATTTTCTCTCATCCGCTCCATGTCACCTTCATAGTCGTAGCCAACGTATTTGAAGGTAGCAAAGAGGATTCCCGTTCCTTCGTCATGGAAGATGGAGTCTACCACGCGTCGAAATTCGCGTCAGCAACGATCCGGTGGAAAAAAAAAAAAAAAAAACCGGGACGCCGGGAACTGCGGGAGCTTGAAGCCACAGCTAACTAAATTGGACAAGCTCGTGAACCTAACTCACAGTCTTCAATCCGACAGTCCTTAATTTGTTTCAACACCTCTGGCCACACGCGGGCGTGCACTTCCTTGTACTTATCGACGAACTCGGGCTTGAGTTTCACGATCTGCGCAATCCGCCGCCCTGGGTTCTTCCGCCGTTGAAGTTTCGGCTCCGTCGGCTCCGTCGCGGGCTTCGTCCACATCGTCGCGGGGAAAAAAAATGAAAGCAAGCTGCAGGGGGGTGTGTTGGGCAGCAAGAATATTGTGAGCACGAATTATTTCCGCAACCCTAACAAAATACGAGTGTGGCCAGGACGAAATCGACCAGCGGCGCAGGACTATAAAATTCGCCTGCTTTGGGGTGTCTCGGTCTCAAAGGCCCGATAAACCGATTTTCGCCAACGTTCGATTTACGCTTCGGTCTGACCAGTGCTTCGAATCTTCAGGAATGCTGAGCCCATGTGATGAGGAGAAGAAACACAGTACGGTGTACGAGGGAGTGGGAAGGGGAGCATAACCCTTTTATTTGCGGCAGGCAAATGTAATGCACGAACTAGGACCAGAGACAGTCACGATAGTTGCCAGGTCGCAGACTACGGGCGGGAGATGGAGGTTGCAGGGCATGTGGTCGTGCACCACAGGAATGCATCTTCAAAGACAAAATACTTCGACGCAACGAGCCTCTCATAGGTCGGAGATGAGGACATGCACCAGCCATCATACCCACGACGCCTCAAAATGTAATGGATTAGTTGGACTCTTGCAGGTTGTCAAGGTGGATGCTTGCATCCATTGACATGCATCTTGCAGATAACATGCCACACCGCACCAGCCCCGAGGGACCTCCCGTCCCAGATGGGCAGCAACCTATTAACATGCCATGCGGTACGAGTGCGACTCAAAGCTTTGGATTGGGATGTTCTTGTAGCTTCAGAGCTACCCCGCAGGAGTCGCGATTAGGAAATATAATTTCTATTACCAACGTTTATACTGATTGGCCTGGTTTTTGCAGACATCGCGAGATCCTTCCATGTCGAGAACCCATTACCGAACCTAATGCAGGAGAATAACACTCCACAAAATAACAACCGAAGAAAATGCAAGGAGATTGTTGCCGAGTGCGGATAGGAAATGATAACCAAATGCTTAAAATGTTCCCAAAGAAAAAAAGGGGAAAAAGAAAATAAACAACGATGCAAAACAAAAATGGAGAAACTGCCACCTCATACCCAACATTGTCGTCCTCCATTCCATAGTGGTGGACACCTCAGGGATTAAAAATACCGAGCGGTCAGAACAGTCCGTGGAAACTTCACACTACATTCGCCGATGTCATCTGGACATCGCCGGGAACAGTTGTTGTGGACTCGATCCTTGTACGGCGGACATACCATGTTCCAACCCCATGTCCCTTCTTCTTCCTCAATATTGCCCATCTCAGGGGTGCAATTACAAGGCACTCCCAAAAGACGGGAACCGACGAGATGAGCCCGACAACAAAGGCCATGAGCTGACTCGATGTACGCAGGTCCCCACGAGTCATGTCGACGTTGTTTATCGACAGTGTTCCCTCAACGACGACGATGCTCACAATGAGGATAACCGCCTGAAATCCAGCCACAATCCGGAAGTAAAAACGGCAGCGCTTACTAGCGCGCTTTCGCCGCAGCGGTCCAGTCCATTGAGATCTTGGAGTCACGGTGGAAGCAGTCGACGATCCATCCTGAGATGGCGTCACGTTTCCCCCGAGGAGACCTCGCTGAGACTCCACGTCGGAGACGCCCCGACTGCGAGAGAACCATCTGCGCGCCGCGAACATATTGGTCGCGATCACATAGGTTCCGTACGAGAAGTATATTACGCCGCCCACAAACATGATGATTCCCCAGACGCGCAGCCATGTACCGAATGTCTCGTTGTAGATACTCGCAGGCACGAAGAACCACATGAGCTTCACATCGCAGCCCGGCTTGAGACCCCGCCTAAGCCCTCTCCAGTAAAGCCACGGGCGGACGAATTGGTAGGCAGCCCACGAGAGGCTGATGACTCCCACAGCAAGCATGTCGCGAGGGCGCACGGCATGCATTGCTTCGCGAATTTCGACGAGAGTGGCCCGCGACCGTTCCTCGGCGGCCTCTTTCTTTGTTTCGGATGCGATGCGACGACTGAGGCGCTCCGCTTCGGTATTGGTCATGCCGGTGCCGCGGGCGGCCTGGATGAAGTCGGAGCGGAACCGGTTCCTGTCGAACTGATCGTCTTGTTTCTCTCTGCTATCGCCGGTATATGACGCCGTTGTTGTGCGTGCTATCTTGTCGAGTGAATACCGCGCCGCAACGTCGGGGCAGTCCCTGGCCGCGCGTCCGAACTCTATGAGTGCATGCCGGAAAGCGGTTCGGTCTTCGTCTGCGGGGTCTTGTCTTTCTGTGGCTTCCGATAGGTTGTAGTGGGTTCTGTACACGGCGAGTCCAGCCTCTATGAGAGTAGATTGGCGTGGCTTAACCGTCTCGGAGACATCTGTTCTCATGAGATCCGCGACGGAGACCCGCGTATCTCTGCGGTCTGAAACTTCGCTGTCCCTGTTCGTCTTGCGGGATTTCTTGACACAATAGACTTTGGCTGCCGCGAGGCGAACGAAAAGGTCTGTGAAGAAGACATAACCGCCCGTCAAGGCCATGACGATATACCAGTCGAGTATCACTAGTCCGTTCCCTGTGGAGGTTGTACATAGCGTGACGAAGAGGGATATGGAGAGAATTGTGAGCCCTGTTCGGAGGGCTTTGAGGCCGTTTGTGTACCCCGTTGAGAGTGCGACGATGGCAGCGAGATATTGGAGATAGAATCCTAACCGAATACCGATGCCGTACATGTCGGAGTCGCCGAATAAGTGGCATGGTGGGTAGGATTGAGCCTATTCAGAGGAGTCTTTGCGTCAGATCACTTTCAAGGAATCAGGAGCAAACGTGATGGAGAAGGACTTACTACTATGCGCCTGTCCGTCCCAACGAACTTTGTCATTGATAATGCTTGACCCATGATGCCCAGGCCTGTCCAGTATTTTGAGATGCTGAAGGTTCTGGACCATGCCAATGATGGATGTTACCGTAGCGTTTTCGATATGCTTGTCTTGTTGCTCTCCAGGGGTGGTGAAGAAAACGAGCGAGGGTTGAAAAAAAAGAAATGTCCTTGAATCCGGATGCAACGAGAGTGAGATGGATAAGTTTGAAGGTGAGTCCATCTGTCCCAAGAAGTGGCGAGGACTCACCTCTCTTGAAGAACAGTATGCAAGGCACAGCTTTCGTCATTTCTTCATGCTTCCCACCTCCTACCCCCGGAGGTCCGTCACTAGCATAATGCTGGACGCCTTATCCCCAGCCTCGTCTCGACCCCTCATGGCGCGGGATGAAGATATGGCGATGGAGGGGAAAAAGAGATAGGCCCGAAATCCGGGTCTGGCTTTAGCGTCGAGGTGGTTGCCTCGGGGTCCAACAATGTCTCACCTTGGCCACGAGGCTGGGTTCGATGACGATCTTCACTAGAGCAACCACCCAGCCCTTTTTGTTTGAAGAATTTCTTTGCAAACTCGTCTGTGCACATCGTCCTAAAGGAAATCTTCTTGAATATTTTTTCGATTTGCTCTATAATGTGCTGCCGGGATAAACGAGAGGTCTCCTCTTCGGAAAGAAGAGATTTGTTGGCAACTTTAGCTGCTTACTTCGTCACTGAGACACAACGGACACATGTCAATGGGAATGGACATGCGCTCGTGAGCTAGCGACTACGGATCTTTTGTTTTCAAAGCGGGATCCATGAGACTGGATGCCCCGTAGACCTCGTAAGCCTCCGTTCTGGCAGTGCCATAGGATTGAACCAGCATCAGTGAACATCACATCGTTACTACTTCGTAGCTGTGGAGAGAAAGTCGATCTAGCAAGGGTCCTCCCGGAGGATGTTACTTAAAATGCGGAAATATAGCAACCGGCAGGCATCTCAGCTGCCAAGGGCAAGCCGCAGACATAAACTCCGACGTAACACTACAATGGATTGGTGGGTTGAGCCTTGCTCGCTGAAGATCGAGAAGAAGCCTAGACTTGAGAGAATCGGCTCGATTCAATACCGATCCGGACATTCCCCAAAAAGTACGAAAACGCGATGGCCGGGCACCGAGAACGCAAAGAGCGCCGATTATACATCGGATGCTCAAATCTTCAAGAGCATATTGTGAGACATGAGACAACAATCTTCATCGCCTGCCGCCGACCCAAAGTTCTGGTCAGCCTCAGCCCCCTTGGCTGGATACTATTTGCTAGGGAAGTACTGTGCCTAGGAATTTCTCCGTTCTATTCTCCTAGACGGCCCGGATAGCGTGAGTGTTGACTGTGATCCAGCCACATCGAAGGGTTAGCGGACCCTGAGACATCTGGCCTGCTCTGGCAACAAGGCGGCTTCGCCACACCTACCCTGAGGAGAAGTCGGCCCTATGATGGGAAGTTTCACCAATAATTCAAGACTCTAGGGCCGACCCGTCGAAAGAATCCCAGCCTCGGTGTTGGAATCTGGGCGGCCTCGCCATTAGACCTGCTGTGAACGATACCAGCCTCACAGGGCAGCCGATAAGATGAGACATCGGAGAAGGCCCCGCCCAAACAATGAAGGAGAGTGGCTGGAAGCCTCTGGCCGCGCAGTGGAGAAGCGGAAATCGGTGTGTCCCTGAAGAGAAAGAGGCCGGGAGGGTTCACCGAAGGGATCTCAAGCCTGCGATCTACGATATAAACCATGCATATGCTTCCTGCAACTTCCTTATTCCCTCCCCATTCTCAATTTCATCACATCACACACAAGTCAATCACATTCAAAGTCTTTCGTTCTATTTCTCGTGTGTTTATTACCCTTCCTAATAATCGCTTCCTTCCGATGAAGACTCTACACTTTGCGTTGGTGCTCTCGCACCTACTGGTTCTCACCACTGCCCTCCAACATATCCCCGTCTACAAGTGGACGAGTCCTGCTCGCTCAACGCCAAAACTCCTTCAAAAGAGGGACGAAGGGTATCAGCCCGAGTTTGGAGTTTGTGAAGGTGATGAGGTGACGTGCTCCGCCTGTGGTTCCGGATACGAAGAATGTCAAGGTAGTCGGGACGATGCGCTCTTCTGTTTCGATCCTACCAAAGGTCAACGGTGTTGCATGGATAATACAGGAAGTAAGTTTTGATCATTTATATACTTGGTAGCTCCTCCGGATCTTTTATTCGTGACGCTAACCGATGTTTTGCAGCCGCTTGTGATGCCGGGTTTTACTGCGCGGGAGCCAGCGACGGAAATACCTTTTGTTGTCCGGATGTAAGTGATGGCCTCATCGAACTTGACGGTGAAGGAAACAGTCCTAATAGAACTCTTAGAATTTGAGTATCAGCGAATGTGCAAATGCATTCCAAATGCAGCTTTCATCCCTTTCCATTCCTGAAACCACAACCATCCGACGTCAATCGACAGTGACGGAGACGAAGGCCACTCCTCGTCCCACGACTCCTCTCCAAAATACATTGAGATCCTCACCTTCCCCTGCTGACCCTCCCTCTACTACCTCTACCTCCCCTTCGCCCTCGATCTCAACCTCGAGCTCAACCTCCAGCTCGACTTCGACCTCGACTTCGGCTTCAATCCAAACTTCTACTCCGACGCCGGCCTCCGATCCCACATCTGCCCCCGAGGTTCCATCTTCCGTACCGCCTATTCCTACATTATTCCTTAATAGCACCAGCGACGCTACGCCCTCAGTCACCAACGTCCCGGAAGCTCTCCCCTCAAATGGCAGTGAGAGCGAGGTAGACCCAGCATCTGGTGATGATCAAGACAGTGAAGGCGCCGCAATCGGCGACGTATGGCCAAACCCTGCTCATTTCCCCCAAGGCGGCTCAGTCTGTCGTGTGACCTGCAGCAATTCCGGAGACAAAGTGGCCATACCTCGGGAGGTCGAAGTAACTCTCTCCGAGGTTATCACCAAGGCTTTCACGGTTACCGTTCCGGGTCGTACAGGTTGCGACTATGCCACAACCATCACTTCTACGCTTACTTTCTGCACGGTTGAAACGGTTACCTTGGATTGTGAACCCACTCCCGAGATCCCACTGGAGAACCCAGTAGCCACCAACTCTCCCTGGGAGGATGGCCCTGACTCGACTCCTACCTTCATTATCGGGCCTCCTCTCGTAGCAAGCGAGCTAGCCACATCCCCCGAGGCCCAGTCCCACACAACTGAGATCCCTTCAATCCCCGAGGTTCCTTCCGCCCCCGAGGAAGTGACTGCTGATATTCCAAAGAAGACGCTGGCTGTTGACGTGCCTAGCACCGTTCACGTACCCACCACACCGTCTACGGTCCTGAGATCACGTACTACCACACCGGCCAGTTCATCGGCAACGCTGACGACTGAGGTCCCGACCTCGACGTTGGTTGCTGGTGGTGCTAGTGGTGGATCTGTGTCGAAGGTCATCGCAGGATTCGCGATCCTCTTGGCTCTGGCTGGGAACTCCATGCTGTAAAAAGAGTATGGTAATGGCCATCTGGCTCACTGCGCCTTTCCCATCCTCTCTCTGCCTCTCATCAAGGTTTTGTTTGCATGTGAAATACCCCAACCTGGGACTGACTGATGCCATGAATGATGTTTAATGCGGTCCAAATGTTGGGGGATACGATTAATTGGAGTTTTGATATATTGTTTATTCTCGTTTTCTTTTCAATTTAGTATTGGGATTCGATGGAACTGTTGTCATCTATTATAGACGCTGTTGTAATATTAAACAAAATAGAAAAGAAGTCCTTTCCGATCTCTTCCTCCCACACTTGAAGTTTCCGAGTCTGTCATGGCACTGTGCAAACAATGCATTTCTGTACACTGTCCCCACCATGACGAACACGACCCCTCCATAACGAAGAAATCCAGCTTCCACCGAACCAAGAAGTAAAATAGGAAGAAAAGAAACCGAGCTCTTTATAATGTCCACACGAATCCCCCACCTCCTCGAGCCATACCTCCCTCTACCCGCCTCCTCTCTAACTCTCCTCACATCCGTCCTCGGCGCTACGACGAATTGGCTCCTCCTCCGGTACCTTGCGCAGCACCTCACTCGTCCGACGAGGAGCTCCGACGACGAAGACCACGATGAAGATGAGGTCGGTGGGAAGAGAAGAGGAGGGGACAAGGCGATTGTTTTTGTTAGTTTTATGAGAGATTATGCGTTTTGGAAAGAGGGAGCGGCGAGGTTGGTACGTTTCCCGTTCAAAAGAGTCGTCATATATTCTAGATATATACGCTGTCGAGACTGGTGAAGTTGGAATATATACTAAAGAAGGAGAGAGTACAGGGCGTAGACTTAGATTCTGCGATAAACCAAGGAACCCTAATCTTCATAGATGGCCTCACAGGTCTCTTCGTGCCGCCTCCCAGTAAGGCTCCGCCTCCCAGTAAGGTTCCGCCTCAACCCTGCGGCCGAAGAACCCTACGGTCTGCGAAACTCGCCGACCTACGCACCGAACTCAATCGCGCGATTGTCGACATCACATCTACGCCGGCCGCGACGACGAGACGGAAAACCATCTTGATGATAGACCAGCCGGATTGCTATCTGGCGCTGACAAGCTCTCAGAATACCAGCGTTCAGATAGCAGACCTAATCCTTTCTCTACGCGAGGTATGAATCGTACCCTGATCTACGAAGAAGCCTCTCTGCTAACTCGAGCTTTGTCCACCCCACCAAAACTAGAAAGTTCACGCTTCTGTCCTCACACTGGCGGCCGACGAACCGCTGATACATTCCCAGACTACGACCCTCGAACGCTCGCATGCTTCCCTTGCCCTCGCTACTGCGCATGAAGCTCGTGTCGTGCTCTCCGTGCGGCGGTTAGATACTGGCACTGCGACTGATGTGAGCGGTGTACTGAGAATTACGAGGGGTGGTGCGTATGAAGACGGTGAAGCGGAAGAGGGAGAGGAGGTGGAGGCGCATGAGTACCTGTACTTAGTCGCGCAGGATGGAGGTGTTAAGATATTCGAGAGGGGTCAGTGAGAGTCTGGAACTCGATGGGAGGGCATATATAGACTACTGGAATGGGAATATCCGATCATGGCCGCGTTTATCAATGGACTGCCTTATTTGGTGCAGTCTTTGAGGAACATGTATTCGTCATGGAGCAAGACGTGGAGACGGATGCTGTTGGAACAGTAATTCAAAGGTTTGCGAGAAATCCAAGAGCCGAGAACGCCGTGACACATCCTCCTTCGAATGCCGTGGCCAAGCGCAGGGTGAAAGATGGGTGGCTTTTTGCACATTTCTTTTTTTCATTGTTTCCCTCATCGATCCGGTTCGGGAATATGCGAGAAGAAAAAAACCCTTTCATCCCCTATGTTAATTTCATACCAAACAAACATAGCCCCTAATTGCTCCCTTTGCGTGCCGGCGTTTAACAAAGAAAACTCCGTTTCTATTTTCGACTTTCCCTGCCCCTCATCTTTCCTTTTTCCCAGTTTCCTCCCTCAGCCCTCCCCCAAGTTTGGAGGAGACGTAAGACTATTTTGTCGGTGGTCGAGGTTGAAAAGAAGAGGAAAGGGACAAAAAAGAAGAAGATGCCAAAAAGAGTTAAAGTCCAACCCCCAGCCCGTTCGCCAACTTTTCGTTTAGATTAAGACGGAAAAAAGCAGCTCATGGCTTCGAGGGTCCTCGGGCACCGGCGGGAGTGCCGGTCTGGAAGCCGTTCCTGAATCGTCGGGAGACATCCTTGAGGTATCGCATGCGGCCGGTGCCGGTGGTCTTCCTTCGCTTCGCCTTCTCGGACCAGTTGTCTGCGCGTCCCCTGTGTCAGCCCCCTCCTCACTTCACAAAGACATACATTCCTGCTTGGGACCCGTGAAACCTGGATAATGTGGTGGGAAACGTACACTTTCGGACCTTAGCGGCGGGGTATCCGCAAGAAGCGCAGGTGTGCTTCTGGATGTGGAGAGAGCGACGACCTATATCCCAGAGAACCACTCGTCAGCCAAGCCTTTTACTTCATCGTAGCTCATTCCTCCTCCTCATGAAAATATGCCCTCCAATCCAGATCCTTCACGTCGTTTGACATCGTTCTTCTTCCGAGGAAATTGAGGCAGAGATCGGGGCAAATGGGAGGATACGAACCGCATCGTCGGCAGATGGTGTGCGTCTTGTTGTGGCGCTTGCCGAAGCTGGACGTTCCCTTCGCTATATGGAGGTGACGAAAAGGTCAGTAACGACTTCTTTCAATTCGAGACTCATTCTCGAGAGAGAGAACGGGTCTATATTTCGACATTTTTCAATTGGAGGGAGTTCAACGTACTCATTTTGCCGGTAGTTTATGGGTTGTTGACGATGGAAAAGATGGGTGAGTTTGGCGATTGAACGGATGCTGCAAGGCCTGGGTTTGGCTGGAGGGTCGATTGAGTGCGGGTACTTGGATTGAATGAGCCCTAAAAAAAATTTCGACACGTGACTGAAATTTCGATGAGCCGCTCTGGGATGGGAGTCGTACTTTTCTGGGGGGATTTCCTTCAGCAAGACGCCTGGTACCGAAGTTTAGCCGGTACTAGCTTTTGAGCACAGCAAAAGGGGAGATCTTCGGTGAAGCTCCCATCACTTCAACAAAATTCGTGTGTCGTGCCGTGTTCGACGCCGAGATGCAACTAGGATGGGAATTTCTTGAACTGCCCACCTCAAGTCCTTTACTCAAGAAGGAAAACCGGCGCCGTATGTAACAATATCGAGAGAAAACAGTTTAAGTACTAAGGAGATACATAGTCGCAGGACAAGTAGTTAGGCTCAGTCTAGGCCCAAGGTCAAAAGGAAGCCCGAGATACATATCACTCTGCCTGTTTGTGAATTGTGTTTTCAATTCCATAATATCAAATATAAGACCAATATGACCAATGTAAAATATCACAGAAATATGAAAACAAGTGCAGTGAAACCAAAGCTCGCCAAAGTCTATTAAGTTATTTGCGGCAGTGAAACCCCCAGACAGACCCATCTCCGTCTTCTGCCTCTCTCACTGCCTGAATTTATCGAACCCTCGCTTATACTTTGATACATTATACAGGAACGCCAGCTTTAGTCAAACATGCTCTTCCCCCCGAGATTTTCTATAAACCGTGAAAGTATAAAACCCAAACAAGAAGGAAAACAAAAAAAGGACCGTTGGCAGGAAAGGATAAAGAATGAGACGCATTCCCCGAGAGTTTCTACCTCCCAACCCATGTTTGGAACTTCAGTGGTGTCTTCCCTTTTTTCCATGTCGAATTTTTCTTTGCAACCAATTAATACACTTTCCACCGCGTTCAGGTATCGACGACCGAACACGCTGGTTTTTGGGACGGGGAAACGAATTCAATCGTGTCGTTGACATTACAACAAAGTACAGAGGTAAAAAGAAAAACAAGTCAAGTGCAAGGTGGTAGATGGGGGGGCCTGGTCGCTCGGTCGAGGTCGTCTAATAGATAGATTCGTACAGGTAGATGAAACCGAAAATGATAAAGGCGATGGCACCTCCGAGAGTAACTGTGCAACTCTGTTAGTCTGATGATTTGGACGACGGAGTTGCAGTGAGTTTGTATGAACTTACCAACTTTCATGCTGACCTTGCCAGCAATGGCACGACCACCCACAACGGCCACACCGGTGCATACGCAGTGCCCAGCCATAGCCCCAAGGGTGACGGTCCAATAGTCGGGACCGGCCGCCATGGCAATCGTCGCAATCTGGCTGCGGTCTCCCCACTCGCCGAGGAAAGTCATGACGAAGGTCTGTACCCAGGCGGGACTAAGGAGAAGAGAGAGGAGGTTTTCAAGACCTTGGACAAAGTTCTTGAAGGTCCGCCCTTGAGGGGCGGGGCTACGAGTGGGAGATGTGGATGGAGACCTGGGAGGGGCAGGGAACCGGCCCTTGGGGCGAGATTTCCGGTTCCCGCCGATACCCATCTCAAGAGCATAAATATCCTTCTCTTTCTCGGCAAGCTCTTGCTCAACTTCGTGCATTTCTTCCGCAACACCTTCGTCTGGAGACATGGCCATGCCTTCCCGTAACAACTTCGCGCCGAAGACGAAGAAGAGAACCGAAGCTAAGAAGCTGGTGACCTGGTGGGGGAGTAGCGTCGGCACGGCTTGGCCGAGAATCGCAGATAGGACGGTCATGACTAGTAACGCGCTGAAGGCGGCGGAGAAGACGACCATGCGGTCATGCTTCATGGCCATGAGAGCTGCAACCAGGAAAGTCTTGTCTCCCACTTCAGAAACTAGAATCATAGCCAACGAGAGAAGGAATGTGTGGAATGGTTGAATGACTCCTTCGACAAAGGTGGAGTCAGTTGAGGCGTCACCGTGGGAGACATCGATGTGGCCCCGTTGAACGGAGTCTGGAACGGGCATCGGGTGGTCGACGATTCGCTCAGGGAGATCCTCGGGCTTCTGAATATAGTTGTTAGCTATGTGGAAAAAAAAATCCAATGTGATCGCACTACGACTAACCCCGAGGCCGGAAGCTTCCTCGCTAGATTTGGGACGATCATCTTTCTTGGTATCATCAACGGTCGCAACGGGTTCCTCGACAACGTGGTGCGCGGGAGCCTCTTTTGGAGTCTCGGGGACCTTTCCCTCCTGGTCATTCCTCGTCTTGCCCTTCTCTGATACTCCGCCTTCAGTTCCCCGCGTACCCTCCTTGGGAGGTAGTCGGTTCGGATCGTCCATCACACCGTCGTTGGATTCGGGAATCTTCTTACCGTCGATGATGGTCGGATCATCGGGGCGGCCAGCCAAGGCAGGCAAGTCTTCGTCAATCTTGCCGTCCGTCTCAACCCAGGGGCCGTTATGCGGTTTGCCGTCGTTGCCATCTTTGGGGGCGACATTGGCGTCGGCTCGAGGGTTGACAGCGCTCACCTCATCACGGGTGGTGGCTTCGGAGGCGAGAGCCGTTACAAGAACGGGCGCGAGGAGAAGGAGGAGGTTCGCTTGTCGGGTTCGTAATCTCATGTCTGCGGTAGGGTATCGAATTAAGTCGTCGAAAGAGAGTGATGATGTGGCTTCAACGGGAGCCGGGTTTTCGCAGGACGACTATGGCACGCGAGTCACCAAAGGTAAGGGGGGGATCTAGTCTACAAAAACCAGCCGTTCTCGATAAGAAACACTCGCACGCAAGTGCGAAAAGAAGAAAGAATGAATTCAGAAAGAAGGCCAAAAGTTGAAACCTTAAGGGAGGGACTAGAAAGGAGAGAAAAGGCAATTGAATTTGAAGGTGAGACGAATCACTCAATAGGAGTTCGAGTTGACCAACCTTGCTGGCAGAAAATAATCAAGGCCAGCGCAGCACTGTTGGAAAGACAATGAATAAGAAGACGTGCGGTTGGTGGCCAGGTCCGCTCCACACAGCGCCTTCCTCCGCAACACCTCCTAAATTTGTATACAGTGCTAATATACAGTGCCCTTCTCCTGAGAGTGGCTGAGCATCGAACAACTTTTTGGCTTGTGATACTCCTCCATCGTCTCTGCCGCCGATCCCATCAATTGACCAATATCAATTGAAGTACAGCAATAAGGTGGAACTTTTCCACGTTGGTGTTCCTGCGCGAGATATGACACTAATATCAATACTGGAAGAGCTCATCGTTCCACCGTCCATCATTGATCAAGATGCCCGAAGCGGAGACTGACACACTGAGCCCCTTGAGATGTATTTAAATGTTGTATGCGTATTATGTATGGGTGGCGGACAGTGCACAAAGTCTTCCAACAGACAAGGTACGCGCGTCTTCGCCAGTCTTCATCCTAACATCAAGCTTGAGGCTTCATTCACAGAGGCTATAATTGGCATCAAAAGTTCCTGCTTCCCCGAGATGTACCCGATTTTGAGGGATCACTGCCAAAACGGCCCTGCAAGTGAGACAGTCTTCAGCAACTTAAATTGACCCAGATGTAACTTGTGGTGGCACAGATCCAGTGTCTTGGTAATATGGCACACCCAGTCCTCTATTAATTAGGTTCATGTACTTCGTACTTCGTATCTAATTGATCTCGAACTCTTTTCAAATCCGGTTCGTTTCGAGATTGAAAAGGCTTAAGTTAAGAATTGGGCCTGTCCCTGTCTTTCTGGGGGAATCAACCCGCTGCTTCGGGCTTACTCCTCCGTAGACCCGGAGTTAAGCAGGCCATGACATTTACGTCAGCGTTCAGGACCACTCAAAGCTTCCGGCTTCCCAAGCACCCGACGACAGATCGATTGATAATATAGCAAACGCATTCACAGCCCCCGCAACTTACTCTAATCCTTTGTGCTTCGTACATCATTGATCTCACTTGAATATTCTCTACCAGTAATTATACATTGGAAAATATCTGGACCACTGCTTCAATGGTTACTGATAATGAGTCGAGTAATCCAGAGGTCACCTCCCCAGAACAATCTGCCGAGGAGTCTACCAGCTCTCAAGACCCACTGTGGGAGCCATTAGAGGAGAGCGATGACGATTACGAGGAGGACGAAGAGGACGATGAGGAGAATGAAATCGATGTTAACGGCGATGGAGTACCCCTGCTTGATGAACTCGAAAGCGGCATAACCGAGCAGCTTCTTCAGGATTTCATAGATGGCGGCTTATTTGCTAACCTCAATGCTATAATCAATAATTTTGAGGACTACGGTGAGAGCGAGGGAGAAGATGAGTTCGGAATTGAACAGCTCGTATCTGAAGGTTGTTCTCTTTTCATCAAGCTTTGTCCCCCAGCTAAGTGTGTGAAAGTTAGCTAACCGATATCCATAGGCGCCGAGTTCCATGTTGTCTACACAGACCCATATGGCAGAGACGATCAGCCAGACTCGTTATTAACACCGCGGAGGCGGTTGTCAATTGAAGTGGAGAGTGCGTCGGCCTCAAATCATCTTTCTTCTTCTCGTTATACCCATTGTTTCCCCTATTTTCCTGTAAGTCCCTGTTAACCATGTTCCACTCGTTTAGGTGATTACCACAATCGTCCGACTCTTTTGAGTCGGGCGCAGCTGAGGTATATCCATGAAGAAAACCTCCTCGATCAAATTCAGAGCAGTGAACGGCACGTGTCGCGAGACGAGTTTCGGGAATGGATAGCTAGTCACCGACCAGACCCGGCCCGTTTCCCAAAGGTACCGAGCAAAGAAGGAAGGGAACTCATGGACGCGGGGCCGTTCGGCACACATCCCGCCCCCGGTGAAAAGACGTGGATAAAGGCACCCTCATTACGGATTCTGGAACGAGAGCTCGGCTTAGCCGGCACCCTCGCTGAACGGAAAAGGATGGAGAGGCTGCTACTCCAGAGCATGATACCGAAGAACAAGACAGACGTGACTATCTATTTCAGGGAACCCATATACTCTGGTCAATTCTCCCGCGACGGTAACTTTTACTTCGCCGGTGGAGCCGACTTCAAAGTAAGGTTATACGACACTTCGAATCCCTACAGCTGGAAGCATTACAAGACGGTCATGCATCCTTGGGCGCAATGGACGCTCACAGATGCTTCCCTGAGTCCGGATAACAAATGGCTGGCCTATACGTCGCTTTCGCCGAAAGTCTGTTTGACGCCGACGGATCCAAGCGACGAAGGTGATCCATATACCCTGGACCTCGGCGCCAGCATCAATAATGCGGGCGACGGGGATGAAGATATGCACCGTAGATTTGGCATATTCTCGGTTCGTTTCTCGGGAGATGGTCGGGAATTAGTTGCTGGGACGAATACGCATGCCATAATTGTCTACGACATCGAATCGAGAACACCACTCCTTCGTGTGAGAGGACACAGTGACGACGTCAACGCCGTCTGCTTTGCGGATACTTCTTCCCCTCATATTCTTTACTCTGGGTCAGACGACAGTGTAATCAAGGTATTCGTGGATCTTTTTTTTTTTTTTTTTCTCTTCCGTTTTCACTCTGCATTAGTGATTATAAGCTAAAATCGCTACCTCTCGAAGGTATGGGATAGACGTAGCATGGGTGACCGCCGTGAAGCCGGAGCCTTCGTGGGTCATATAGAAGGCATCACACACATCGACAGCAAGGGCGACGGCCGGTACATCCTCAGCAACGGAAAAGATCAAAGCATGAAACTGTGGGATCTCAGGATGGCCATGTCGACGGACCGGTTCCGAAGCATAGGCCTGCGAAGGGTGGCGACGTTCGACTACAGATGGGAACACTTTAGAGATGCGGACTGGTTCAAGGATAAGAACGACAACTCGGCCGTGACGTTCCGCGGCCACGAGGTTCTGCGAACGCTGATCCGGTGCCATTTCTCGCCTCCCGGCAGCTCGGACTCCCGATACGTTTACTCTGGAAGCGCCACGGGTGAAGTCTTCATCTGGAACCTGGATGCCACGCTTGCAGGGAAGATCGATGTTGCGACGAGCATATTCCACTCGCTGGAGAACGCGGGAAGGTTTACACCGCCGATGTCGAGGGATCGGCGTTCACCATGGAACATGATTGTCAGGGACGCCAGCTGGCACCCAACTGTGCCCGCTATCGCAAGTGAGTTCGACTTTTTTTTTTTTTTTTTTTTTTTCTGGTTCATTTATATCGCGTTATTTTATTTTCTTCTTTTTCTTTTTATCTTGCCTCGAAACAGAAATGTCATGGTTAGCTAATATACTTCGGCAGCTTCGGCTTGGAGTGCTGATGGAATGCATGGAATGCGCGAGGGCGCTATTTCATTGCACACATTCCAAGAGCCACGAGATCCACCACCTTCGCAAGATGATTTGGGGTGCCCTATTGCTGGGGCATGTGTTACGGAGAAACTACAGCCTTGTCGGTTCTCGATTATCTCGAGAGCACATCATTGAATTCAAATTGATGGATCCCTGCTTGTAAGGGACCAACGAAGTGACTCGGGCTCGGGCGATGGGAGCCGCATTTCGGACGGGATGGATCAATGTTGATGACTTTGTATTTATTGATTAATCCCGGAGGCTTGGGCCGTACATTTACATTCGCTTATGGTTAATACTTGATACCATGGATAGAAGAACAGTAATATAGTCCGGGTCCAGGGGTAATAAGACAGCCTGCATCTGGGGTCTTGAAAATACGAAGCTGTGATAAAATCCATGTCATGTGGGGAAAGAAGGATCAACGGCTGACGCTATTATTCCGAGAATCAGCCGGACAGCTCCCTGCAACATTGACACGGTACGTACCCACTCTTGTCAAGGGGTGGTCCAAGTCTTGTCAGGTTGGGGCTTCTTAGTGCAAAACAGCCTTGGAGCCTCGTTGCTGCCCTTCTCCAACTTCCTCTCCCTGATCTTACCATCCTCGCTGACTCAACCTCTACCTTGCCCACCCTCCCATCTCCGCCCCGTTTGTCCTCGACTCTAAAGCAATTCGAATCTAAGCACCGAATTAAAGCTACTCGATCGTCGAATCTCCCAGGGAAGCCTTTCACGACGCCCGCTCGCCTTTGCTGCAAGCTAGGCAGGAGCTTCGACTGCCGATCTTGATCTCGCCCTCGCCAGACCTGAGCCATCGAACGTCTACCATCCTCCCACGATCTCGCCTCATTACCGCGACGGTGCACGGGGAAGTTTGTGGCCATTTAAAATAGTGGCCGAGTCATCCTCGGCGCTTCTGACCGGTTTTGAGGCTCTTTGCCGGAACCGCAACACGATCTTGTTGGTGACCTGAGGAGGAAGGAGCCTGCTTGGATCCAACATACTAGTTCTCCCTCTAGGAAAGAGAAGATTGCAAGCACAGAGCTTCGTCTTCCGCATTTACTTGCCGTTTCTTCAATTTCTATTGCGCCGGATCACTCGCTCCACCAGGAGGAAGCAATCCAGACATAGGTGTCATCATCTGCACTATCGAGACGAAAAAGATTCAAGGGAACAAAAGGGCAACGCGTTTTCTGACCTGTCACAAACTTCCTACCTCTCTATACCTGTCTTGCCGACGTCGAGTCTGGACTGTACGTATTTTACATTGTTCTGTCTTGTTTGTGTTTTTCTTTGTCTCTACTTTTTTCTTCCCTTGACCTATTCGGTCTCTTCTCTCTTTTTTTTTTCTCTTTTTTCTTCTTTTTTTTTTTTCTTTCTTTTTATATTCTTTTTGTACTTTCTATTTTCATTTCCTTTGTCCTTGTTTTCCTTGCTCTGTTTCGCGAATACACCACTGCTTTGTCCGGCGCATAGGTTCTTTTTCTCTGTCTTTTATTTTTATTTTTATTTTTTTTCTATTTTTTTATTTTTTTTCCTCCGAAGAGAGGAAGGATCCTCAAGATGTCAACGATCGAAGCGGTGGATTGTCTTCTTTTCCTGTGTCTTGGACGCAAAGCTGTATATCCAACTGCTAATGCTAATACCAACATTTTTTACCTAACAGCTCCCTCATTCCAGACTCAACATTGGAAGTGTTCCTCTTTGAGGCTCCCCTCTTGACCTGGCGGTTAAGCTATAGCGGAACGCTTCAGTAGAGGAACCCTTTTGCTTTAGCCTCCCTGTTATTCAGATAATCGAATTTGCGCTCATATAGTCCCGATCGAAACCCTCAACACGACTTTATAAAGGAACAACCTGCATCTTCACAATGGCCGAAGAGGAGTTTGAGATTGACATCTACGGCGATGCGCCAAACGATCAGAACAACGAGCAGCCGTCTTCCCACCAAGACGACGCCCAGTCGTATAATGACGGACATGCCCACGGCGAAGATTCCCACGCGGACGAACACGAACGCTACGATGATAGCAACACGGGCCGTGATAGCAGCCAAACCCGTAATGCTCCCCAACAAGGCGTAAAGAGGAAGGGCGGTTCTGAGAACGACGACAGGCCTGTCGACCCCGGCGCGACGGCCGCTCTCATGCTTTCCGACTTGAACTGGTGGACGACCGATGATGGAATCCGCGCGTATGCTCGCGAGGCTGGTTGCGAGGACGAGTTGAAGGATGTTACCTTTAGTGAACACAAGGTTAATGGCAAGAGCAAGGGGTACGTTTTGAGCTTGACGGAGAATGTCTTAATCCCCTTATCTTGGGTGTCTGCCCAATGCTAACTTGCGTTGATTTCAGTCAAGCCTACGTTGAATTCGCCTCCCAGCAAGCGGCGACCGCTGTCAAGCGCTTTATCGATTCCCTCTCGAGCGATTCCAATCAAGCGCCATTCAAGAAGCTCGTCGTTTCCTACTCGATGGCCGGCGTCAACCCCTTCCGCACACTGCCCAAGGATGCCCCCGCTCGATCCGGCAAGGACGACCGCAACAGATCAAGTTCGAGTTCTTACAACGACGGCGGACAGGGCAACATGGGAGGAGGAAACTACCGCGGCAACTACCGAGGACGAGGAGGTTACGGCCACCGCGGAAACATGCACAACAACCAATCCGGCTTTAACCGCAACTTTTCTGGCGGAAGCAACATGGGCGGTGGCGGCGCTTACAACAACCAGATGTTCAGCAACCCCATGGGCGGAGGCGGTGGCTTTGGTTTCAACCGCGGCGGCATGATGAACATGGGAATGCCTCGAGGAGGTGGCGGTGGAATGCGAGGTGGCCGGGGCGGAATGGGCAACGGCATGATGGGCATGGGTCCTATGGGCGGTATGCCTAATCCCATGGGTGGCATGGGGATGATGGGCGGCGGTATGCAAGGTATGTATATCTTGTCTCATTAACCTCCGCCAGTTCCTTCTCTAACTCGATTTTATAGGATTCGGAGGTGGCATGCAAACTCCCTTCGGCCCTGGCTTCTTCCCCCAGATGGGATCAGGCAACCAAGAATGGGGTAATCCCCATGGGGCGAAGCGACCCAGGCCAGAGTAGTACTCTTCCTGACTTGATCTTCGCCCTCCTTTTATTCTTTGTTTTGTTGACCTGATTCATTATCATTGAGTGGAAAGGGGCGTCTGGAGTGAGGTGAAAAGAAACTGAGGGAGCTGACCATGAGGTTCTCAGAGCAAAAAAAACAGAAGGGTGCCTTCTGTGTTGGTTGAAGAGAAGTAGGAACTCAACCATAGGCTTAGGTAGTAGCCCTTTGCTATCTGTGGGCTACACATCGCGGGATTTGCTAGGTTTTTTTGAGGAGGAGGGGCCGTGGAAGGTGTTGCTGGATTACATTACCCACGAGAACAACTCCTTCTAGCTATGGAGATTTTCAAGACTGAGGAGTTTGTCTTTTTTTTTTCTTTTTCTGTTTTTGCTACTGGGAAAAGGGTATAGAGCACAGAGAAGTTGTGTGTGGATCAAATTGAGGGGGACTAGAAAGAGAATGTGTGATTGCTGGGGGCAGAACTGCATGGGTTTTTTTCCGTTTTTTTCGTTGTCAGTGGTTGAATTGTACTAGTATTATAGCAAGGAAGGGCTTCTGTTTCTTTTTCTTTCTTCTTCTATCATGTTCTTGATCTCTCTTGTTTTCTTGTGCCTTTTAGGACTGGGCAAATATGAAATGGTACCACCACTGGAGTTTCCTGTTTTTATGCTTGTTGTCTCTTATTTCCCCTTTTCTCATGATTCTGATTCCTGTACTTGGATCCCACTGTCCATGCTACCTATCTCCTCTACTATCTAGCCCTAAGAGAGAGAAAAAGAAACAAACCAGCTGTACGATAGACTTGATAACGCTACCTATCAAAACCTCCACGCAACATATTTTGAAAAAGAGGATATCGTCAAGTAGTAAAAAGCCCTGAACTCCTCCCAACCACTTCCACCCCGCTCCCCTTCCTCCTCGCCTCCTCCCTCTCTACCAAAGCCACGTACTTGGCCGAATACTGCGCCGCTAGCGCCTTCTCGCCCAAAACCTTCATAACGGCCGCCCGCTTCGCGATGACCTCCCGCGCCCTCACGCTCTCCTCAACCTCGGCAAAGTAAGCAAAAGCCCTGTCGAGGGCGTCGGCGGCACGCGTAAGATGTTCCGTGCGAGTTCGCGAGCCGGGGGTAGCTTGGCCGGCTAATCCCATCTCCGCGTCGGCGAGGGAGGCGTACAACGTGGCTGCTAGGTGTGCGTCGTCGTATTCGAGCGCGCGGGGGAGGGCGGCGCATAGGAGGCGGGAGCAGGCGGAGAATTCGGATAACGAGGTTAGGATGGAGGAGAGGGACGCGATGGAGTGCCAGAGGAGGGGCAGGAGGCGGGAGCGGTGTGCTAGCGAGGCGGCGCGTGTCGCGAGGGAGAAGGCGCGGGTGGGATGGTTGGATTTGATGTAGAGGTTTGCTTTGGTGAGGAGGAGGCGAATGCGGAATGCGATGTCCGGCGTAGGGGTTGTGGTGGAGTCGGTGGGTTGCGCAGGGGGGATGTCGTCCGAGGTGCGGGCGAGGAGATCCTCGACGAGGGAAAATGCGCGGGGAAGGTCGCCAAGGCGGGTGAGGTAGTCGACGTGTAGGAGGTCGATGGAAAGCGCCATATCTGGTTCTAGATCGTCGAATTTGGACTGGAGGAGTTGGGAGAGGAGGTCGGAGGCGCCGTCGAGGTCGGAGCGGGCGAGGTCGCGGCGGAGTTTGATTATGCCGCGGTATTTGCGCCAGTATTGCTGGGGTTTCCCGGCGCGTAGGATATGAGGTGCTGCCGAGGCGGAGGTCGTAGTGGTTGATGTTGTTGGTAAGGTGCCATCGGGGTTGAGCTTGTCATCTAGAAGCCGGAGAGCGTCATCGTAGCGCCCACGACCGGCCAGGTCCATGGCAAGTTTGCAAGTGAGGCGTAACTCATCCTCGAAGACACCGTGGGGCGCATGCGCCCGGAGGGCTACCTCGCAAGTGACGGTGGATAAGTTTGATAAGCCGAGACGATCCCAGAGCGAAGCGACGAGCATGAGATGCGGTGCGAACATGTTCCGGGCATTGCGCTCAACGATAACCTGCGAGGCCCGAACGACGTTTTCCAGAGCCGTAGCCACACTCTCGCCATTCGACAAGGTGAGTTTCGCCTCGCTGAGAAGCACGGAGCTCCACAACGTCCACATGCCCGTCTCCTTGGCGCGGACACGCAGGAACGCGAGGGTCTCCTTGGCAGAACCGAGAGTGCTCGCGGGATCGATGTGGGTGACGAGACTAGGGTGGGCGCGGCCGAAGTGGAAGAGCCAGTTGAGGGCGAAGTTGAGACAGGTCATGTCGCGGTTCTCGCGCGCGGTGGACACGGTCTGGAGCATGGCGTCGACGGCCTCGGCGTAGCAGCCGAACTCGGCTTGCAGGACGGCGAGGTTCATTAGGGCGTATTGGTAGAAGAGGCGGTCGCGGTTTTGCATGGTGTAGTCGAAGTATCGGTGGAGATAGTCAAAGGCGTTGGGGAGGTCCCCTGCTCTCCAACTATCAAGAAATCTATAGACACTGTTAGAATCGGAAGAAGGGGGCGGAAGCCTGTTTGATGGCAGCATGAGAAAAACTCACTTTACATAGTGAGATACGCTTGGGGTTAGCAAGCTGTCCTGCATCAGGTCTTGTAGTTTCTGCCGTGTTTCGAGAGGAACTCGGTTGCCATATTCTGCTCATGGTGGTTAGAATTTACTTTGACAAGGCTAGCACTTGGTAGAGTGAACGTACGCTGCATCTGCTCGACCTGAAACTCAAGTAGACCCTCCAAATCATCGGTACTGATCGGAAGGGCAGCCGAGGAGCTCCCCACCAGCCCATCCCCGTAAACAGCAGCCGCCAACCCCTCAAAGTCCGGATCCTCCAACTCGCCCACCAACAAGACCTGATCAAAGCTCAGCTTCTCAAACGCCGGGTTCTTCTTCTTGAGATACTGTGCCGTCGGCTGGCGATACCTCACAAAACTCTTCCACAAATCCGCCGAGTCATGAAACCTCAACCGCGCAAACTCCAACTGACATCTCCTCACGAAAATTCCAAAAATAGACGTCTTACAGAGCCGGATCCCGCCATCAGGTTCGGGCATCTGCCCCGTCTCCTGGGCGATACGGCGCAGCTCTTCCTTGGTCGGCTGCAGCAGTAAGCGCAGCCGCGAGAAGAACTCATGCATGGCATCAAGAGAGTTGATGTCCCACAGCTTTTGGAGGAAGCTGTCCCAAAGACGACGACCCGGCATCCCCAGGACGACGGGGTGCGGTGACAGGACCTTTTCAAACTCGTGGATGTCGGTGACGAGGTTAGCGGTGCGTTCGGCTTTGTGCCATGGTGAGGAGCTGGGGTTGGTGGCGGTGTCAACAAGATGAGAGGTGATGAAGGAGAGGACGGGGAGGATGGCATCGGCAGTGACGGCCTCGTCGGCGTATAGCTCTATCAGAGCTAAAAGGCCAATTTTGGCGGGTGTGAGATACCGCGCCATCGTGGGGTGAGAAGATGAGATGGGTGACTGCCCATGCGCCCGAAGTTATTTAGGGTGAGAGGCCTCAGCTACGCGTACCAAGGTAAAATTGATTGACTCCTTAATTTAAGATTTCACGCTCGGGGTATCAATCTATCAGTTGACGATGGTCGTAGTCGTCCCGTCCTGAATTGGGAATGACGTTGTGAGACGCGCATCGTGGAAAGTCGATTTTGTGTTGCGATATACGAAGTACCCTTGTACCAGGTACAAATTCATTCACAACTATAGCCTACGCCGCCAGCTGGCAAACACTGATACCTGCCATCGGCCAATGCTCCCGGCCGTCGCAACTCCTCCACCCGAGATTGTTCCTAACATTCTCGCTATCACCAAAGCTTCATCTTGGATTGATCTCGTCATGTAAGGGAGACGTCGACAAGATTCCCGCAAAATAATTCTAATAATTCGAAACGGAAAAACAATTATATATCCCACAAAATGGAGGTCTGTATCCTTGAACGTTAAACATTAACACTCCATTCCGCGAACCATAGCCTCCACATTCAAACGTACCCCCTTCCTTGCTCGGGCAGCGACTACCCGCACGCTCTTCTCATCCCAGTTTTCCCAACCTGGTCGTGCTTTGAATTTGAATTCTGGCTCGCGGTCGAAACTCCTCGGAAACCCACCTTTCAGGTGTGTCAGTCTTCTTGCACGTTGTTTCGTTTGCGAGTTGTCTCGTCTCCGGCATGCTACATGCCAACGTACCCATCCCAGCCGGTGAAGAGGAAACCGAAAGTAAAAAAAAGGAAACCAGTCCTGTCCCGAATAACTTGCGTACGTTTCGGAAGGGAAAGACTCAACTCTATTTTGTCAACGCGCAAGTACTTCTCTCTAGTCCAGACTCGTTAATGCAAGGGTGAATGACACTGGTGCACGACATCAATAGGAATGCCAAACTGACTGCATCAAATTCATTTTCGTCACATCCTTCCACTGATTTGGCGGACTGACACCGAGCGAAGGAAAAGCTGCCCCGAGGCCCAGGTACGGCCTCCTGCATATCTAAGGTGTTGCTTCCCAAAGTTTTCTGCACAATTGCCCGCATCCTCGCATTCACGGGCAAGCGATGAGCGAGCAAACTGAAGGAGAGCCACACTTTCTGAAGGAGATGTTATATATTGGGTCACACGGGACAGAGGTAGAGCGAACTAGCCCTTGAGATTGGCCATGCGGGATCTTGTCTTGTTTTTGGGTTACACGAGCCTGGCGGTTCCAAGTAGCATAATTTGCTTCCACCACGAAGTGTGGCATCCATGGGCCAAAGTGAAAGCCACTTCATATTGCACTCTGTATCAAGGCAAACCAGTCTTTTAGTATTTTCCTGTGTAACCACGGCCTGGGCCGCTTTCTTTAACGTAACTTTTTTTACGTATTTTTCTTTTCATTGTTTTTTCTTATTTTTCCTTTCTTTTTTCGACGTTTTCACCGCAGATTGCCTCTGAATCGTCCAGTCACAAGAATACACTTTGTTAGCAAGGCAAACGCCCGCCCCTTGCCTCCTGTACTTCTGCGCTCTTGTGTATGACATCGGCTACCAAAAACGCCAAGATGGTGTAGACGCGGTCCATGTGACGTTGGCACCCTCGCCGTATCTCGGTGTCGGAAGGCTGCCTTTCATGCCGTGACCCGGCAAGGCGGTGGCGTGTGACGTCGTGTGAGAACGTTGTGCCATCACGAAGGCGCTGTATCCGACACAAACAAGTATTCTTCCTAGATTGTGGAGACTCATTCTCGCTACTAAGTTTGTCGCGTCATCATATCGGATTTTTGTACTACTCATCAATATAGCGAGTGCTACTTTGATGGCCGAAGACTTGATACGCGGCATGTGTCTAATAATATTCTAGCAGACCATGATCCGTCAAGGGCCAGCCAAAGACCCTTGTTTGACCGATCCCGTCCCTACCGTGTTAGCGGTGTGCATACAAACGGGATACCCAACTTTGTTTTCACTCTCTGTTGTTTGGGACATTAGAGTCTCCCGACGCCATATTGTTGGTCGTCCGGTTGATTGGTCGTTATTAGTGGAAACATGCAGGGTCCATGCAAAGTCCGGCTCTGGGAGAGATGAGAAAACCTTGACACGATGGCCATGGTTTGGTTGGTTGGCTGTAGAATCCGTCTGCTCCATTAGCCTCCTGCGGTGGTTGGAGAGGGTCGAATATCTGAGATTGTTGGCAGCTGAGGTAAAGCTTGGCAAGTGAGTGTGGTGTGTAGTATTACTATTTTTGTTTTTTTTATATCAGCATATCTTCCATGTCCTAATTCTGGAAAGAGTTCGATTTTTCAAAATTCCTAGTAGCTTCGGGACACCTGGATCTGGGGCTTACCAAAACTGTTGAGCTGGTCAGTTCTTATCACAACAGTGTCTGAAGAGAACAAGAAGACAAGAAGAGGGTCGTTGCGTACACGATGGTCACTTCGTCTTGTCGCGAAGAACATATCCAAATGGTAAGGAATATCCAGGGTTGCGAACAACCTCCTCGCCACACTCACCAATACCTAGCTAACGACAATATAGCCAGAAGAACAAAAGGACACATCCGTTCCATCTCTATTTCCATCTCCCCAGACCCATCGTCCAAAAGACAAGCGGAGGCGGAGGCGGAATAAACTCAGCCGGAGAGCATCACTACCTACTCCTTCCAAATCACCACCTTCCAAAGAACGAGCAAAACTATCGTCATCGAAAGAACCGATCCCGCCACGCGAGAGCGATCCGCAAAGTCTATCGCCGGAGTCTAGACTCGAGACGAATTCCAACGAAGGACATCCGGATCATGAGCCCATCTGCCATGATGAAAATGCTACTACATGCCGTCCTGATGTATCCGAGGAATCTTTGCAGGTTGCTGCGGGCTGTCCCGACCTGGATGTTCTATCTTGCTCCCTCTGCCCAATCTCGTGGTTAGCACCTGCACTGGGTCGTTCTATGCCCTCTGAGCTTAAGCTATGTGCAAGTTGCGCAGCTGCCCAAGTGCTTGTGGGTCTTCACCAAAGGCACTACAACCCGTTAACGGAGCAGATGACTTGGGGTGAAGAGAGCACGGCATCAGAATTCTCTCTGTTATACCAAAGCCAGCCACCAACATTATCATATTTCCCCACGTCACTTTCACCTTTAGATGCTATGCAATATGCCCCCACGCTCGGAAGTGGATCTCCTCGGGTTCCTCAGGACGCCAGCGAAGCCTTGCCTTCTGCATGGCTTGATCAAATTGGGAGATGGTGCGGTGTCCACCGAGAAACTCTGCACTTCTCCCCTCTCCTTCCCGTCTGCGCTTTCTCTGATCAGTGGATGTACGAGGGCGTTGGGACGACCCATGACACGGCTGATACATCGGACGTCCATCGATGTAAGGGACACTCGCACGAGACAAGATCACAAACTTCTCCAGGGATTGGAATTCAGTAAAAGGATTTTGGGAGCCGTGGCGAACCGAGTTACTTGGAGAAAAGTAGCACAGGGGTAGAGGAAGGTATAACATCTCAAGAGCCTGGCCTCATTTGGAACGCGAATGAGGGTGTCCTTTGCAGGCTGCAGGGTAGCGGGGGACCAATGATTGCAAGCAACATGAATCAACCATCACCGAAAAAAAACACCTCGTGTGTGTTGTTACTTTCCTTCGTGCATGAAAGGGAACCGGGGCCATGGCGGGAGTGTGGGTCGGGCTTGATTGGTTATACGAAGTAGGCTCTTGCTGCCAGTTCGCGGACTGTTCGCGAACCACTTCTCTGGAATGTCCCGCCGAAGTAAGCATCTTATACGAAGTACAATGTAGATTACGGTGCATTTTATGGTCTTAACGCCAATTGATATCCTCAAGGATGAGATAAATGGTCAGCCTTATATTTCTGCGGGGACTACCAAAAAAGATGCTGGATGTCGTCTAGACATCAATGATAATGCTTCGTATGGTGATGGCGGCAAGAGAGCCGGTATTTGTGTTGACGAATTGACTTGGAGCTTTCGTTGCAGTCGCCAACAGGAACAAAATGTAACAAGCCAATTAAAACGGATGGATTTTATGCAGTATTTTCTCTTGACCACAGTGCTATTAATATTCTTGCCAGCTGCCATCAACAGTTGTACAGTACGAAGTGGGATGGAGGGACTTGGCCGCTGTCGTCATCTGGCAAGTCCCTCACACAGGCACTATCCATTCTGCTCATATGACATGTGGGAAAGGATCGAAGACTTGAACATCACGATTACCGACGACCAAAGAGCCGCCAAGTCTCAAAAGGGAATGCCAAAACAAATAGTATTTTGTCTCTAAGGGGGGGCATTACGCCGATTTCATTGCCATTTGAGAAATGCCAGTCCACATTTCCGGACCTAACCTCGGACTCCCATGCAAAAACACACAAGAGAAGTACGGAAACCGTTCCACGTCACACAAAAAGACTTTGGATTCCCTCAGTTATATGTGAGAGAGAGATTCCCAGGGGAGAGTTTTTTTTTCTCGGGGGAAAAAAAGTATGATTTCTCGTTAAAAAAACCTCCCATCCTCGGGGTTTGTTTTTAATAACAACTCCCCCAGTAAAAACAATAACACACGCCCTTTGACCCACGAAACCATTTTGTACTTTTGCCGAACCTTATTTAAATCGTCGTCTCGTAGGGTACGGGGCTAATCGTCTCGAGAGGGAAGTCCTTGAGGGAGAGGGTGTGCGCCTCCCTGGGCATGGCGGGCTGCCTCTTGAGTAGAGCGGGCTTGCCCTCGGCCTTAGCCTGCTTTCGGAGCTCCTCGTTCTCCTTGACTCGGCGGAGGAAACCCTCTCGGGATCGCGAGGGCTGGATGTGCTCGACGCGGACGTTGATTCGCTTCTCGAGGTATCGGTGCTTGACCTTCTTGTAGATGATGATGCCGACGGCGGACTTGGCGACGTTGTAGATGACGCCGGTCTTACCGTGGTAGACCTTGAAGGGGAGACTAAAAAGTTGGGCGAGTTAGTGGAATGGAAGCTAGTAAAATATGGTCGTCTCTCGTCCAGCCTGTGTTGGGCGCGTGTCGATTCACGCCGTCATATTCCCCCGCTCAGACTCTTCTGAAGGTTCCAGTCTTCGGGCAATCGAATCGTCGCGGAATTTCCGGGGAAAGGAGGATTTATCAACTAGGAATCGCGGGTTTTTCTTACCCCTTGTGGATGGCACCGTTGGCCTTGATGTCGACGATATCGCCAACCCTGCAGAATCACCTCAGTCAGCACACAATGTGACCCCGAATTGCGAAGTTTCTTTTTTGGCTCCTCTTTTTCGCGGAATCTCGAACGTACTTGTATTGCCTCAGGTAAGTGGTGAGGGGGATCTGACCCTTCCTTCGGAAGTCCCTCGAGAAGGCATGCTGCAGAGAGAGAAAGGAAACCGCATCAGCATTTTCACATCCCGACCATCGATAAAACCACCTCCATTTCGCAGATAAATTCGAGGAGAAATGAACATACGCGAGTACCAGAGCGAAGACCACGAGCGTTACCCATTTTTGCTGTTGATTCGGGTTCCTATCGAGGGAAGGGGGGGCGGTGGGATTGTTGGGTGAGAAATTGGTCGATAATTGGAAAATCAATCCTTGGTCGATGTGCGAGGTTGTTGGAATATTTTCTGCCAAATCTAGAGAGTGAGGTACGTACCCACTGCAGTGCTCCAATTGTGACTTTGAGAGGGGCGAACAATTAGGGCAACCCAGAATCTGAAGCCCTGGATTACATAATGTTCTGTGGGCAGACGCGATTGGATGCTGGGCATGGGAATCTCCCTGCGCCTGCCGAATCAAAAATGGACCCCACAGCAAACGGGATTTCACACATCTTGGTTATTTTCTGGATTTCGAAGTCAGTCCTTGCAACTTCACTTCCACACTCTTTTTTCCTCAACCTCACCGACAACACCAAAGGAATCGTGAGACGCCAAAATGCCTCCGTAAGTAATCGAGAAACAAGCAAAAAAGGACTTGATGAAGTCAATTGCAGAATTATAATAAACGGGAAAGAGACTCGCTAACATTTGAACTCCTCTCCAGCCGATCCTACTCCAAGACCTCTCGTGTCCCTCGCAGGCCCTTCGAGGCTGCTCGATTGTTAGTAACATCACCGGCCACTGAAACATGAGCTTGTTCTCTGTTCAAGTCGTAGTGATCTTCGGAATACTGACAATGGAGGATATCTGTACAGGGACTCTGAGTTGAAGCTCGTCGGTGAATATGGTCTCCGCAACAAGCGTGAGGTCTGGCGAGTTCAGTTGACTCTGTCCAAGATTCGACGTGCTGCCCGGTAAGAAAACTTCTTCCCCCCTTTTTACCCTCTTGAACTCGAAGTTTAGGGAAAATGAAAGAGGAGGTTTCCATTTCGCTAACTACAATTACAGTCAGCTTCTTACCCTCGACGAGAAGGACCCCAAGCGTCTCTTCGAAGGCAATGCCCTCATTCGCCGTCTCGTCCGCGTCGGTGTCCTGGACGAGTCCCGCATGAAGCTCGATTACGTCCTTGCCCTCAAGGTCGAGGATTTCTTGGAGCGCCGCCTCCAGACCTGCGTCTACAAGCTCGGCCTCGCCAAGTCTATCCACCACGCTCGTGTCCTCATCCGCCAGCGCCACATCCGCGTCGGCAAGCAGATCGTCAACGTCCCTTCCTTCATCGTCCGTCTCGACTCCCAGAAGCACATTGACTTCGCCATCACCTCGCCCTTCGGCGGTGGCCGCTTCGGCCGTGTCCGCAGGAAGAAGGCTAAGGCTGCTGAGGGCGGTGATGATGACGAGGAGGAGGATGAGGAGTAAATGCATCGCTCCCATCTTAGCAGAGGAAGGGTGCTGATATGAATGTGATGCCGGCGCCCCCCATCTAGAGGAAGGGAAAAAAAAGAGGGTTTACGGAATCCGGTCATGGTCGTTTTGGGACCTCGCTTCATTTATTGTGTGGGGCGTTAGACAGGAAAAATGGATTTGTTTGCATCCTCAGTTTTATGTTCTATACCTGAAATTCACGATGATGTCCATGTGAAATTACAAAAAAGAACGAGAAATGAAACTCGGTGTGAGCAGCTTCGTGAAACTCTTCACTGTTTAGTGAAGTATGCGTGGGTATAAACTTTTTTCTTGTATAATGTAGTGTAACACCTTGAAGGCTGCCCCTCATTGTAATAATTCATCCTTCCCTAATAATTTAGCCATGGGATCTTCCACCGCCGTCCTCTTCTTCCTGTACTCGTCGAGCTCCTGCTCTGTGACGCCATCGCCCATTTGCACAGCAGTGCGTTTCCTCGACTTCCTTTCCTTGCGGTCCGGCTCTGGCGTCGTCTCTTTCAGCTTCTGTTCTTCACCTTCACCATCAGGCTCTCCATTTTCGGTGAGGAGCCCCGCGCCTGTACGCTGCCTCTCTGCCGCTTCCCACGCCTGTATCCCAGCCTCGCCGGTACAATATGAATTTTTCACAAAAGAACGACAACAAGCGTAACCCCATCTAAAGTCGTGCCACCAGCTGCCCCAGACAGAGGTATGGTTTCCATGGTACACATCCTCGGCATACTTCGACTTGGCCGCAGCCTTGGGTGCGCCCTTGATCGCGCCACTCTCGTCATATTCCACGAAAGTTTCCGACTCGGTGACAGCTACGGCCCGCAGAGCCTCGGCGGTAGCACCAGCACCGGCCTTTTCATTTTCGTCCTCCTCGCCACCGTACTTTTCCTGTAGAGCTTTCATCTTTTCCGCGCGCAGCTTCTCGGCGACCTCTTGCTCTTTCCGTCGATGGAAGGCTCCAGCCGTAGGGTTCGCCTGCAAGTGCATGCTCGTATCACCAGATGCCTCCTGTGCCTCCCAAGCGTACCGTTGCGCTTTTTCAAACTCTGCTGCTTCTCCTGACGCCTTCATGAAGCCTTCCTCGGCGAAGACCGTCGCGGCCTTGTCGTCTTCTACCTCACCTGCGTTGACGAGCGCACGTGTCTTGGGGTTATACGTTGCCGAGTTGAGGTCCAAGTTCAGCAGGTACTTGGCCGTATCCTCTCGTATCCTAAGCTGCCTCGTAGCCGTGCTCTGATGCTTAGTGGGGTCGAGTTCCTCGGCATAGGTATCGCCCTGATCACCCTTCTGCTTCACCTCCTGCGCTTTCCTCCTCAGTTCATCCATCTCATTGTACTCCTCCACCACGGTCCTATAGTCCCTCGGATCGAAACCGTTCCACCGATCCCTCTTCGCGTCCCACCCAAGCTTGAGGTCCTGCACCACCTCGTCCGCCTCGATATCCTTTCCCGTCCATTTCGCACCTTTCGCCCGCGGTCGGCTGAGGCAATCCTTCGCCTTGTGCGTCATCGCGCCGCAGTTTTCGCAGGCGCCCTTGCGATATTTGGTCGCGGCTTTGCCCGCGCGTCGGCCGCGCGTGTACCATTGGGATTCTTCGGTGGTTTCTTTTTTGTGGAGACGTTGATGCTCTAGGTAGTCGGTGGCGTCGGTTTCCTCGCCTGCGTAGAACGGGCGTTTGCTGATGAAGGATGGAATGTAGATGTTTTGCTGCTTGGAGCCAGGCCCTGCTGCAGCCGCCGCCGCAGCTGCTGCCTTGGGGTCTGGTCTGCGAGGAGGCATCTCTTTGATCTTGTAGAGGGGTCTATTTTCGGCAAGGGTGTCAGCTGCGTTGAGTCTGGGTTTCGGCCAAGGCTTCGAGGGTCGGAGGGTTGAAATGGTGGTGGGCGTGATAAGTTTCGCCTCTTTTATCAGATGCGACTTAGCGGCTTGCCAAATTGAGCCGCGCTGGACGTCCAGAACTTAAGCTGACGCAGCAGATCGCTCAATCGCGAATTCTCATTGGCTCATTAACGAAGATTATTCAACAACTGTCAACAACTGCTGACGTCCGTTCAACTACTTTATGCAAATCCTCCTCAGCTGGCGCTCTCTCCGCCATCAGGAAGCTGTCATCGGGTGAGCGTGCGCGAACGTGTGATGAAGTCTTTAATGTCATTGAAAGCAGTCGAGAATTCCTCCCGTTCTGGCCCCTATTTCCAGCCCTTCAATATGCCCATTTCTCAAATTTTCTGCCTGATATTTCAAGTTCCATTGGACGACAGCTCAGCAGAATCCAGATATATAAAACCAACTATGGTGAGCCTTCAACAGATTCATCCTCATCCAGTAAATACGAAAACTTGCAAAACCTAAGACGCCTCAATCGCCAATCAACGCCCGAGGCGGACCCAAGGGCTTCAATCACGCCGGTTGCCTGATTTTGATTGTCTGAAATCGTCGAGGGGCTTCCCAAGGACGTGGAAATACATGTCGTCTCGGTCCTCAACCTCAACCCATGTCCGCTGGACGGCCTCAGCCAACCCGTTACCTGCAGATAAAAGCAGTGACCCACAGATCTTCACTTTTGAATAATCGGGCATAATCCCTTCGTCCCCTTGAATTCCATTGAAACTAGCCCGGGGCGGATAGCGCATTTCCTTCTTGCCAATGATAAGACAGGCGAAGCAAGATGGCTCGCTCGCAGCTGCCCCTCCTTCGTAGACGACGCCCAAGAGATCAATTGCCTCTCAATCCATCTCCATCAGGTATCCCCATCGGGTGCGGTGGTCCCTGCCCATCAACCACTTGCGCACTGATGACTCTGGCCTAGCCCCGACGTGAAGGAGTGAGCTGAGGTCAGGGGCGGGCCGGGCCAAGCCTCTGTTGTGCTTGATTTGTGGTTAAAGATGTATTGATGGAAGAGATGGAAGTTGTCGTGGCGCCAATAAATTCTCCAGGAGAGTAACAATGAAGAACTGAAGAAGTCTTTCTCTCGCTGGTATGGCAGTTGATTGAACAGCCAGCATTGCTCCGAGAAGAAGGAGCAGTAGCACTATTAGAAGGTCAAGGTGAAGAAGAGCAGAGACGTTAGCCGCTTTCGGAACGGTATTTTTGAAAAGGCGTACCTCTTCCCCACCCCCCTCCCCTCCCGCTGGCGAGTTACATAGGCGGAACAGCAACAACGCCACCTCGTCCGCCTTAATCGTACCTCTTACTAGTTCTTTAGTCTTTCGGGGAGAGAGCCTTGTCCCATACGAAGTATATCAGTCAATGGGCCTCCCGCCGGGTTCACCTTGAATTTTGACATTCCATTTGTTCGAAGTTTTGACTGCGTCTACCGAATCGATCTGCGACCTCGATTGTCCGACCATAATTGACACTCTTTCACTTTCATTTGCACTGATCCTGTTGTTTCTCGGCTCCTTCAAGCTGTTGGTTAGGACAGGAAGAGGCTCACTACCACCGGCCACCCTCCTCATTGACATTTTGTATAAAAAGGCGTTTTGGCTTGGGTCAGTGACATTCCTCCCACAAAGTCGAGAAATTCAAATGCACAAAACGAACTCCAACCGGGCATAGTCGCGAAACTTACTCGTGATGGTAAAGAACGGCATTATCACGACGAACGAGTTATACAGCCTAGCCGGCGCATTTCGGTCCCTCATCAAATTCTTCGCCATCGCCCTATCAAGAAAAAGAAAGGGGAAACTGCTCAAACAGTGATTTCCACTTACGTCTTCTATTTTATTTTTCATCTGCAGTTTGCCTAGCTAGAATATTTTCAGTCGGGCTGAGCGAAAGCGAGGCTCTAACACTTTTTATTTGTTTGTTATTATTTATTTGCCTACATTGTTGGATTTAAGAAAGCCTGGTGTGAGTGCCATTCCTCATTTATAAAAAAAAAACCGCCTCCTTTTTACATTCCATTTTACAGACCGAGTTGAAAGGGGCTGAGTTGGAATGTTGAGAGCCTTCTCAAGCCTGGTTTCTTGCCAATGCCCCCCAAAATTACCAGTCTTTGTATAAAATATTAAGATATTAGACATTGTACGCTGATACTCATATCTTCAGGTCCATTCAACCACGCGCTTCCAACCGAAAAAGCAAAGGAAGACGCGACTTGTCACAGTTCGCTTAAGCCATTGTCTACTTGGGAGGCCTTTGCTCCAGCTTTCCGGGACTTAGAGAAACTCCCGCCTCCGTCTAGTTCAGCCGCACCAAAGCCTTTCGGCAAGCTGAAGGGAACAAATAAACAGAAGAGGGAAAGAAAAGTGGAAAAGGGAAAACCTTACACCCAAAAAGACAATATGCGCGTGGACCCACTCCCAACTCCCAAGTCCCTCCCAGAGGTCGGGGGAATAGAGAAGCAGCTCATCACGCGTGCCGTTACATTCGATCAGCTGGTGAGCGAGATTCGCGGGATCTACGCCGCGCTCGTGAAAGCAGAGGACGTCTGTATCAAAGAAGTCTCCGACTCGGATCAGGAGGGCGTAACCTTTACGGACGATAGATGGAAGTCACTCGTCAAGCTACACGAAGTCACGCTCTTCGAATTCTGCGACTTCTTCTTCGCAACCAACCATCCCGTCGCAGCGGCTTCGGACCAGTTAAAGAATGTTGTTACTAAATATTCGATGCCGGCCCGTCTTTGGCGCCATGCGATCTATCGGCTGCTCGATCTCATGCGCCGGAACCTTCCTGACTCGCAGCCCCATATGCTCCGGTTCGTTTCCCTCGCCTTCAATATGATCACCGTGCTCTACGAGAACTCCAAGGATCTCTGCGATGTTTGGGCCGAGTGCCTTGGAGACATCGCACGCTTTAGGATGGCAGTTGAGTCTGAATCTGCCGAGGAGCGAAGCCTCTGGATCGAGGTCAGCAGATATTGGTACCAACGCAGCATAGATCTCACCCCTGGTATCGGTCAGAGATATCATCATATCGCCATCCTTTCGAGGCCGGGGCTCATGGGACAACTTTTGTTTTTCACGAAGAGTTTCTGCACCAAGACTCCGTTCGCGACGGCGAAGGAGACTATTATGACGCTCTTTACGCAGGTGGCCCAGGGAAAAACAGAAGGGTCTCTTGCTGTTGAGATAGCTCTTGTGAAGACTTATAGTGCCTTGATTCAAGATGGAAGCGATGAAGAGTTTGAATCGAGTCTTGTGGAATTCCTCAAGGAACTTGAGGGAAGCATTGGACCTGTAAGCGGTGAGAATAAACAGTTCAGGTAAACCAATCCCCCATTCTCTCTCTCTCTCTCTCTCTCTCTCTCTCTCTCTCATTTTACTTTCCTAAGGCATAAAGAGAAGCCTACTAAAAGCCTAAAGTTCACACATCTTGAATTTCATCTCACTAACATGATCTAGTTACCGCTTGGCCATAATCAACACCCACAGCCTCCTCAACTTCTGCTCTCCGCAAAGCCCCCTAACCTCTACCGTCGTAACCATCCCCTCACCCCCAGGCACCCCCAGCCTTCCCATCGAAAGGTCCCTCGAAGCGCACAACCGTGCCTCCGATCGTGCAGTAAGGCTTACAGCCGGCTGCCTAAATACCATACTCCGCCACGGGGCCGCGGCCACGCCCGCCACGTCACCCTACCTACACGTTCTGCTCGCCTTCTTGACGAGCGCGGCCCAACACCCCAACGGCGGCATCCCGATGACGCAGCTCTACGCGCTGCTCAACCGGGACCTGCTAACCGGCACTCTCAGCGTCATGCGCGGCAGACTACTGTCGACGGATGAGGGGTACGCCAAGGTCGTGGCCAGTAATACGTTGCCCCGCGTCGAGCTACGGGAGAAGGTGAGCTGCGACGTGGAGCCTTTGCCTGAGGATTATTTTATCAGGGGCAGTGTTTGGGAGGATTTGTATTTCCCGGACACGTGGTTCGACGATGATTCGAGGGACTACGATGAGAGGGTTACTGTAGAGGGGAAATGGATGGATCTGCAGAGGGAGCTTCGGTGCGTTTGGCTTGGCGGAAGACTTATTCAAAAGATAGGTTGGTGACGGTGGAAGGTCTCAAACAATATATCCTTCCATTTTCTTCATAATTTTGGGGTTTTGTTTTCTTTTTTTGCTTCCGTGATTTCTGTTATTTTTTTTATTCTTCTTTTTTATTCTCTTTGTTCTTTAGTTCTTGTCACCTTAAAATGCATTCCTTTCTTTTGTGATCTTGGTTTTTTTGAAGCATTCGTTAACTGGCATGGGCGGATTCGAAATTGTTGTCTCTGGCTGGCGCTGACAAGGTAATTATTTCCAAGCGGATAGACAGGCCGCTGCGAGTTTGTTTATTTTCTTCTCTCCTTAGTCCCCTCCTCTCCCTTCTTCATTTTCTACTCTCATTTTCGGGATTCTTTTCGGTCCTCTTTTTCTCATAAGTTTTGAGCTATTTTCATGCATCATGGCGGGGGGCAAAAGGCGCCAACATCACCAGTCTCATTCTCACGAAGCCACCATAAGATCTTTCACGGCCTCGTATAGTCCCAACTCCAAATTCTATATCCCTCAAGATTGTATAATACACGAAAAACTATCCTCCTTTCTCAGCTAGACTTAAAAAAGACAGAAAAATAATAGTAATAATAATTCAAACCAGACTTGGTGGCAGCCACCTTCCGTTCCCTGCCGCCCTCCGTGCATCTCAATCCCACCCCAGGACCGGGAGCCCTCCAATCACCACTTCGCTTATCAGCCTTGCATGCGCCCTCTAATCTGTCAACTGCTTCATGATCTGCGCCAACCCACCCATTTCGAATAGTTCGGCTTCCTCTTCTGAGAATATTGCATGCCGAGGGTGTGGGTGTTGGTTCATTTCCCCCCTCCCGGACACGGGCCGACGTCAAAGGGTATGGGGTTTGAGTTGTTGGACCACAGACAACCCTTGAGCGAGATGAGGGCGGTTTATAACTTGATGTGTCAGTTCCGAGGAGATGTGGGATAGTTGAGGGCTCAAGTTGAGAACTCGGACCTACTGTTTATGGCGGGCTGCAGAATGGGCCGGCCAAGATTTATAGAGTTGAATCTGAGACCAGGCTATTCTCTATATGGGCTTGCTATAGTCGTCAACCCTTTTGTCAAGTCTACGTTCATTGCTTTAGTCTAACTAGTATATTAATCATGTTTCCTATCCTCGCCGCTTCCTTTTCCATGGGTATTTATACATCGACGTGTTTTCCGCTCCATCCGTGTGCGCCGTCTAAAAGTCATGTCTCGTCATATCATCTCGATCGTTTCCACCTATTTCTCATGTCACATTCACCATCCCAAACAATTGTAACATCTCTTCGTCTTGGACGTTCAAGTCTTCAGGCCCGAGTCGCGAATAGGATTAACGGGGCGTTGAGGCTTAGAGGGGGAGAGGTTTGTTATCTCAACGTCGTCTTGTTTGAATTGAGACGTCATTCGTGGCCGGAGACCTTGACGATAATCATGTTAGCATCCTTCCGCGATTGATACGAAGAATAAAGCCAATGGGATTAAGACTTTGGAAACTTACTGTTTCAATTCTCAGGCGGCCCGGAGACTGAGGTCCGCCTTCTCCGCGCCGCTCTCAAGTCCCCACTTCCCAGAACAAATGGCCCAATTGAAACCATTGATCTTTCCTCCCTTGCTCAAAGTTCTCGACGGACTCCAACTTATTGACGATGATCCGCAGTAGAGCAAAAACCTCCACTATTCTTGGCACGACGACCCGGCCCGCGACGAACAACGTGTGTGCTCCATAGTGGGTATGTCTACCATGATGTTGTTGGCATGCATTGCCGAGGCGTTTCTTGCCCTTTGCCGATTGGCTTTAACCAAAACCACGTCGGCCCTAACCTGACCATAGCAGGGCTGTGAGCTTGGTGTAAGGAGGTCCAATCCACCCAAGCCGACAACGAGAAGGGAAACTTGGAAGAGGGGGAGGGACCAGTAACGGAGAAAGAAAAAAAAGGTGAATATTACACATTTCCATCCGCAGACCCATTCCCTACCTTCTTCGCCCCATCTTCGAAGCCCTTCAAATCCGACGTCGACCGATCCTTTCCAAAAAGAACAATGACATCCCTCCCCTCCAAATCCACCAACGTCCCATCCGAAATCCTTGCCGAACTCGGCGTCGAAATAACACTCTCGCCCCCAATCGTCGACGCCACCGACCCCCTCTGATTCCTCGTCAGCGTCCCATTCGTCGTCGTCGTCCCATGGTTCATCGCCGCCTCGCCGACGATCCTCTTAAACACCCACGGTGCAACAACCATGACGACGCTATCGAGCCAGCCGAGAACGCACTGCGCCAGCGCGTGGTTCTCGAGGTGTTCACGCCCGCGCGTCCAGTACACGACGTTGACGATGAGGATGGCCAGGGACGTGAAGGTGCTGACGATGGCGTAGATGGACCACGCTGCCATGAGGTACATGTGCGCTTTGGATTGGCGCATGTGGAAGGCTAGGTAGGTCGCGATGGAGGCGAACATGGCCCGCGAGATGAGCGGGGCGTCGTAGTAGAGACCGAAGCCTTGGGAGAGTTGCCAGAGGCCGAAGCCGGCGAAGACGATTTGGAGGGCTGTGGCGAGGCGGTAGCATCGTTTGGGATTGGAGTCGATGGGCGCATCGGTGAGGACGGAGACGATGTAGTGCTGGGGCAGTGTGAGGTTAGATTTGTTTGGGTCTTCTTACATACCACCAATGATGTGGTGGTGTAATCTAAGCCGAGGGCACCGGGAGCCTTACCTCGACGACGACGACATGCGCCACAGAAACAGCATCCAATATGGTAACTCCAACATCCGACTCCTTAACGGCACAAAAAATAATTAAAGTAAAAGCGAGAACGACAAAAACGGAAAGTGTCACTCTCCATGGCCAGTTCGCCGATGGCTTCCCGGGCCTTTTCGTCCGGTTGGTCCACTCAGTAATGGCAAGGTGTGCGGCGTGTATAACAGCAGTGCCGACAGCAGCGGCGACTGCACTGTGAAAGTGCGCTTTGTAAGAATGAGAAGGCATCCTGTCATTGCCCAATAGGGAACGTTGGGCGGGGGGAGAGGAGGAGGGCTTTCAGTTGTGGCGGTGATGGCCTGACTCGAGAAGGTCCTGTCGTGTTGGTGACTTAAAAGATCTCGGGGATCCACTGCAGTGATATCACAAAACTTACAAGCCTAGGAGGGCTAGGCCACAAGACGCCTCGTGTGCAGGGGTGTGTGTGTGATTTGATGAGCGATCTGCGGGATCAAGAGATCGAAATCCGGGGGACGAGGAACCACAAGGGGTAAGGGGACATCGGACACGATATATACGGTACCCCCCCTCTGAATGGCATGAGGTGGGTTCGGGAACTACTCAGTACTCGAGAGGAGACGAGATCAAATGGCTCGATTGCTATTGGGGGCTGTAAGCTGTGTCGATAGCCGACCTCTGCCAAAAGCAACTCTTAATGAGGGGGTTGTGTTGCTATATACACTCGCTGTGCGTGTTGGGAAGAAGGAAGATATGTTCTAGTATAAGTCTATCACGAAAACTTAAGAGATAATGAGGGGCAGTGAGGGGGGAAAAGGCAATGAATGTCTGAATACTAAAGTAGGTTGGGTCGTCAAGTTGCTTGTTTAAAACAGATTAGAAAAATAGTAGATAGAAAAAGAAAGGGGAAAAAGCGAATCAAGAAAATCGTAGAGGGAAAAAAATGAAAGTGCGGTTCGATGGTCTCGAGACGCAGTGGTACGAAGAAGCAAGTGCGTCGATATCGCCAGACAGGAACCAGCCAATAACGACCCATCCAATTACCATATTTCTTCCATAGTGGGAGAAAAAAACGAGCTGGAGGCGTACTATGTGTGCAAGTATGGGATTATTTCTTTGGGGATTCCCGTCACCTGGGCATTTCCAGCAAATCGGAACTTGAACGGACTCGATGGGATGGCGTTGAGCGGAACCAGCAGCAGCCCTGAGGCGTCTTTCATGTAGGTACAGAACACAATGGAAACACATCACACGGCATAACCTGTTGCGCCATTCGGTTTCGGGGCTCTCGGGGGTCAGGGGTAAAAATGTGATGTTGGCATCCGCTGATAGTCCTGGATGGCGAGAGCTTGATGCCTGTCTTGCATGACCGCGGGAGCTATCGGACGCCATGGCAGGGTCTTGTCCAATGCTGGGTAATGGCATGCACTACCTTGCATCCCGAACCTGGTGTCCAGCTGTTCCCTGCAGCTGGAAACTACGTTGTAGCCTCAACTGATCCTTGCCCTCCGCAACTTGCGAGAACTGCCGTCGGATCATTGAGGGGAAGGAACAGGGATGGTGGGAGTGAACTAGAGACAGCAAGCATCAATTGATATCAATTGGGTACATCAGAGGCTATCAAGACTCTGGGCATCGTCAATGCCGCTTGTTTGGCTTTCCAATGGCACAGCACCAAAAAGAAAATAAGCCAAAAGAAAGGAAAATAAAAAATATCAGAAGAAGAAAGTACAGAAAAAAAGTTCAAAAGACACATCAATGTCCCACTAGGGTCTTGGACGATGAATTAGAACTTGCTTTTTCGGACCCGACAACGAGGCGGGGAGATACAGACTGGAACAAGTTCAAGATCGAGCACTAAAAAACCCTGGCTGTTTAAGAAGATTGAATGCCACACACGCTTTCTCTCTGCCCTGTTAGTCTTAGATCTCGCTTTTCCATACACTCAATGACACTAGCTGCTCTCTTGTTGCTTTTGCTGATTGTCTTCGCTGTCAGAAACAACTGTTCAGTTCATCAAGACGAAAGAGTCAAAACATGCATGGAGGGCGGAGCCCATCCAACCACTCCGGCGCAAGAAAAAAATTTCAACATTATATCCAGAAAACGGCCCCCAAACACGAGACACCAAGACACATGAAGTACACACAAACAATAGTAGAGATGAAACTGGTCCTGAATCCACAATGCTGGGTCGGTGAAGACGTGGCCTCAGGGGTCCTGACTGCACTGCAACCCAGCTCGGCAAGACGAATATGTTATCGCCGGAGCGGAAATGGAGGCATTAGCGGAAGAACGAGTCGACTGATCAATGGCAAACTCTGTCGTGCCACCGGGCGAACAACACGATAACCCCACGGAAGGATTCTCGCCTGGCCCACAGTCGCATCCGAGGTCTGAGCAGGCTTTCCTTTTGGGCGTAAATTTCAAGTTGCCCATTCCCGGAAGGGAAATGGAAGTCGAGAAAAAGAAAGACAGAAATGGAAAAGAAAATAATAAAAAATAAATAAATTAAAACAGCCCCAGAGAGGAGGCGGAGGAGTAAAACAGAGCAATGGCAATTGCCCACGCCCGTGCGCCTCCCGGATCCAGGGCGTAAACGTCCCGCCCAGCAGGGCAAGGGTTCCAAAGAAGATCTGCCAGCGGTTCCCGCCACATTGATCGCACAGACAGCACCCTAGAGTGCTGAATGCCGAGCTCGTCAGGAGCGCTGAAGCCTCCACGCTAGGGTTGAGGCTCGGCAGTCTGCATACGATTAGGAGCCTCACTGTTCATCACTATTCCGTTTTCACCTACTATTGATGACGTATTGAAGCGAGGCCCGACCTGCTCTTTAGCCACAATATGACAATTTGTTAGAACTTCATAGAGTAAACGAGTGGCAGACCGGGAACTGAGACACTGGGGGGCTGACAGCTGGCATATGCTGAGGCCTTTCAAAACTGCTCAGTGTTGACATCAGAGACTTCTGCGGCTCTCGCTTCCGGCCCGAAACTACCGGGGAAATGGCAATGCGTGGAATTTTTTTCCCCCCTCGTATAAACCGCCGCGATAGATCGGCGCACGAAAAAGCGAGGTTCTGGCCTTTTCTCGGTGAAGTGCCAAGAGATCAAATCCTGATATTTTTTCCCGCAGTTTTCGTTGGGGCCCATATTACCTCAGACCACATTTACCCCGGGAGTTAAAAATTGAGGAGCCCGTCAATTTCCCCTCGATACAGCTCGATCAATAGTCGCTTTCATTCCGCTTTGCTGGGATTATATGGTTTTTACCAAGAGGTCAGGTGCCGCACGCACTTTTCGATATAGTGGCGAAGGATTTGGATGAATTGGAAATCTGAGAGTCTGTAGAAAGGCAATGCAGATCCGCCTCAAGCCGAGCGTCGAGCTTATGGTTGCTGCTGACGATTCCTGTTATTTTGGGAATGCCGAATGATACCTGACTTCTGGTCAAGAATATCCATGCTTGAAGCTGATTGGAGGGAGGAACACTGCCCCAAACCGCCTTTTGTTCGCCTTGCTTCAGCTGGGCCAACAACGTCCAGTCGCAGTTGGCAAAGGCCTCGCCTCACAAATTCATAAAAACGCCTCCACCCGCGATGACTCAACGACTTAGAAGATTGGCGACAAACGCGATCCCAGCACACTTGTGTGATCGCCTCAAGTAGCAAATGAAAGAAAGATGAGGGTATGATGATGTCAGACAAGGCCAATCATGATGGAATGAGGTTCCCTTGTTTCAAAAGATGTGGTGGGTCGCGTCTATACGACGGTCTAATGGCCGATGGTGATGTGAAATAGGACTAAATTCGATGTCGATGACGCCCACGTAGATTCCCCAAGGCGTTATCTGTGTCTTGCCTCGTCGTGTAGGCAGGGAATCGATCGCCATGTAAATGACGCCGTAGCAAGTGACGAGCACCTTGACGTTTGCCCGGTTTGCCCGACCATTGTATTTTCGGCGTCAAATCTTGAACCACAAGGCGGTTGACTTCATACTTAAGTAGCGTGATGAACTCTTCTTCGTTATCCTTAGTTAATGCCGCGGACTTTGCCAACTCTCCACACTCGAGAACTAAAGCCAAAAAGAAGAAAAAAAAAAAAAGACGAGATAAGATAAACCGGATTCACCTACCATAATTTGAGGTACGTCATGATCCTTGTAAATGATGGTCTCCGGGCGCACACCAATTGCACGGTCTCCTTGCTAACCAGCCGCATGTGTAGATTTTGGCAAACCCGCATACTCAAATTTATCAATCCTGTGAGCGTCATAATGGAGACATCTCATACCCACAGCAATGGCTACGGCCGCTTTGCCGTTACAATACATCAGACATCTCAAGCACCTAACGAGCGTGAAAAACTGAGAACGTTTGAGGACTTCAACCGGCAAAAAAGGAAAAGGGAGAAGGCCGCCCTGCATTCTCAACAGGAGGATAAGGAATGGAAAAGACGGAGCGGAAAGTAGGGTTTAGCCTCAAAATGAGCGTTACTTACGGCGGAAAGTTTGGACATGTCGCCTCCTTTACCCGCTTCTGGATGAAGGTTCCGTGAACTTGGGACGTGTGGTGGCCATTAATATGCGGGTGAACAACAACGGAGAGAAAGCCTAATAGCCGCGAAACTCAGGCTGCCAATCTGTATAATAGTATAGAATAGGAAATCGTTCTGGGAAAGCGAGGGTTTCCTCGCCGATGAAAGATCGTGCCCCGGCAAGAGTATCATCGTGAATTCAGGTACGCTGAGGAGCACGCGCTGCCATTTCGGCGGCTAACTGCTCTGAAGTCTGAGTACGTCGAGCACAATATCGGAGGCTCCATCGTTCCACTGTCTCCACACGACGGCCCCTGAATTTTAATTCCTGGGGCCATTCCATGCATATTGATACTTGCATATTCTGCCGCAGCAATGGGTCTCGGTGCCCAGCCGGCTGCATCCGACTGGCTTGGAGTGTTATCATCTGTATGAAGGAGTAGCACGACGTCTCGACGGTTCATGAAGCTGCACAGAAATGAGACGGAAGACTTGGTTGCATACTTGTCCTCGCATGTCCAAATTGTACTGGGGGTAGTGTTCAGGACGCCAAGCAGGGTCCGAGGGGACGCTGGAGAAGCGGTAGCTCTCCAGGGATCATTGACACATAATGGACGATCGTCGACAGCCACCTTAGGCTAAATCCGATGCCTCGAACAGAATAAGGAAATGAAGAAATTAACGCCGAAACAGAGTCACGTTTCGTAGGTTAACGGCTGAGCGAGAGAACTAAGAAGCACTAGGGCTTGATGAACAGGGATCTTGGGGGATCCAACCCCCAAACGGCGAGGTGGCGGGACACTACTTCCGCCAGGGACGTTCGTGGAGTGACAGCACGATGAGCAGAGCCGACTTGCCTGGCTTGAACTGATGAGCATTGATGTGTTGATGTCAAGTTCCTGATATTGATTGATTCAGGCAGATCAAGTGGGACATAAAGAGTCAAATGCAACTAACTGCAAAAGTTTCTCCTAATTGCGTCGTATTCATCACAAGTATCAAGATGCGCATATGAAGGTGCACAAGTGAAACTGTCCATCGATCTGATTCGATCGGACCTTCCCCGAATACAAGTAGGCCTTGGGACGTACCAGATCGAATCAATCCAGCAGGAGCACCTTCCAGCATCAACCCATCAACGGTTGGTCTATAATTGCAACAGTCTACAACCTACCGAGGTAATGAAACACTGATCAGTCGAGGGCAGCCTGAAGTCAGTAACATTAAATTGATTGATTTTGACAACCGGGGCTGAGCCGACGTGGAGAGTATTTATCTGCTCGCAGCTTCCAGCCAGGTTTCGGGGCCAGTTGATCCTGTGGTTGGCCTGCCGCAGCCAGTTGCAAGGTAACGTACCCCCACCTACGAAATAATACGACATTGAGGGGCTTTGACCCGAAGAGACGGCACATCTAACGCATAAGTCTGAAGCAGCCTACTTTATACCTGCAGACACCACATGCTCAAGTCAACTGTTACTTCCTTCGTATGTATTCCGTACTCCATATTCCGTGTAACGAAGTTTCCCCGTCCGGATGTCTGCATATTTTAATCATAAACTCGGCAAGTGCGAGGGACCCACCGCTACCGGGTTCCCGGAGTGGAGCCGGCAAGGGAAGGAACCGGTTGGCCCGTTTTCTTCCTGCTTGGGAATAGTGGTCCTTCCCGAAATAATCTCGGCCTCCGGGAAATGTTAATTGCGGAAGTGGTAATTGTTTTGGTGTCTTGGTACCGAGGTACATCAATGCAAGGGAAAAATGACAACCCAATCTCCTTCAGAGGAGATCATAATTGATCAACAATCGACCACGTTACATACAACACGCCGCAGACATCGACAACATCCACGCACTAAACTTTACAAGCGGTTATTAAGGATGTGCGCTTTCATTCATCAGTTGATGAAGACAATGGAGGACCCTTGATTAATTGGACTGCATTCGATGGGTCCACCATAGCACCCGCAGGCGCACCGCCAACCAGGGTTACCACACTGAGACACCGGAACATTAGCTCCACGGACAGCCTAGTGGACTACGCTACTGCCCCTTGCGAAGCTGATGCTGGACCAGTTAGCCTTGTAGTTTGCGGTCGAACGCAGGGGTGCCGCAGCACCGCCTGGAGAAGCCCTGCATCTATCAGGGCCCTTTCCCGTTTCTCCTTTTTATAAGGAGAGAAAACAAAACTTTCTTTCTGGGCAACTGGGCATGTGTAACGATGTCGAGATTGGCCCAAGCCAAGAGTAGTGCGTATGGAGATCATACATCGTTGATGGCAAATGCGCCTAGTAAACCAGACGCTATTCCGCAACGATGAGCCTTGATCCCCATATGAAGTGAGACGGGCTCCTCTCTAACAATACGCCAGCGCGCCACGATTTCTGTCAGATATGACGGGTTGATAAAAAAAAGGCAGGACGGTGCGGTGGCCATTAAAATACCAAATCATCCTTTCCTGTCTCAGAGAATAACGACATATGTCTTGAACCATTTGGGCAATAGTCCGAGTAATTGCCCGACGATGCCTACGAGTGATGCAGATGATTCTTAGACGTCAACTCCGTCTCAACTCTTTGGTTCATAGGCTAGTGCACTCATCTACGGCTACCATCAGCCATCAGCCATCCACCTACTCTCCACGACTCAGACAATGGCCAATTTTGATCTCTAGCCGAGGATCGTAGATCTGTTCGTTAATTTCCCAGGGCCCTCATCCCGGCGTGCCGGGCCCGCAGCCATCGTGCATCTGCACCACTGAGACACCGATCCAACTTGTGTGCAACTTTTCGGAGACTACTTGATCCTCGCATCGCAGGAGCAGCCCTACCGGCAGTTGGATCTTGCAAGTCTCACGGCAGAGCTAGGCGAACCATGGAGCAACCTGGTGGCAGGAATGATGGATACACTTCCAGCATCTAGCCCCTGGCCCCGGACCAGGGATGGGAGATGGCACGCCAAGTATCACGAACATGAAGAATCAAAACTCAAGGCGGGTCTGTTACCCGTCGCCTTCTCTAGTGGCGGTTACTCCCCTTCGAATCGACGTAGCGCATTCAGCCTCATCGCTCTATTGACAGAGACTCCCTGTCAAGTGGCTGGCTCTCCGGAGTATTTGACCGAATCTCGTCGTCACCTCAGCATTACCTGATACGGCTTAACCATTCGCTGTTGGTAGCCTCGCCTACTCGCCCGATCCCCAGGAGATTTCCTCAACCAGGGCTAGAATTCTCATGACGGGTCGCTTTGTTTGACCCGCTGCCAGACTAATTGGTGGCCCCGCGCCGGGGGTGGGAATCCACAGCAGCGGCACCCAGATGCACGCCATCCCTCGCGCCTAGTCTAAGAGTATGTCTCGACGTGTAGACTGATATATAACTTCATGCAATCTGCCACTACTCGGCGATCACTCGCATAGACCAGAAGTTCTGGTTCACCTTGGCGACGCAGATTCTCACTCAAGACTCACTCTCCATTCTTTCCATAAAGGCCTTTTCTCCACTCTGTCACTTCCCGTCTCCGCTCTCCCAGACTTCTTCGATTAATTTCCCATCCCCATTGTGATTGCAAATCTTAACCGGGTATCTGGTGGAGAGGCAACCTTAGGTCCTTTGACCAAGTCCATCACAATTATTACCAGCAGCCATGGCTCCGCGACGATCAGCTCTCTATTCCCTCCTCAATGAGGGGGCTTCCGAACATGACATGATGTCCGAGTCCGACATCAACAGCGGGAACACGAGTGACGTTCCTATCTCAACGCCCCCTTCTCGCAGCAATTCTCGGGTCCCCTCGAACAGTCCAAACGGACTACGGACCCCAGCGTCCTACCCACAGGCCGGTCCGTTGACCCAAGTTCCCGTCTACTTTTATTCCAGTCTTAACACGTAAATAACTGGATATCCATGTTTCTGTAACTGACATGAATAGCCGCAGACCATATGGAAGCTTCACCTCACACCGCCTACTACCGTGGCGCAGCGCATCCGCATGCACCGTACGCGTCCACCCACCAAACCTCTTACTCATCACCTGTACCTGGACTTCCCGGCGCTCCAGGCGCCTATCGTCACGGAATGCATCCAGGAGGTCTACCACCAATTTCCGGCCTACAAGGCCCCATGATGACGGGCGACGCCGTCACGGCGCCCCACATGGCATCCCTCAACAAGCCTGTAGAGGACATGTTCCTCGTGAGAATCGACACTTACACGGCATCCAAGGAAGCCGGAGACAAACGACAGAAAAACGCGGATGCGTCGGCACGCTACAGACGCCGGAAAGCCGACCAGGCCGCGGAGGAAAAGTCCAAGATGGCGCAGCTCCAGGAGGAAAACCGATATCTCGGTGGCCGCGTGATCGAGCTGACGCGGCAACGAGAATTTTACCGATCGGAGAGGCAGGCGCTGAGGGAGTTGATGCTTACGGTGCCTGAGCTGAAGGAGGTTGCGAAGAATAGGCCAGCTACTCCCCTGCCGCCTTATGATGAGCAATGAGAAACCTGCCCAATGTGATGTTTTTTTACGGTTCGATTTCCGGCTTTTACTACTGTTCCAGTTTTCCGCAGATTAGCTGGTTTGGATTCATGTTACTGTTGTTTATATGTACTATATATTCTACGGAGTCTTTCGGTGGCGGAATTAATACATAGGGAAGCTCAGATGTTGGCTCTTGCTTCCCGCCACTCTTGGAAGGGAGGCGAGACTGACCTGAGCTCTCTTCGGGATGGGGAGTTATCGGTTTAGAAAGGACAGGAATGAAGGCATCCTGGGGATTCCGGTTTTACGATAAGTTCTACAGAGCGAAGAATTACATGTCTACGTCTTGATGTCCGTGGTACTGTTGCCACTCACCCCCATCTCCTCCCTGACTTCCAAGAAAAAGGGATTAGGGGATCCATTGTTCGATTCCTATCGGGGCATGATCGAGGTCGCTGCTTGCAACACTTACATGTCCCGAGGTCTCACAGAATTTAGGCCGCACTACCTCGGGCACCAAAGCTGCCACAACCACAGCCTTCACATTCGCCTTGGCCTTACCCCAATCACGAACCAGGTTCTTCAATTCTTTCCTTTGAGGAAAAGATAGAACAATAATATTCGATAATATGGGCCTCCCCCGCAATACTTGGCTACCACCTCGCTCCCAAAGACGGAAAATACTTGACGCCACAACTTGAAGGAGCTCAGGTGGATATCGAGACCCAAGTCACTCCGACTTTTCGGGTTTTAACCGAAAAGCAAAAGTGAAAGTGAAAAAGAAAAGTGAGGCATCATTAGTTTCATGATTCATGCACAGTCAACTATTACTCTAATTCTCCATTTAGGGATTGGGTGTGCAAAAACATTCTCCGGTGCCGGTTTTGACATCGGATGCGGGCTTTTCGTCTTCGCTTCACTTTCGGGCGTATTGTGTAATATAGCCAGGGGACAACCATATCTCGGAATAAGCACATGGAAATTCTCTCGGGATCTATAATGTGTTGTTAACTTCTTCCGTGGGCGACCTCCTCTCGTGTGGTTTCGGTGAGCGAGACCGCCTCGTCCATGCTAGACAAGGTATATCCTAGACTGTTGCTCCACAACACGCCCTCACACAAGAAACGGTTTCCTCTTTGGTAACAGGTTCGAGCGTGTAAATCTTCGCCCTGGGGTTTCTTCTGGCTTCCCTCTTGCGGAAGGTCAAAGGAGATTTTCATGGGGCTTGCGTTTCCGGTGACGTGGAAGGGATGTGAAAAGAAAACCGGTGTGCCCTTCGCAGGTCTCTCCACCCCGGAAGTTCGATCGTGGCGTGGAAAAGAGGAAATTTGCGGTGGAGAAGCCTAGGCGGTGAAGGGTGTACTCAGTAAGCAAGAGTGATAGGCTAGGACAAGGGTAGCATTTCGATATGTGTTTATGATCTGGCCGTGCGCGCCTTGACCCAAGAATCGCGTCCCAGGAAAAGGGGTGCTCCGCCTCAAACGAAGGAGGAGACGGATGTATTTTCGTGGGGACAGCGTCGTAATATCGGCAAGGCGGATCCCGGAGGCGTTCGAGAGAAGAATCCTAAGCCTGGACCGTGGACGGTGGCTTGCCGTTTCTCCTACCCGAGCCGAGCTGGCGTTCTTCTCCAGTGAAAGCAAGGGGGTCTGTGATAACCTCTGTCCCTCATCTCCCACCCAAAAGGCCAGGGCTTCAAGATGGACCGCGAACAACCTCCAGCTGAAGTGTGAGCCAAACCATGCATCTTCATCCCCAAGGCTATTCCCAGATCCCTGCCCAACTCTCCGACCGCCTCCGCTCCATATTCACAGCTACGTACACATCATCGAGTCCGTTTTTCCGTGGGCATATCCACTTGCACATTTGCACATCGGTTCTTCTACAGCCCCTACTTACCATGGATGTTTTTCATCTCCGCCGTCCTTCACTTCTGTACGTGTCCAACTCGCTTTCGCTAAAATGGTCTCCCCTAAGAGCTGATGAGAAAAAGGGGGGAGAGAGAGAGGAGGGGTGGGGGGTAGGAGTAAGAAGAAAAGGAAAAAGGAAAAGAAAAAGCAAAGCACCTCGAATAAGCGGACATGTAAGACATTCGTGGCACTCTCTTCCCTTCCCTCCCGCTGCTTTTTGTCCAAAGATGCCGTCACTGACAGCTGCAGGGCCTTCCTTTTTTTTTTCCCGCAGCCAGGCTTGATCTATCGATCTTGGTCCCCTTGGGCTGCCTTAACGTACATGTATTGAAGATTTGATTGACACGCGGCCTGAAATTGTGGCTCGCTTTACCTTTGTACATCAATGGATACCGATTTTACAGGGTGTAGGCCAGGATGTGCATCTTGTAGACTCGTACGAGCCGAGCCGTAAAAAATGAATGTAGTAGTGTCAATATTCCATAGAGCTGATTCGAAGGGAAATCTTCCGAATTCCCCGACCACTCAGCCCATTTCTCTTTGTAATATTTCCTCATACAGCCTCCGTTTTCTACACCGCCAGATACGGGCGCCGGTTGCTTGCCGGTTGCTCCGACGATTCGGGCCCGCCGAACTCCGGAACTAGATGTTTCGGCCGAGTCTGGAAGAAGGAATCTCCGGGTGCCGGCTCCTTCAAGCGGAGGTGGACCGCGTAGCTATGATCCTCTTCGTCTACAATTTCCCTGACGGCCGTGCTGCCGATTCGTCGGCGATTGATCGTTGCCTATAATCAGCCAGTCTTCGTCAAAGTCTCCATAAGTTGCCGTTATACCGTCTTGCAAAGGTGGATAGGTAGGCGAAGGTAAAGTGGCCGCTCTCGAAGTAGAGGACTCAGGCCGCTGGGCATATCGCTGCGGACCTGTTTTCACATTGGCTTCCGCCGGGGATGGCATCGGGGGGTTAACAAAGGAGCCGCAGAGATCGTCATTTACGGCGAGGAAGGAGAAGAGGGAAAAGTGAGAAAGCCATGTAGACGGGATCATTTGGAGCTTGAGAAGGAAGAGCGCTTTGATACTCGTTTCAGCCCCATTATATGCTTCAAAACGCCAACGATGATGAATAGAAACGATAAAATGGTAGTTATTACGACTCCATTTGCAGCTCTGGTTCTTCACTGGAGGTCGTCACCGTCGACATCTAGATCCGACCCGGAGCTGACCGCGGATCCGGGTAGATGCGCCGGAGCGAACGGCGGCAAGCCATCACTGTGAGTCTTCGGGCGGTTCCCATGGAAACACACATCCGTCCCTATCAGCCTTGGCAGGATGATGCGCCGGAAGACACGGAAATCCCTGCTGCCTTGGTCAGAGGTAGAGCTAGAGAAAGGTACCTCAGTGGCGAAAGACAAGCTGGCCACGCCTCGCTTTCTTGTGGGTTCTATAGGGATAATTGCGCGAGTGTGCTCCTTTCCAAACTAAATGTTAAGGATTATCCGTCTGTACACTCCATACTTCCCTTACATCCTCAAATAGGCACCGACCAGTCCTGATAGACCCTCTCAGCTTTGCCATTCCGCCCATGTCACTGTCCTAACAAACTCTTGTCGACCTAGCCCTTGGTGTAGCCGAAGCCAAAATTCATAATCCCAGAATTATCGTCTCTATTGATGAGAGCATTCTCCGCCTTGACATCCCGTCAGGTGGTGTCCGGGATGACGGCGTTCACGCACGTCACCCACCGCGTCCCCGGAGAAGTGGGGAGCTCATCGGGGCCGATACGCTCCAAATACGGTCAGCTCACCGTGGTCGATGTAGCTTACAGAAACCCTGATCTAGAGCCCTAGTCATTTGCCACGACGCCGCGAAGGCGGCATATATAGAGGTGGAGATCCACATCAACCCCATTAATCTTCTTGTATCCCTGAAGCTTGGTTGCAATCTGCGGTGGGGAGTTGCACAGATCAAAGAAGCAGGTTGTCTTGAAGTTGTCTTGACATTGCTGATAACGGCCCTTCGGAGGCGCTTGCATGGCACATCTTCGGGATCGCCAAAGCTGAGGAAGACTCAGGACGTATCGTATTAGACACGTCCACGTCTCATTACCATCGAAGACCTTGCCCTCATCGAGCCAGACTCCAGGCAGAAGAGAGGGATGCTTGCTCAATCAGGCACCGTCCAAATTCCTCATCCATGGTGAGTGTATAGCGTGACGTGAAAAATTCAGGGTCAGGTAATCCCGCTTCCCGGCGCCGGGTTCGGCGCGAGATCGGTGAAAAACGGCTCAAATGGCCGAAGGATCCGCTCGCCAACGTCCGTCTCGGCACCGGGGAAGTTTCCCCCACTGGAGTAACCTCCACATACGACGTGTAGTTGCCGGTCGTCGAGGAGAGTTGATAAACTGTGTTAGCAAAATGTCGATGCGGATGGCCTTTCCGTTTCTGCGGCCTGTGAGGCTGGTGTTATCATGGTGAACGCTGGTCGTCTAGATTGGAATTTGTATTTCGGGCGATTGGCCCCCTACCCGCCATCGATGGCCCCTATTATCTACGATCCTGCCTCAGTGCAGAGAAATTGCCCACGGCTCTGTTTTAGATTGACCGGGAAGAAGGTGGTGCATTTCGTTGTAGGAGGCAGAGGCCATATATAACCTGGTACACTACGAGGTGCCCTGTCTCGACATCTCGACAGGCACTGATCTACTTCGTATGCATGCTCCTGAAATGGGAAGGGGGGCTTAAATATGGCAGAAGCTGGGTACTTCGGTCAATGAAACAGCGAGGAATTCAATATCTTCCCGACCCAGGTTTGCCAGCCTAGCCCCAAGAACCTCGACGATGGCTGACATGATAGTTGGAGCTTTACCGATTACGAGCAGTCTGCCTTGAGTTGTGCTCGTGATTCAATGTTCTCATAGACCCTTTCCAGCCTTGCTGCATCGACCTTGGCTCATCTGACATCTTTGGCGCGCTGTTAGAGGGGCATTTGCGATTTCTTCCATCCCGCAATAAGGCCATTCTCATTGAATGAGAGTTCAGCTGACCCCCGCACTCCGACCGTCGCTCGAGAGAAATACTGAAGGGCGAGGAGCAGCAATCGATATGAATCCTTTGTCTATTGCGGCCGGTGCGGCATCACTGGCCGGGAGTACCTCCATTGTAGGTTCATCTTCCATCTTTGAGCAGATGGGAAACACTCCTGCAAAGAGTATCTATTCCTAGTTAATTTCATCATATCGGGCTAACCATCGTTAAAGTTCTCCGCCTCGCTTTTCAATCTTATAAACAATATCAAAAGCATTGACACCAAAGTCGTAAATCTCTCAGGAGAAGTCAGCCGTCTAGCAAAACTCCTAGCCTCTGTCGAAAAGACCGTGAGGCAATGTAGTACCCAGACCCTGATTCTCGGCCACCTGGACGATCATATGTGGCAGCAAATCGATAACGCGCTCATTGACTGCAAGGTCACCGTCGATGAACTAGACCGGGTGGTCATGCGACTGACGAGTACCTACGACACCGAGGCAAAGAACCTTGTTAAGCTCATCAAGAGCCCAGGTCTTCATTTCCGGTATAACCTTCGGAGCAACGAAATCCAGGAGTTTACTGATAAGATTTACAAATGCAATTGTGCTATGCAGACCGCTCTGGCCGTCGTGAATGTGTGAGTTCTAGCCGCCTCCACTACTGTCAAGAGCCTAGAGATCCTGGGTATTAGTTGCTTATTTTGGACTAGATCTTTGACCTTCCGTGCAAACGCGAGCCAGGATAGCCTCTTCCAAGAGCTGCAACAACTTAGGGGATTAATCGTAGAGGCTGTGAAAGCAGCCCACAGCAAACCCGAAAGGGAGAGCGAGGGGAAACAGGAAGGAGAAGAGAAGGGGCAGCCAAGGCCCATCGATCCCTTCGCCGCGCGACAGGCTCGAAACCTCGAGGGACTCGCCAAAGCGGCTCGAAAGTTCCACTATGAAACCAACTACGCGGCCAGCACGAAGTCGTCGATGTGGGGCGGAAGCGAGTTTGCCGTTGCTCTCACTGACGAAGAGAGGAATCGTATTCAACTCTGGAATGACAGCTTGCCCATTGTCCCGGAGCCCGAATCTGGAAGCAGAGTGACCGAAGAAGGTGGTAGCCTTCTTCCCACACAAATAGACGCGTCAACGACTCTGACCGCGCCAGATAAAGAGGGGAAGAGGGACTTTGAGCACCGTGGCATAAACCCCCATCGCTCTGCCGACCCCAATGAAGATGATGCCACATCGGTTTCCAGCGAGTCTGATGTAGAACTCGATTTTCGTCGAAACCTGGAAGATCTCGCCTACGACAGCTTCAGGCAAGGGGACTATCCCAAAGCAGAGGAATGCTTGAGAACGGCAATTGCGAAAACCACCGACGATTCCTCCTCTGAGCGTACGCTCACTTCCTTAAAGCTTCGGCTCGCTCTCTGTCTTTGCGCACTGAAAAAATGGGATGAGGCATCCTCCCTACTCTTCTCGCTACCAAAGTCCAAATCTTCCGAGAGCCTGCCAATCTACGATCTCCTGGAGGCAGTTGCTCTTGCTCATCTTAAGGACTCTCGCTTTGATGATGCCTACAACATATGCAAGGATGTGTTGCGGGCGAAGAGAAGGATTGCAGGAAAAGAGAGCCCCAGCTATTGCGCCTGCTTAGCTATTTTCGCCATAATTTGTGAGAGGAAGGGTGCCGCTATCGAGGGAGAGGCTGTGAGACGTTCCTTGCCCCAGACTTGGCCCACTCTGAGTCCCGAAAGTAGTCTGGTCACGTTCCCTTTGCAAATCCTCTTAAGAGATCTGAACTTGATCTGTCAGGTATTTGCGAAGAATGGAGAAGTATTGTTAGAAGGTCCAGTTGAGAGCCGAGGGTCGTTTTCAAGCAAGTTTCTTCTATTTTTCGAACGACCCCCAAATAAGGTACAGGGCAGCACTGTTGTGCAACTGCCTAATCCGCGGCCTTTTCGATCGATGCTTTCTTTGCGCTCCTCCGACCGACTAGACTCCTTGGAAGGTGTCCAGACAGCACAATCAGCGGTCGAAGAGACTGATATGTTCGAGAATATCACTTTAGACCAATCATCTGGAGAGGGCCATGTGCTACAAGATCTGACGGGGCAGGTACAGGCCGAGGATTCCACTGGTAGCAGGAGGAGCGTCTCAATCCTTCTTGAGGGATCCGACGATTCCAGTCTCCCACGCAGCGGCCAGAAACGCAAAATGAACGTTACCCAAGACTCAGACACGCGTCCCGGCCAAGAAATTGGAATTGAGAGCCAAAATAACAACCACGATGGAGCTGATCAAGACCTGAGTTCAGGGCTGCCTGCTCTACAAGCTGATCACAGCCGTACAACAGGGGCTTCAGGACCCGAAGTAGGTGGGACTCGAGTTGTGGCAGAGACCAGGGTGTCGGCCGATCTCCCAAAATTTGATACTTGGCAGCCCACAGGGCTTTTCAAGCCGAATACGCAATGGCCAAAGCCGAAATGGATGTTGCCGAAAATTGTTGGTAATATCGGCGGACCCCGACCTGGAGAATCTTCTGGCCCTTCACATCTACTCTGTACACGGCCGTTACCTGCGTCTACAGAGCATCCTTCAGTGGCTTTCATGTTCTGCTTTGGGACCACAGGTACTGTTGCTATGACAAAATGTGTAGAGGAGATGGTTACCTTGTGCACATTTCCTGTAGGTATTCACGCCGGGTCATGACGGATTGAGGCCTCTTCGCTTCTTGTTAGCACTGACTCATTTCATTTAGCACCTGGAAGAGAAGAAGGCCACGGTGCCGTCGTCATTGATAATTGGAACGAAGAGACTTGTCCGGAGATTGTCATCGTTTAGACACAAGGGGCCGTTGCTCGCCGGTAATCCCGATCCCCGAGCTGAGATGCCCGACCCCCGATTCTGGCTCGACGAAACCGGAGAGGCTGGATTTTCGGGCCGAAACTGGCACTTTATCGGGGACTCTGCTGTGAACCCCTCCGTTTATGCGACAGAACTGCAAATGCAAGAGTTTGAGCTATGTCAACTGCTGTCGAAGGACGAAAAAGGGAGTCCTCCATCTGAACAGCAGCTCAACTCTATCGTCTACACCGTTCCCGACTTCTTGCATCGAATGGGCTGGGAGTGGCTGACGAATATGCTCTCGGGCGACAATCTGATGCGCCACGCGAGAGTGATCCCACACTCGACTGCCATTACAAATTTCTTCTCTCATAGGGGGGAGTTGAATCTTGAGAACTTGGGCGATCCCACAGTACCGCGGTGCATAGTTGTTTTAAACGCGGACGATATAATGATTGACTGCACTCCATTGATCTTGAAGCCCGTTTCGTCACTCCACATTGAGATGGGGGAATATCAGCAGGGATATACCGGTGAATGCGCTGGGTGAGGATCTCTCTCTCTCTCTCTTTTTGTTATTTATTTCCTTCCTCCTTCGTCTTTTTCATGCGCAAAACATCTACGAACGCCCGGCGAGCAAAGGTTCGCCCTTCTAACATATTACTCACGAAACAGACTGCAGCGTGCGCAAACTTTGTTCGTCAGCTACTGCCGCGAGAAGTTGACGACGATTCGCCTAGGCAGGTGCTTCGTGGTGGAGGATATGGTGGATGAAAAGGAGGAGGAAAGGATGCTGGAAAGGAGGCTGAAAGAATGCAGCCAGCAGTTCCCGGAACTCCTTCGACAATTCGATGATACGGAAGATTGCCATCGGCGAAAGTGGAGAGTCCAGTTCATTTCTCCCAACAAGGTTTCCAGGCGCTTGGCCGTTAGCGGTGCAGAGATCCTGAGCTGCCTGAAACCCTCGGTCAATATGATTGTGAAGACGCTTCGGCTTTGCATTGGGAGGATGCACTCAGACGGTGGAAGGATTTCGGTACGTATTCCGCCCTGCTTTTCTAATGTCCCGAGGGATTAGGGGAGGGACTCTCTAACACTTGGGACAGTACGTTCTTCTCGGAGGATCGTACACCGAATCTCCGTATCTTGTATCCGAGCTCCGTAGGGCCGTCCAGGAGCTTTCGGGGGCGAACGGTGGAGCTATCCAGGTCTTACATGCGCCTAAAGGGGTTGATGCTCGTCTTCTTGGGGCATTATATCACTCCCTCAATTTGCCGAATCCAGGAGAGCAGGAAGGCGGGTTGATCTTGCCGGGGGGAGGGTGAGCTGGATTTAAGCCGAAGCTCTAGAAACACATGGCACGACGACGATGACTCGATAATCACCCGTTCTGCCCTGGGAAGATGTCACTAATTCCCAGATGTGAGATGAGACCGCCATTCTAGCATTCCCCTGTGATTCTCTGTATAATTTGGGCAGGGGGACGACGGACGGTGTGCTAGTCCAGATCGCCTCCAAACTTTTATTTGCGCAGCGCAAAGTCTGGTAAAAAGAAGTTCTCCAACCCCGTCAATGTGGCAAGGCAATGGCCTCCCGGGGCATCCGAGGAGGCTGGGCAATCGTCTAGCGGGTCCCGGATTCAAGCTCGAGGAGGACGGAAGCGGAAAGTTCAATTGGGATCCAAACGTGAGGGAGGCATCGGCCTTGGCCAGCCCTGAAGGAGCTCCCAGTGGAAGCTCCCTTGTTAGGTCAACTTCGGCTTATTTCTCGACATGGTCCTGGAAGCCGGCTGAGTGAATATGTGCTGCTTTGTCCTGTATTGATAGATAGCATATTTACTTCATAGTCGCATAGAAAAAGACGAAAAGTAATCATTATTGACTGTGTCTGTCGCCTTGAAGGCTGTTTCACTTTCAATCGCGGCAGCTTGGCAAGGCCGTTCCGAGATAAATTCCTCGAAATAATTTTGGAAGGAGCATGGCGGATGTTACTACAGCTAACTTTGCATGAGCAGGGTGTGCAGGGGCCACGTAATATATCACGTGATGACGCTCTTAATCTCACGACAGCGCTATTACTGGGCAGCCTAGCCCAAATCAATCAAGCATCTCAGACGTCAGCTATCAACGAGTCAAGGGCATGTCGGCCTGTCACTCAATTCTCCCTCCCATCTCATTGTGCTGATATCGTCCGTAACTGCGAAGCTGCTGATCGGCAGCTGCGAGCTTCAAGATGTCGACCATAACACATACCAAGTATGTCATCTTCTCGAAACAGCTTGCCAAGAACGCAATGCTGCTATGACTGCCTTCTGCCCCCCTTTTCCCTTCGAATCTCCGTCGCCCACGATTCTAATATGCTGTTGTCACTTTGTTCCAGGACCGATCAGGATCTCAACATTAGTATCAAGAAGGCAACGAGTCCCGACGAAACGGCGCCGAAGCGTAAACATGTACGGAGCTGTATTGTGTATACCTGGGACCATAGGTCCTCCCATGCCTTCTGGACCGGCATGAAGGTGTATGTTCTTCCTCGATCCCGCTGATCTTCGAGCTTCGCAGCTGTTCAGATGCCACCGAATCTAACCTGCATCGCTACTGTTTCGCAGCCAACCCATTCTCGCCGATGAAGTACAAACTTTCAAGGCCCTCATCACCATCCACAAGGTGCTCCAAGAAGGCCACCCCAATACCCTCAAAGAAGCCATGGCGAACCGTAGCTGGATCGACAGCCTCAACCGCGGAGTCTCGGGCGACGGTATTCGAGGCTACGGCCAACTTATCCGAGACTACGTCAACTACCTCCTCGCCAAGCTCTCGTTCCATAGACAGCACCCCGAGTTCAACGGCACGTTCGAGTACGAGGAGTACCTCAGTCTCAAGGCCATAAACGACCCTAATGAAGGATACGAGACAATTACAGACCTTATGACGCTGCAGGATAGGATCGATCAGTTCCAGAAGCTCATCTTCTCCCATTTCCGGCACGTGGGGAACAATGAATGTCGCATCTCAGCGCTGGTGCCGCTGGTGCAGGAGAGCTATGGAATCTATAAATTTATTACGAGCATGCTGAGGGCGATGCATTCTTGTAAGTGTTTCTCGCTTTGCGCTGTCTCTGAGCTCTGCTATTCTCGCGCGTGCCGCGTACGGCGTCGGATTTAAAAGATGGGCCCCACCTAATGAACGTCATTCTAACATTAACTTCCCTCAGCCACCGGCGATGACGAGGCCTTAGAACCTCTACGCGAGCGATACGGTGCCCAACATTACCGCCTAGTCAAGTTCTACTACGAATGCTCGAACCTCCGATACCTCACCAGTCTTATTAGCGTCCCCAAGCTTCCGCAGGATCCTCCCAACCTCCTTGCCGTCGATGACGAAGCTCCCGCGCTCCCCGCAAGACCGAAGCAAGAGATTGAGAGGGCACCCTCGCCGACTCCCGCACCGAAAAACGATGCGCCGGATGAGATTAACGAGTTCTGGAAGAACGAGCTCGATCGTCAGAACCGCGAATACGAGGAGCAGCAGAGGATCCTTCAAGAGAAGCAACAGCAGGCACTCCTAGCTCAGCAGCAGGCTCAACTACAGGCCCAACGCGACTTCGAGGAGCAACAACGCAAGTTGGCTGAGCAGCAGCGACTGGAACAAGAGCGTCTCCTGGCCCAACAGGCACAATGGCAGACACAGGGCCGACTCGCCGAGCTTGAGCAAGAGAATCTGAACGCCAGGGCCCAGTACGAGCGCGATCAGCTTATGCTACAGCAATACGACCAGCGTGTCAAAGGTCTTGAGGGCGAGATTCTGTCTCTTCAGGCTAACTACGGTCAGCAAATCACTAGCAAGGACGAGCAGATCCGCGCGCTACAGGAGCAGGTCAATACTTGGAGGTCTAAGTACGAGGCTCTTGCCAAACTCTACTCGCAGCTTCGGCACGAGCATCTTGATCTTTTGCAAAAGTTCAAATCCGTACAGCTCAAGGCGGCCAGCGCGCAGGAGGCCATCGACAAGCGCGAAAAGCTCGAGCGCGAGATCAAGACGAAGAACCTCGAGCTCGCCGACATGATCCGCGAGCGCGACCGCGCTTTGCACGAGAAGGACCGCCTCAGCGGCGCTAACAAGGATGAGGTCGAGAAGCTCAAGCGCGAGCTGCGCATGGCTCTCGACCGTGCCGACAACCTCGAGCGCAGCAAGGGCAACGAGCTGTCCGCTATGCTGTCCAAGTATAACCGCGAGATCGCCGACCTTGAGGAGGCCTTGCGCAATAAATCGAGGGCCCTCGAAGACGTTCAGAACAAGATGCGCGACGGCAGCTCGGACCTCGAGCAGCTACTCCGCGAGAAGGAGGAGGAGCTCGAGGTGTACAAGGCGGGTATGGACCAGACCCTTATTGAACTCAACGAGCTCAAGCAGAACCATGGCGAGACCGACCATGCGCTCGACGGCGAGATTGACGCCATCATCCTGGCCAACTTGGACAAGATCAACGACATCATCGACTCGGTACTGCAGTCGGCTGTCCATCGGGTAGATGAAGCGCTGTACGAGCTGGACTCGACAATGCAGGCGGGTAACCAGAACGCATCGCCGACGTACGTTCTGTCGCAGATCGAAAAGACGTCGGCGAGCGCGATGGAGTTCGCCACGGCGTTCAACAACTTTATCGCAGACGGGCCCAACGCCTCACACGCCGAGCTCATCAAGGCCATCAACATCTTCGCCGGCGCCATTGGCGACGTCTGCACCAACACCAAGGGCCTCCTCCGTCTCGCGGCAGATGACAAGCAAGGCGACAACCTCATGGGCGGCGCGCGGCAGTCGGCGCAGGCGACGGTCCGGTTCTTCCGCGCCGTGCAGAGCTTCCGGCTCGACGGCATGGACCCGATCCAGAAGACGGACGTTGTTATTAACAATAACAACGACGTGCAGATCAACCTGCAGAAGTTGAATAAGCTCGTGGAGACGTTCGCGCCCACGTTCGGCAAGCTCGTGGGCAAGGGCGACCTCGGTGACCTCGTGGATCAGGAGTTGTTGAAGGCGGCAGACGCCATCGCGGCGGCTGCGGCGCGCCTCGCCAAGCTCAAGAATAAGCCGCGCGACGGGTACTCGACGTACGAGCTGAAGGTGCACGACTCGATCCTCGACGCCGCGACGGCCATCACGACGGCCATCGCGCGTCTCATTAAGGCTGCCACCGCGACACAACAGGAGATCGTGCAGGCGGGTCGGGGCTCGTCGTCGCGCACGGCCTTCTACAAGAAGAACAACCGATGGACGCAGGGTCTCATCTCGGCAGCCAAGGCCGTAGCGTCGTCGACCAACACGCTCATCGAGACGGCGGACGGCGTCCTTTCCGGAAGAAACAGCCCCGAGCAGCTCATCGTGGCGTCCAATGACGTGGCAGCCTCGACGGCGCAGCTCGTGGCGGCCAGCCGCGTCAAGGCGGGCTTCATGAGCAAGAGCCAGGACGAGCTGGAGCAGGCGAGCAAAGCCGTGGGGGCGGCGTGTAGGGCGCTTGTTAGGCAGGTGCAGGCGATTATTAGGGAGAGGAATCAGGAGGGGGAGGAGAAGGTGGATTATTCGAAGTTGGGGGCGCACGAGTTCAAGGTGCGCGAGATGGAGCAGCAGGTGAGCATACCCCCCCCCCCCCCTTTTTTTTTTCTCTGCTTTTGCTCTCTCCCCATCTACTTACTCGGGCTGCACCGGGGAAATACATGTTCTTTTTTTGCTAACGATTAATGTGTCTACAGGTCGAAATCCTCCAGCTCGAAAATGCTCTATCGGCAGCTCGTATCCGGCTCGGCGAAATGCGCAAGATTTCCTACCAGGAAGAGTAAGAGAGGAGGGATTAACCTGGAAGCAGGGGTGTGTAAGATGGGTTCGCGGTTGGTGATGATGCGCAGAAGCAGGGAAGGGTGAGAATGTTACTTGAGTCAACCTGGTTATTTGTTGCTCTTGCGTCATCATGGTCAAGGGGACTGGACAGGCAGACAGACAGACCGTCGTCCTCTTTGCTTCGTGGGAACCGCAGTTTGTAGATGTACTAGCGAGTATTTAAATGAACATGACTTTTTGGTCGGATTTTCTTTCTGTCTTGTTCTATATGAAGCTGCCATCCGAGGCCCAAGAGCTGTCGGATTAGGATACTTTGTATTATCGGCTTGGATCCCATCGATCGATTTGGGGCAAAGAGATGACATTCTTCTCTTCCTTCCCAACACTCTCTCCCTTTTCTGCGTTGTTTGCTTTTTGTGCCTTTTTATTTTCTTTATTTATTTTCTCGATTTATTTTCGTAATATTTTATGCTATTTTATTTTCTTATTTCCATTTCCTATTATTCCCGCCCTACCGCCCTCGGCATCCACAAAACACGAAGATAGCTCCTCAACACATCAGCATTCTGCCCCAATTCTCCATCTTCCACCGTCCTACATGAATTTGCCCAAGATAAGCAAGAGGAGCAAACAAGGAAAAAAACAAGTCATGTACGAGTGAGAGAGCGAAGTTCTTCTTCGCACCGCTCGATGGAACCTATCAGGTGTTTCCCCTAAAAGGAAAAAAAAAGACAATGTCGAAGGGTTGCATATGTAGAGTTGGGGTGGTTGCAGGCTGCAAGAGAAGAGTTCGTGTTCGTCTTACAGAAGCGATTTGTGGTTGTGACGAGTCATTTTGGCCTCAGGCCTTGTGTCAATCAGTATGGCAAGAGTACAATTGGATGCATTCCGTCTCTTAAAAGCACATTCCGAAAATTAGAATAAGAAGAGGAAAAGGAAGTAAAATAGATAAGTAAAAATACGAGAAAGTCCAAAAATGAAAGGAGAGAGCGAATATGAGATGGAAAGCTCGAGGAAATATCCTGCAACTTCCTCATCCAGGTCCAGGCAACCAACCTTCTTGTTCAAGTCCAAAAATCGTCTGAATTTGGTAATATTTTCGAGCACGTGGAGAGCGGGGCAAAGAAAAAGCTCGGACTCGCCCTTGCAACACAACGATGCAGCCTGTACGAAAGCAAACAAATCAAAGATACAACTTGTTCAAGTTCGAAGTGTGTCGTGTACTTTCGTACTTGTAGAAAGCTGCGTTACGTGTGACAGGCCTCGCCAATACCGGGTTTTGATGAAAAAAAAAAAAAAAAAAAAAAAAAAAAAAAAAAAAAAAAAGAGAGACCTGGTTGAAGTGGAAGTGGGAATTGGACCCTGGTTGTTTGTCCTACCATGCTGGTAAGACGTTGTTTGGCTTTGCCTGCAGATTCTCTATTTCCTGATCTAGACGAGGGAGGCTCCCGGTTCGAGAGCTGGTGTACTAAGTCGGTTTGTGAATGCCGGCAGGTGTACTTTGCGCTGCGGCTTTCAGCTGACCCTGAACTATGATATCGAGTCCGATGCCAAACGACATGAGGGTGCCCTCGTCCTTGCCAACCTGTCATGGACAACTAACGGGCGGCATGAAACGGTGGACTTGCCCAATGGTGACGTGCTGTGATGAGCGACGTCATGGGAACAGGGAAGACTGAACCAGGAGAGAAGAAAAAAAATAAAAACGAAGAGATATCGATATCAATGTTTACATATCAATATCTAGCATATATACTCATTAGGCAGCTAAATCCATCCCGTCTCTCTCCAATTGCTCCCATATTCCGTCCCAGGTCCACGGGTCCACCCACCTCCTCCGCAACGCCCCCAATCCCACACCCCCCTCCAAATTATCTCCACGCCCGCTGCCCCCACCATTCAAGCAGCAGCAACCCACTGTCCCAGGGCCATCCCCGCTTCCCCCCCCGCCTC